>JAPSGF010000023.1:8279164-8534180 GCA_035772895.1 Perdix hodgsoniae | reverse complement strand
TTCAGATGTGAACAGATACCTGTGTATTCTTCTGGCGTTGTCTGTTTATTGATTTACAATCAGTCCATTCAACCTTTTCCCCTCCTCTCACTTAAAAATAAAAGTCTGGAAATCATTGCTATGCCAGATCTTAGTGTTTTTGAGGGTGCTTCTATTTAAATAAAAATTCTTCTGTATCTCACTTGAAGAGATGCTTATAGAGGAAAGAAAAATACACATATAAACTTATGATCCAGAGTGCGTACTTTTAGCTGTTATAATTAAATTATTAAATGGAGCAGAAGTGGTTTCTTTTGTTGTCTTTATTTTTTGTTGTTTGCAAATTGGAATACAATGAGGTTTTCTGTAAACAATTCTGACAGGTTTTGCCCTATCATTATGGAAGAAGAATCTACATTTCATCCAGCACTTACAGAACACTTTATTTCAGGAAGATATTTGATACTTACTAAAGACCATCAGTTAAGCATGCAATTAATTTTTCAGTAGAAAGCAGCAAGATTCTTAAGGAAAAGAGAACTAACAGATGTATGCAAGTGACCAAACAGAGCAGAAATGCAGATTTTATTGGATATATGGACAACCCTAATTATTTTGGCTTTAATTCTGAGCTAGCGTTCCTTTCCGTTCAAGCTATACACGCAGTTTGGTAACATACTGCCTAGATAATGTACTAAGTGTTTTAAAAAAGCTGGTCAAACTGGAAGTGCAATCTTTTGACTGAAGCTGAAGTCAGGCACTCTGTATCATGGACCTATCCAAAAACAAACAAACAAAAAAACCCACAAAACTCCTCCCTCCCTTCGCAGTTAGTTTGTCAAGTAACCTTACCTAAGTCACTCATCACCTTGACAGGATAACAAAGGGCTGCATATGCATCTACACATGCTATCTATTGATTAATAAAACAAGGCTTCTTCCAAGAGTAGTTTCTTTTAATTTCAAATACTTGAATGTACTTCAGTCTGAGCAAGGAAGAGAAAAATTGTGGTGCTTTCTTGTCTCTGCATTTGATTGCCTCTCTCTTGCAGAAGACATTCTGCAGATTATGGCAGTTAGCCTTGCCTTTGTTCATTTATGCCATCTAATTATTATTCCCTTAGTGAGGGTCTAGGAGGTCCCTCTAACAATTTCCCAGCAATTAACAAGATAATGCCACTAAGCTCCATAAACTTATGTTACTCCTCTAAGGCAAAATATTCTTGAAAGTTGAAGGAAAACTGCTTTCAAGTAAGTTACAGAGTTGAAGTCTTCTGACCTGTCACTGGGTTGCACTGCTTTGAAGATATCTTCAGAGAGGTTTTACAGTAGGCACTGTTAAATGAGGTGCATTCACATGAGCAGAAAGAATATTTAAAACCGTAGACTTTTCAGAAGCTGTTAAAGCATAGTAAAGTAAATAAAACACAAAGGAATGCTTTCATAAATGGTTTTCTCATGAGAACTGCTATCTTTATTTTTCTGGTTAATCAGTGAAAAGCTTTGTGTTCTACCTCACCACACTGAGTTTCATGCAAGGATACCTTTGCAGTTCCAAACAATATTTTAATCATCGCTATGCAATAGCATATTTGAGGATATTCTTCACTTCTGTGTTTTGAAGCTTCTCTTGCACATAAAGATGTATCCTTCTGTCCTTAAGGGGCAGTTCTTTAAGCTTTTCTTTTTTTTTTCCTCTTAGCAAAGCTGAAGTACAAAGATACACGTGGATATAACAACTTAAATCAGTTATTGTCCTACAAACAGCATAAGCACCTCAAAGACTATTAGGACAGCTGCAATATATGTTTACATATATGTGTATACACACACACACCATTACTTACATCTCACAGAACTTTGCACTCCATTTTGAAGCTACCACTAAGTTAGTTTCATGACCAAAGAACACAGAACCAGAGATTTTTATTTCTGTTACTCAGAGCTGAAGTACACCACTCTATAGTTCTATATAACTTCTGCTGTCATGAAATAAATATATTCATATATTATATTCATACATTACCATAAATCAATGAGCTGATCTCAACAGCTGAGGAGTACTTTAGCTTTCAATTTGTAGTTTGGATTACTGTTCTTTTGTGTTCTCCAGTAGCACTTCATTTGTGTCCATGGCCCAGTAGGATCTAAATCTTCCCAATTTTAGTTTGCTGCTTTGACTTTCTGACCTTCGATTTTAAATGCAAAGTCAGTGGCAACATCTCAGTGCTCACAGCAAAGCTTGTAAGGATTACCTTCAGTCAGCACTGGAGAGCTTTACAGGAGTGATCAGAGTTTAATCTGTTTCTAATTAAGAGCTGATCTGCTTGTCCCCATGCTCTAAAAATATCAAGCTGTTTATATAAACTGTGCTTTTTTTTCTTTCCTATTTTTTTTTTTTAAATCCCCATGATTTTATAACACAAACAGAAGAATTCAGGGCATTAGAAATGCTTCCTAGTGGGGTTCAGGTAGTTATGTTTTTGAATGATTAACAAGAGAAACTTCAAGATGAACTTAAAGAGTGCTAGAAGTGAAAAGAATGAAGAGGCAAATTAGTAAATTAGATATATAAGGCTACTTTCCAATAGAAAGAGGAAAGTCAATTAAAAAACAGTAATGGACTGTATAAACAACCACTGCTTTTACAATGTGTTCAGTCTGAGAGATGCTAAAATTTGACTAAGCAAAGACAGGTCACTAAGAATAAAACAAGGCACAAAGGAGATCATACAGGTTAGTGGTATTACTGTTGTCTTATTTCATAGCATTTCCTAGCTAACAAACATTAAGTAACAGCTACCTGAAATTCTGGCCCATGAAGTACCTGAGAGCAAGGATTCAGCATTCTGAATAAGCTGGCTTCTCTGAGATACCCCCTCACCCCCTTTTTAAATAGTTGCTTTACTAGAATTCTTCTCTTTTTCCTCCAATCTATTCAGATAGACAGAACAACCATCCTGTTTATTTCTGTTATCCAACCAAGAAGAAGCAAAAACCCTACCCAAAATAAAACAAAAACAAATGAACAAACAAACAAAAAACAACCCTAGAGCTAACTGACACATTCCAGCTTGTTCTTTGAAATATTTTTTTGTTTGTTTGTTTTACATAAAAGATTGAGTACTTATTTTAGTTGCAATGGACTTATTTTTCTTTATAATAGCTTGTATGGTGCTATACTTTGGATTTGTAACCAACACAGCATTGATAAGACAGAGATGGTTTAGTTGTTCCTGAGAAGCACTGCACAGAGCAAATGACATTTCTACTTCTCCTGCTGCACAGCCAGTGGGTTGACTGGGAGTGCACAAGGAGCTGAGAAGGGACAGAACCAGGACAGCTGACCTAAACTGAAAAGAGAGATGCGGCCATATACCATAAGGCATCATGCTCATCAATAAATCTAGGGGAAAGAAGGAGGGGAGGGGATGTTTAGGTGATGGTGCCAATAATTGATACATGCAATAAAATACTCTTTTCCTGAAAGCAGCTGAATACCTGCCTACTGATGTGCAGTACTGAATGAACTCCTTGTTTTGCTATGCTTTCATGTGCAGCTTTTATTTTCCCTAGTAAGTTTTTTTGTCCTTACATTTGCTCTTCCAGCTCTCTTCTGCATTCACTAGAGGAGTGGGCAAATGATGCTTAATTTCCTACCAAGAATTTAACACGGAGGAATACAGAAACTTTTACCTCTGAACAACAGCCTTTTCAGTCAACACCTCCTGATTAACACAGGCTGGATTTTTTAAAAACAGGTTTATTTGTTTTTCCCAGAATATTCTCTGAGATTTTGCTCAGTCATTGTCAAGTATACTGCAATTAATTAGTTTCCTGATTACTTGGGACAGGAGTTGTTTCAATCTGTGCTGTGAGGCATAGCCAACAGAAAGCCATAAACTAAGGTTAAAAATACTCAAGTGCTGAGCAGCCTACATAACACTGTAGTTTCCTTTTGTTTTCAACCTGCTTACAGTTGTACAGTCTTTTTCTGAAGTCTGTCCACACTTGCTATGAGGCTCTGGAACATCAAAACTCCTTTTACCTTCAAGCACAGCACAAATCAGAAACTCATCCAAAAAGCTCATTACAGTAAGAATCAAGGCTTTCCTCTAAAGACTCTTAATAAGCAAGAGGTTACAGGAAAAAATGAAGCCATTAGCAATATTAAGAGGGATGTGTGTGAGACACAGGTGATAACATTTAGCAGCATTGCTTCTTGGGAACTCAAACAGGTTTGAAGAGGGAACAACAGAGGGAGTTTTGGCCATGGCAAAGACAACAGTAACATTCACCTGAAAGACCCAGAAGAGAACTTATGGTTCATATTTATGTTATTGTATCCTAATCTTTTATTCCTATCTATTGTGTTACTCATTGCAATTTGTGTTTTCCTCTCAGAAAGCTTATGTTTTTGGTCATTGCAGCTGAAGGCAACTGTCTTCCATATTAGCATCCACTTTAGGTGTGTGTTTGGGCAAAGATCTATTATCACTTGCTCCAACCAGCTGAGAAAGTCCACAGATTTGAAGCAGCACCATTTTAACTGCCACATAATTCCTTTTCTCATGCGGTAGATATGTCATTTAGTAAACTATGTATTCCTATCCAGCTTTCCCATTTTGGAGCAACAAAAACCTCAATATTTGAGTAGAAAAAATAGGGTTGTTCATAAATGTCTTTCTCATCATTAAACACTGAGTTGTTCATATAAATAGCTGCCTGTGGGATATTTTTATTTGTACGTTTAAGCTGTTTATTTCTTTATATTGCTAAAAGAGAATGTTCAGTTGAGAACTGATGTGTATGTGCAGACCTAAGAACTCCCAAGGTCTTTACTGCCCACAGGAATGTAATTTTTGACTTGAATAAGGGATGGTGAATTACATGAAAATTAATGGGCTTTGCTTTATTTTCAGAACATCAGCAGGTACTCTGTTTTGATTTACTTTCTTCAAGGCACAAAGAGGCTAAGTCTTGAATGCATTATTTGTCCTGTTATCATACTAGAGCCTACATGAATAATGTATGCTAGTTTGAAAGCAGTGTTGATACTGCTAGTGCTCATCCTAATGTTATATGTGTTTTTCATATTTTAAAATATAACAGTTCCTTCACAAGTATTCCCATCTGAAGCGAGGAGATGCTATACTGGAGAAATTATAGAGAAAACTTTATAAATCATGAAGCCTCAGATGAGTAGTTTTTAAGTAGTTTCTTTAGCCAGTTGAGTCTTTTCAGTGATGATATTACATGTTATAACTTCAGGAGAGAGGAATGTTCATGAAAATGGTTAAATTCAACCTGGATTTTAGAGAAACAGGAAAGATTAGAGATGGTGTTATGACTTACTTATTCCAGAGCTTGATGTTCATTTGCCATCTTTGTCACAGCAGAATGAGTCATTTCCAGCAGACAGCTGTGCAGATCAGGATCAGATGTTTGCTGGGCTACATTTTGTTAAAATAAACAGATGCAGCTGCAATTTCACCCAACATTTGTGACTGGGTGTTAGAGAAAAATGTGAACCAACAATATTGACTACTGAATTATTGGTGTCTGCTAAGCTGATATTTCCATAGTTTGATCTCTGGAGAAAATGCATTCTCTCCATTTGAAAACAAAGTTTTTTTGTTTATGGAAACAGAGAAAGCAACTCAGAGGGAACTCCTGAAATGTCAGTGAGAGACATAAATGTTAGAGAAATGATCTTTTCTAAAACAGCAGAATGTATATAATGTATATTTTGAACTCCCTCAAGAAACACCATTAGGAACTTCGGTTGTGGAAGATTTTCACATAACTCAAAATGAGGATCTGGCTCTTAGGATACTTAATCTGGGGTGACCAGATTCTTCTATAGGCTTTTTAGGGTTGGAGGGTCAGGTTCCATGTTTTTGGCAGCTACCAGATATTGTGAAAGAGCCTCAAACTCTTCCCATTAGATAATCTAAATCGCCACAGAAACTGATTTTGTTAGTTATAACTGAGATGAAAGAAGAAAAGTTAGAAGTGAGAGGACTCAAATGTGTATGGAGGCTTTCTTTGAGCTAGTTGTTTGTGAACACGTAGATGGAGAGAAAGGAAGAGCAAAACAGAAGTTTTATTTGCAAGGTCACCACAACTTTTGTCTTATTAGTGTGCTGGAAAAGCACTTCTGCAAGTGGGAAAGAGCTTTTGCTTCTGCCAAGATAAACTGCTTTTCTCTGAAAGCAGCACTGGCACTGCAGTCCCCCTCTCCTCTGCAGAACTAATGGAGGTGACAATGTAGCTATGGTTATAGAAGAACTTACTACCCATTTTGCTTAATGCACTGTTTGCTTTTCACTTATAGTTCTGCTTCCTAGAACCCTGTATGGCTTATTCCTCCAGACATCCAGTCACTGCAGGTAACAATAACAGCAGCGACCTCTGGCAGAAAAACAAGCATCCATAAAAAAGAGGAAAAACTTCACTGAGAATAATTGCCCACTTGGAACAACTTACCACTGGATAATAAGTCTCTAACAGCAGGTTTGGCATTGTTTTTGGAACATAAGGAACAGCTGGCACCTCAATATAAAACAAGCCATATCAGCATCTGTTGTCCAAACCAAACACACTACTGCATTTTTTTTTTTTTTAAGAAGGAAAATATAAAAAGAGGTATTCAGCTGAGGGAAAAAACCTCAACAATAGATGTTTTTATTTTTCACTTGCTTGGAAGCTGTTATGAATTTCTAATTAGATGCAACTACTTGCTAGGATTGCTGTGAGAGTATAGACTTTATGTCATAATCGCTTTTCACAAAAATTTTGTCTGAAGTAGGCATACATTGATATTTTCAGGAATGATGTGATGCGTGCCCATCTTGCACATTTTGCCCTGGGCAGATAACAAATGTCTGAGAAATAATGCTGAGATGTGTGAGTCTATGGGGTATGGCCTTCCTTATCTTTCTCCTGAGCTCAGTTAATACAACTTAGATTAGATCATATAGCCCAAATGCTGAAGTAGATGTACTGTGGCTCCCACACTCTTAATTTCCAAACAAACATCTGGTTACAATGAACTGATAGAGAAGCATCTTTGCAACACAAAGAAAAGGAAGTCTGGTTAGTGCTCTTCTGCAGCTTCACCAAGGCTCAGAAAGAACATTTCTGCTTGTTGGTAATAAAGTATTGTATGAACATGAACCTGGGCTCAAAACATGCACGAATCAAACTACCAGTTAACCAAAATAAAGTGATACAGAGTGTTCCAGAGCTGTAGAAAGATCAGATTATAAATCCTGAAGTTCAACAGCTGTGCTTGTGCTGATTGTTGTCCCATCACTCTCCAGCAGGATGCAAGCGCATTCACAGAACTTGGAGTGCATAGCCATTAACTAGTCCTGCCTGGAGAGAAGAGATCCTCCTGGCGAGAGGCAGCTACACATTGGTTCTCCATTAAAATGATATTAAAATACTCCTATCCATTTTGTCAGTCATGTCAGAACTCCTTCATTTAAAACACTGAAGTGAAATGCATAAGAAAGATGGATGCAAAGAAGTCAGTTGCTTTGACTCCTTTGTTATTTAGTTTTGATAAGAGCAAAGAAGAGGGCAGTCAGTGAGTGCAGTCCTCTAGGTGGAGCGACCCCTGAGACAGGAGCTTTTATCTAACAAACACTCGAGCAAGCTATGATCTGTTCCCATTGCAACTTTTCTCTTCAGTGCTCTACTGTGATTTTCATATAAAAGCACTGTATGCAGCCAAAGCAAGGAAGCAGAAGCCAAAGTAAGAAGATTTCTCTTCATCTGGAAACTGCAAATCAAACTAGTATTTTTTCCCTCAAATCCAATAACTTCTTTCTTGCAGAAAGCAAGAAGAGCCTGCACTGGATTGCTATTATCACATTATAGCTTTTTTTTTTTTTTTTTTTTTTTTAAAACCACTCCGTAACATTTAGTGATATTAGCAATATCTTTGAAGAAGGGTTGATCCTAATTTTATTTAGTCACTGGATAATTTAAATGTAATATTCCCTGATAACAGTTATTGGACTTCATTTTAAAAGGCCTTCAATATGATGCAACTGAAATGTTTTCCTTTTTTAATATAGCAAAGCTATTGATTTGAAAAAGCAAAATGTCAAATTTGTTTGTCTTCAAGACACAGCAACTGCTAAATAAGACTTCTTATATTTACTTCTCATGTTAGGCAGACAATTTATCTTCAAGGTATGCCTCTGTGGAAATTATAGTTTGGTCACCTTTGATAGGAAAATCTGTTTTGGCAGAACTTCTGTTTATTTTGCAATCTAAGTTCCAGATGACTTTGAGAATGTCAAGCTGTCATCCTAACCTCCAATACTAACACTACTTCTTATTTATTTTTTACTGATATCATAAATATTAATAGATTTTGCATCTACACAGCGTTTTTCATCCATGAATTTCAGAGTCTTTAAAAACTGAAAAATTCTCTTTCTTTCTGACATGTAAAGGATTTTAAGCACAGATTTACAGCTATACCCTTAGTTAGGCTTACCTGCATGGTGTATTTGAGTGGATTTCTTGAGCAAGCCCCATGATACATAGAGTTGAGTAGCGTCTGTCCTTGTGGTGATTAAACCATTTCACCCATTGTCACCCATCCAGTGAGAGTACTCCAGATCACCATATGTAACCACAATACCTAACTACTAAGTTTAACTATCTGTTCAAGTGAAAATTATTTACCCTTTTTGAATAACACTGAGCTTTGAAACCCAGAGCTAAAAGCAAGATTTCTCTGATAGAAAATGAAGAAAGAATTCCGAAACCACTGGGTGTCACTGCTTGACTGCATTTTGGTATAATAAATATATGATCTGCAAGAGCTAAAAATAATCTGCAACGACTCTCAGTGATGCTTCATCTGGAAAATGCTTAATTGCTTGTTCAACAAACAGCGTTTGTTATCAGTATCACAAGTACCAAAAACTTTCCACTTTGTTTGCAAAATTATATTTCTGAAATACCATATTCATTTTGACAGGTTTATTTTTCTGTCAGCCTTTAAAATATAGAATCTTGTTTTGTAGTAAATGATTGGAACAGTTTTGGAATACAGAACTCTCTTGGGTGGGAGAGGAAAAAGAAACATTTTTATATGAACAGAAATAATTTGCATTTCCTTCTTATCATAGAATCATTGAATGGCCTAGGTTGAATAGGACCTCAAAAATCATCTAGTTTCAACCCCCCTGCTTTGTGCAGGGTTGCCAGTCACCAGAGCAGGCTGCCCAGAGACACATCCAGCCTACCCTTGAATGCCTCGAGGGATGGGGCATCCACAACCTCTCTGGGCAACCTGTTCCAGTGCATCTTAATTTAAACATCTTCAGATTATCAGTTTGCTAAGGCATACAGGTTTTGAAAAAACAGGGCAGAAATCCTGAAAAACAGAGGTTCTCAGGCATTTCAATGATGGCAAAATTTTCCAAGAGGAAAATTATTTGACATAAAAGACACTAACATCCTTAGCAAGGTCTTATAGTAATTAAAAGCAGATACTCACTGATTAAAATATAAAGAATTGCATATGTACAAAATCTATGGAATTGCTTGAGATATTCAAATTAAAATACTTCTCAGTAAGAAATTAATTTCAAAACTAAAAATTCACACGCACACACCAAAAAAAAGCTATTCAAATCAGAAGAGTAAACACACAAAAACAATAAATAAAAAGAAAGTAGCTAACAACTGTTTTACAGGTTCATGTAGTTTTACCTGTTCTCTGTATGGAAATAAAAATATCTAATTCAGATTAGAACAAAGAGAAATTATTACAAACTGGTTTTGAAGTAAGAACCTACACTTAAACAATCTGTGTTTGTTTTTTCCTTTTTAACTGATGAATAATCTAAAACAAAACAAAATGAAAAACATTTGTTTTGCTAGGTTTTTCATTGATTGTAGGAAGGGCTTCTGTTGAAAATCTTCTGATTCATTAGAGCCTTCATACTTTATAAGGCTGTGTGTCCAGTGTATCCAAAAATGGGAACAAAGCACACATAAATAGTGAGTAAGAACAGCCATTGGAGAAAAATGTTGGAAGAACTCAAGAGTGGAATCCATGCAGCAGCCTAGTGCAAGCTGCTGCTTTCTAGGTAAGCGGTAGGGAAATTTGCACTGTTCTGAGAAGCACAGGTCTTCCAGTCACTCCTTCCTGACTCTCTTGTTGGAGAGGAAGACCTTCCCTGCATAAAAGTGGCTCAGCATCAGAGAGAATGTAGTGCAGTGGGAATTAGTGCTGGCACCAGTTGCTTCGCCGACTACATTCTGAAAAAGAATGCATGCCTTGGTCTTCTCTCTCATTTTCACCACTTGAAACTGGGCAAACAAATCAGAAGCCATCTTATTTGTAGGGGCTGGTAGTGAGTAGCACAGCTGTCTTGATAGCTGAAACCTGGAGGAGCAGCCATTGAAGCACAAGATATTGTTTTAGTACCTCATCAGCATGAGAAATTCAAGTTGGTATAATAATTTCTATGAACTGTTGGGAACACAATTTTTATCCTTTTCCATAACCTGTCCCTTCAGCTCGGTTTTGCTGTTAAAATCACCTGAAACTGCATCAACCTAGATCAGGTTGGTGGTTGCACTTTTCCAAAACATGTGTTTCTACGGAATAATAAGTTCCTCACCTCACTTTTTTTCTCTATAAAAATGTTCTCATTCTACATATAAAATTACAGGAGTTGCTTTTTCTTCCTTCCCCACTGCCAGCCCTACAAATTCTATCTGGTTCCTAAAAATAAAACACAATGGTTATTTTAATTTCCAAAGAGTGCTGTAATTTCAAAGGTTGTTTTATATCAAATAAAGCTCACTAAAGACCTTCCCAAGTCTGTCTTTGGATGTCATGCTAATCAATGTTTGCAGAATTGTTGCTGTTCTTTCATAGCTTGCACTGAAATATCAAACTAGATTCAGTATTATTTGGACACTGTTTTTGTATTATTCTAGCAATTTTTGAAGTACAAGGTTAACTGTGGTGCAACAGCTAGTGTGAATTTAGATATAGTTGGATAAGGATGATGATTCTCCAGTTGTAGGCCAAATTTGTTTGAACTTTTCAGTAATAGCCTACACATCCACAGATGTCTTTCTGTTTCAGACAACATATGTCTACCTACATACAGCCTACATATTGATCTCAGCCTGCTTCCACAATAACCTCATTTTTGGGCATGGAGTCAGCTAGCCATAGCTATACAATGCTTACATAGGAGTCAGTGTAAGCTGTCTCCATGCTTCTTTTAAATGCATCACTATTGTTCTGCACCCTTGGTTACATGAAGGTTTTCTCAGAAAACTTCACATCCTGTTCCACCACGTTCATGGAAGCTGAGTGCCAGTGAATTACATTTCACTTAGAAGTTAACTTTCAAGTCAGCACACGACCACAAGTTTGAATGCTGGGAAGAAACACACTTTGAAACTGCACACTCAGCTAATCATGGAAGAGGTAAGTGAAAGCAATTGACTTGTTTAGGGGAGAAAGATTTATGGGGGGAAATTTAGCTACAGCCTTAATTGGATAAGGGAAGAAATTACAGGAGGGCAGTGCCAACAGCACAAATACGATTGCTCACAAAGCAGCAAACATGAACAATACGTGCCTTCCTCCTTTGAACACGAAAAGCAACATCTTTGTCTGAATTTAAATTGGTCAGTCTGTCAACTCAGACTCCTAAATCTTTATTAGCCCATTTTCCCTTCTAGGTTCCATTCCTGCAAGGCATTTAAACACATGCCTACTTTTAAGTGCAGAAGAACTGCTGTTGAAGGCAATCTGAATTCCAAATTAGCCATATATATTTTACTACTCTGCCAAAGAGGAGCTTTGAATAACAGTATCAAAGAGTTGGATATTTTATTCCCTTTACATTGATTAACCCGAGATGAGTGTATGTCTGAAAGCTGCTGGAATGGTTGCTCAATCTATCATACCAACTATTGACCATCCTGTGTTCTTTTTGGATGGCAGTTCAGAATAATGTGACATCAGAAAGAGTGATTTATGGTATCATTTCACTGATTTGTGGGAGCCCCAGTCTTTTATAAACAGGCCCAGGATTTGATAAAAGCTCTAACACAGAGGTTGCTAGTATTTATGGTGCAATATATCCTGAAGGCTTAGAGTTGCCATCATGTTGCCTGGTGCAGTTTTCCTCTTGACTTTGAGATATATTATCCTGCTTGATATAGATGGAAAGGCTTGACTTGGTGAAGGCTACAGCATAATGCTGCAGTTAATGGCATGCTGGTAATTATTTATAAAAATCACTGAGGGAAATGCAGGAAAGTTGAAGGCTTGAAATACCTGGGCATAGAAGTCCTTTGGCCTTTCCTTGGGACAGCTATTTCTGTAGCTCTGGAATAAAGCAGAGTGAACTTTATCCCACCACGTCTCTACCATTCTTCCTCCCACATGCAGTAAAAGCAACTTTGCAAGCAGAAGGTTAGTTGTGGCTTTTTCCACCTTTAATCCTTGACCTTTCGTTGAGACTGCAACCAATTAGTGTCAATTGAGATTTTTATTTTTTTTCTTTGTGAAAGCTGGAGACAGAAACCAGCAAACACTTTATACATAATAGAAGATGCTGCAAATGGCTTGTAGGCAGGAAGATTTTCAAAGGTTGATGGTACATTTTTTTTTTTTTTAACTCCCTGGATACCTAGCCGCTGGAAGATAACTTCCCTCTTCCTTACCTTCTGTTTTCTCCTCATGTTAATAGACTTGAAGACAATTTTATGAGGACTTGAAGTAGCATTACAAACAGCAGCAATCTCCCTATGGCTGGAGACATCTCACAGACCATATGGAGAAGTCTTTTATAAAATGTTTTGCAGAAATCCTGTCTCAATGGCACATGCATCTCAGTCTGTGCCAGTGGTCCAGCTTACCCTTACTTTATTAACATTCCCATGATCAGTTTAACAGCAAAAGTACAAGTTCAGTGGATGTTGTTTTTAAATGTGCTAATGTAGGGGTTCCCTGAAACTAAGGGATATTAAATCCTGTAAAACTGGCTTGATTTTGTTGTGCAGGAAAGAAATGCTTTGAACAACTCAGTAACTTATGTCCTGGAGGCCTCTGACAGACTTAGATCGGCCTACTGGATGTGCAGCTGTGTGGAGACACTGCCCTTCTGCTTGCCAAAAATCCTGCAGTTCCTGGGAACAGCTCTGGTGTACCTGCACTGCAGTCATGCCTTCTGGCACGTGGTATAAAGGCCTGACCTTCAAGAAAATTCTTCTTTGGGTCTGTCAGATGGGGTCTATTTACTGCTCACAAGCTTTGGGCAGTATTCTAACTTTTAACCTTCATGAAGCAGGTGGAAAAGGAAGGTAGCTGTAATTAACATAGCAAAAAGAGTGCACAGCCAGCAAAACCAATCAATAGCACACCTTTTTAACGTTCTGTTGCAAATATGAGCTATGTACCTTTTCCCCCAGGAGACAGTGAACATGTTAAAAACAGTATGGGATAAATACACACTGCATACTGATGAGGAAAGCAATCTATTTCCCTCAAAATACCTTTTACTGACTTTTATATACACTTTTGCGGAGGTCAACTTTCCATCATTTAGAGCCTGAAATACAGTTAAGTAACATTTAATTATTTTCATTATTCTAGGTTTTTTTTGTTAGGTTTATTTCCCCCCCTTTTTAAGAATATCAATCCTGAGACACAAATTAATTTTGTCTACTTATGCCAATAAAGACATAAGGATCAGCCCTTATGTTTTACTTTAATGAGCATTCAGATGATACTCTCTGTCTACTGCAGAGCCTGTATAACCCTTCCAGACTCTCCTTCTGAGAAGAGGTAGTTTGAATTTGAATCATATATGCTACCTGCTGTGCTTAGTGCATCTCCAGAGCTAATGACTGCTATTTTTGCCCAATTGCTTTCTGCTTGTGTACTGTGTGGAAAGAGTTGCAAAGTGATTTTAAATATTTAAAGAACCAGGAAGAGAGCATATTATTTAATAAAATTATTCAACCTACTGCACTTTCACTGCATCTGAAGGCTGACAAACATTGTTGCAACTTGTTCTTAAATAAAACAAACAGGTAAACTTCTACTTGAAAACAAAAATGAATAAATTTTGGGCAACCCAAAACCCAAGTTGAGGTTAAAGTTAATGCACTAGATATAAAGAACTCTGAGCAGCAGGGAAGAAAGTGGGAAAAAGGTAAACAGCAGAAAGAAGAAAACATTAAAATACAATGAGTGAAACAAAAGGAAATGAGAGGGAATAGGCAACCAAATGTATAAACTGGGGAGTAATGCAAGGATTAGCTTGTATTGGAGAGAAGACCAAGATCAGAAAGCAAAACAAAATCAGTGAGATCAGAGAGAAAGATGCTGAAGTAACAGGAGATTGTGAAAATACCAGGCAATGAAATAGGGAAGATTCGTGATTGAAAAAGGAAGTTTTGGCAGGCAGCAAATAACACAGGGAAAAATAAAAAGCAAATTTACAGGTAAAATAGCAAACCCAGAAGAAGAAATTGCCAAGTGGGAGAGGGGATCTGAGGGCAGAACAGGCTATTCATTCCTAAGAAAAAGGCATTCACATTCTCCCACAACTTTCTCTTGTGGTGACACCAATGACAGAGGTGGTGATATGAAAGATGAGCACAGGGATCACTTACGATTAATTTTTTGAGATGGTCTATGTCTTCTATGATTTCACATAAGTCAGTTTCTACCAACTGATGATATTTATATTACACTCTCTATTATATTCCTACCCTTCGCAAATCTTTGATTAATATTTTTATCTTCCCAGCAAGTGTTAGTTGATGTTTTAATCCTCCTTATGAAATCGTGATGCTTTTTTGCAGTAACCTGGTCTTGACCTAGCCCAGACCAAGAGCCATTCTAATTTCAACTTTTCACTGTCAGGCTTTGTTTCATGGACAATGTATTATATAGAATCATTAAAGTTAAAAAAGACCACCAAGATCATCATAGTTCAACCATCAACCCATCAAAGAATCAGTCAGTTTGAGCTGCTGAACTAAATCAGCTGCCACTCTATCTTAGATGTAATGGGAGTGTCCTTCAGTTAAGATAATTTCTAGGGAAAGATCTCAGACACCCAGGAAGTCTCTTTTAGGTTCAGCTCCTCCTGATGGTTTTGGATCTTGCTCCTCAGCAGGAATCTCACTCTGGAATCATGGCTTTGCAAACAGCCGTAAGGAACTGGGCTCTCTCTGTTCAGTAGATCTTATTTATTTTTAACTGTTTTTATTTTTAACCGTTTAAAGAGATTATATGCCGTTTACATCACATCCAGGAACAAAATTTACATTCTAGACTGCACTGGTGAATATTACTCTGCAATAATTTTTAGACTACTTTAAACTCAGCCAACGTAGGGAACATTTTGCTACCGCTAGCAACAGCTAAGGCTGTTCCCTGTTCCCACGACTGCCACCTGAAGGACGCAAATGACTTCCTGGCAGCCACACCACCCTGAGCACATATTCCTCAGATATCCAAAGATGCATTGCTCTGATCCACAGCAAAACGAACCCTAGAATGGGCAGCTGGCCTCAGTTGTTTCCATTTTTCTTCACTGGGCTTTCAAGTAGAGCAGGTGGAAAAAACAGCTGGAAGCCTTTTGGAGTGTCTTTAATAAACAATTCTGCCAGGCTCAGCTGCACAGACCCTATCTGGCTGCTAAATTCCTTTCATTTGAAGTTTATCTAAAGGATTAGTAGCTGCCAAATAAGCATAAGACAACTGCAACAGGTGATGAGCATTTCATTTCTTGTAAGAAAATCCTAGCAGCCTGTTCCTCAGATAAAGACTCACCCCAAGTCACTTCTAGAGCTAGAACAAGGCATGTGGATTATGTCTGAGATCCGCAATTACTTTCTGAGTGCTGTTTAACATTTGCAGAGTGTAAGTATGCTGAAAACGCTCCTTCCTGATGTTGGTTTGCATATTTTAGTCCCAGTTTTTTTAGCACTCTGCTGGAATATGCTAATGCCTTGATTAAGAAGCTTCAGGATTCTGCTGTGGATGGGCTGAGGGTTGTGTGAAATCTCAGTGGTAGGAAAGGCCATGCTGGAGCTGCACTGTGACTCTTCACAGGACTTCAAATTGAGTGCCAGTAAAATTCTTCACTGGTTTCAGAATTATATAAAGGATTTAACTGAAATGTGCTTTGTATGAACTGAAACTTTTTTTTTTCTACAGAGCTTTTACTATTACTCTCACTGGATATTTATATTCCAGTTGAATTTAATGCCTTGCTGTGGATCAAGTCCTTTGAAGAGGTACTTTTTCTTCCAAAATCAGGCAAAGATATTCAATAAGAGGAGCAGAGTGGGATATAACTTTACTCTCAAGGAGTTACATCCCTTGGAACAGTCAATGTGATTTTAAGTTTCCATACTGCAGAACTGCACCTCTCCCAGTGTGCAATACTGACAACATGCCATGCTTATAGCGGTTCTGAAGCTCTGCCTTAGTAGAGCACTGCTGGGGGAGAAGAGGACCCCAGCTGTCTGTCAGGTAGATCACTCAGCCTCCAACAGCTATCTGGGAAATATCTGATAATGCTGGACATAACAGGAGGGTCAGGCCTGCAGTTTATAATAAAGACTTTGAAATCCTAACAAACTCCACCGTTCGAAGTGGGCAGTTTGTAGCTCAGCTGTGTTGGAACTGAATCATAAATAAAATCACATGTTGCTGTAATAACTCTGACAGTACATTCAGACTGAATACTAGGAAATAATTATTCTTAGAGTGGTGCATTGCAACAAGCTGCCCGTGGAGATGGTGGAGGCACTGTCTCAGAGGTGCTTAAGAAAGGTGAAGATGTGGCACTGGAGGATGTTGTTAGCAAGCATGGTGAAGATGGTCTCATGATTAGACTAGGTTTAGAGGTCTTTTCCAACCTTAACGATTCTGTAAGAATGAGTTACTTCATCTTATGTTGCATATACTTATATGTATGTGTGGGTTAACACAAAGTTTTTGAGCAAGGATAAAACAATGTCATGCATTTTACGAGAAAGCTTTTTTTTTTTTAAAAAAAAAAATAATAACTCTAACTCCCAGTGCACTACATGATGTTATGATGTGGAATACTGATAACCAAAAATCATAAAACCATGACGTTACATCTGTATATACATTTGCACATATGTGCATATACAATATAAAAAATAAACTTTTCTGAGCATGGTCACTTAGTAGTAGGTAATTAATTGGTGCAGATACAGTATTTTCACCTGTAATTGGAGGTGTAGTAAAAATAATTCCTCCATCTGGAGGCAACACAGATTGATCTGCAGGGTAGTTTGTAAATGGCAGCAGATCTATTCCTCTTTAAACACTCAGCAAACCAACTATACTCTTTTTTCCTTTCTGAGCATCAGGGAAGAAAAAATGGAATGTAGAGTTAGCCTAGGCAGACATATACAGTGACAGTGCAGACAGGAACAAGCGAAATACTATAGGAACTTGAAAACTGGTACAGCAATTCATTCTGCTGTAGGTCAGTACGAACACCCAGTGTCAAATTCTGACCATTATATTCTTTCTCCCTACCTCATGTCTAGATGTTGCAGAGCTGAATACCAGCATTTAAAGGTGATTGGAGCATACTTCTCTCCAGTTACTCAGTTAGGGCATAAACTAATAACAAGGTTTACTGGCTTACCCAATCATATGCTTCTATATTTTACATCTTTACAGAAAAAATACAAGTAGTGCCATAAATGAAGCTTAAGCTGAACTTCCTGCTTTCCTCCATTTCCTTCTACATTCCTTACTGTTCTTCAACCTACTGAGCACGCATTTGTTGACCCCTGTCCTCCTCAGTCAGTTTTTTGACAGTGTCTTTTCTGAGCTGAAATTATTTAATGAATTCATTGAATTTCTGAGCTGAAGATATTCTATGAATGTAAATTTACAAATATTTTTAAATATCTAAGATTTTCTTTCTAGAGGATTTACTATCAATACAAATCTGTTTGCTAGCCTCTATCTATGAAAATATAATGTTGAAATAATAAATTTAAACAATAATCATTCAAACATGAAAAAAAATGTTTCTCCTACTAGGTCATGCAAAACTATTGAAACCCAATTGGAAATTTTTAGAACATTTGACTGCCTAGTGTCAATTCATGTCAATGACATGAAAATCTCTTTGGTATAAAAACATTTTCAACTTAGACCAACAGTGACTAATTTAAAACCCCACTTCACTTAAAATGTTTCTTATCATTAGAATGATATTCCTGATAACTATACTTCCACTACCACCAGGAACTACCACAGTGATATTAATTTTACCCACCAATTCTCTTAAGTTTTAATACTTTCAATTGCCTACACAAATATCATGTGTAGAAACTAAGAAGTAGCAGCTTTCTTTAAACAGACTCCTAGTTCCCTTAATAAGCTTACAGGATATTGAATGCAGAACACTAACAATGGCATAAAACATGTAGTGGTGCAGAAATCTCATTATGGATACCTGGCTTCCCCTTTGTCATTTGCAAATCCTCATCTACTTGCAATCAGGTGTCATCCTGATAGCAACTACAGATATTATTTAATAATTTGGACATACATGTATATGAACTCCACAGATAGTCTTGCTTGCCTCCTGGTCCTTTACGTCATCTATTGTGCTTTGGTACTGTGTTGCTGTTCAGATGAATGCATACAGTTACCAGTGCAATCTTTTCATATTTGGCAGTGTACCAAAGGTGATGAAAAGGAACAATGGCTTTTGGAAATAATGGACTAGATACTCAGCTCAGCTGCTTTGATTTACACTAGCTGAAGTCCTGTTCCAATATCATCAGTATCTTCAATCAGTCAATCCTTATTGCCAATCTTCATTTTGTCACAGCAGCTACATGATCACACAGTCCGTATGCTCGCTGAAAAAGCAGTTCACTCACATGAGCCTCTGAATATAGGTAATGTTCTGTTAATGGTTCATAGAGAATCATCCAAATTTGAAGTCAGTGCTTTTTCTTAATGAAGAAAAGTAAAATAAATACATTTTCTGTGGTATAGATTCTGAGAACAATGTCTACCATTATCATTTTCACAGGAGAATGAGCATTTTAGAGGATAACCTTCGAACTCAGTCAAGTTGCAGAATGATTTGGATTCATCATTTATTTCATGGCTGTTTTTCCTATCAATCACTAATTAGCAAAGATGGATCTCTGTAAGTGGGTGCTCTTTCCTTAGGCATCTTTATTTTGGGTTCTATTGATGTGGAGACCATAAGCCTTTGTAAAAACTGTCTTGGTAGGAGTAGTTATGATGGCAGAAACAAAAGGTGACATTAACGGGAGATTCAGGTTAGAGGAAAAGGAAAATCCCTTTTGATGTACAAGTGTTTGGAAAAGCCCAATCACACAAAACAACAGAAGGTAGGCTAATACAGTGAGGCCATTGCACTGTGAAACTTGCTACTCTTACCTTTGATTGTAAATGAAAATGGCAAGCAATTTCCACTTAAACAGCTTTTACTGTTTCACTTCTTTTAAAGTGGTTAGCAGCTATCATGGGCAGAATAAATAGCTAAGATTATTCTAGTTCATTTGTAGAACAATAAAAACTCTAGTGTGTAAAGTAAACTACCATCTTTCCCGCCCCTCTTTGATCAATTAAAAAGTAACAGTCTCAATCTTCTCATTTTTGATTGTATAGTTAGAGACTAATATTAATTGCAAGAAGAGTAAAACATGCATATATCTAAATTACACTGTGTATTGTATTTTAAACTATAGTACTCAAAACTGTAATTACATAAATAATACACTCACAAACACATGTATTTGTGTGCATATATAGATATATGCACATCTATAAATTGTAGAATAAGAGAGCCAGGCTTACAGAATAAGTACACATCTTGTCTAATGGATTTTTTTTAATGTAATTTTACAGTACCTGAATTATATTGGTAGAAGAGTTTGTGGGAAAATGATACTGCTCACTGTGAAAACAGTTTTCTGTAAGACCTCCAACTAGCTAGCGCTCTAAACCAAAGGTAGTCACAAGCATTGCTCGCTTTAGAAATCTTGTTTCTGCTTAAATAGCAAGTACTTGACACTTTCTCAGAGAGACGATCTGCTCAGTGTGGCTGGGACTCAAGGACACTATTACCACTGTCCTACTGCTCCCAGGGACCTCACTGGGCTGACTTGAGTTGCCACAGGTTATTTCTACCACAGAAATCTCCATGTTTGCTGGTTCCCTGATCAGCAAAGTCCGTGGAGGACCTGTTTTACCTGTTGAAGAAATGCTCTGGCCACACAGCACTGCCATGCTCTACAATCTTCTGATGGAAGCGTCACTACCTTGCAAGAACGGAGAACTTTGTGCTGCCTGAACCTTAAAATCATGTGCAGTGCAATATGGATTAAAAAAAAAAAAAACTAACCTGAAAGACGCAGAAGAACATTATATCTAGTTGTGTTAAGATCTAACCTACAAGATCTTTCCCTCATTTTCTAAAGTGAACCTGTTTTTCCAGGTCTGTAGAAAGCAATTGGATACCATTATTTTTGTCTATTCACTGTTTTGTCTTTCTGGAATTCCTAATGTACATTTTGAAAGTCTCCATGCTTGACCGTATTAAGTCATTAAGATATAGAGGATTAAATGTACTTTCTCAGCTTCTGAAAGAACTCATTACAGTTTGAAGGCCTTACACATTTTATTGTCCATATATACTGTTTCACAGACACACCTCAGCATGATAAATAGATGCAGCTCATTGTGAATCTTGTCTCAGGTCAGCTTGACAGCAATCAATCACTTTGATGAGATAGTGGATTTGTGGGGACTGACTTGCAACCACATCTTAAAGAATGCTCTGACAAACCACACACAGACACTGTGGCTGAAAAGAGAAGAGGATTTTAAAGAACTGACAGAGATAAGCGCAGATCTGTCAGGTCCTGTGGATTTAGCTTGGCTACAGGGTTAACACTTTTGTTCTACTGTCACCTGGTAGAAATGGCTTCTGCCATTTTATGCCCAAAATCTGGGATATCTGTGTACTGTGTTTCACTTGCCTACCTGCACCTTAATGTGTTCAGAGCATTTCAGGAGATACAACAGAATGTGACCGTTGTGTCTCATGTTATACTTCTTTCTCTCACTGTTCAGCACCAAGGAATTTAATGTATTCCTCTCAGCATGTTTTCTCAAGGCGAATTTGCTTATTTTTGATTAAATCTCCATGAAAAAGGACTTTTAGGTTCAATAGTTCATTAGAAAAATATTTTAAAACCTTGGTTAACTTATTTATTTTAGAGAAAGGTGCAAATGTAGGAAGTAAAAAAACTGGGAGAGAGTAGTTAGGAAAGGAGTTCTCTCTCCTTAGCCTAGAAGGCTGAGATACTTCACTGACTACTAACCTCAGAAAATATTTAATTTTCTGATATTTGAAATACAGAAAACAGTAAGCAAATCAACACAGAGCATATTTCTGACTTCTTGCCCCACTTGGCAGCTCAGCATACTGGATAAGTAACTCTCATAGAAAATGAAGATCCAAAGATCAAGGGTTTACTAAGAGGTAAAGGAAACTGTCATCCTTCTATCTGTGTTAGTCATTTCCTTCTCTCTTAAGCTGTATGGCTGGGCAGATAATAATCCAGCCCTGGGTTTCAAGTCCTCTTTTATGGAGGAAAAGATTTTCCCATGAGTTTGTTACTCATAAATGGCACGAGAACATTAATTACAGTTGGAAATAAAAGGGTTTATTTCTCCAATTTATCAAATAGAACGCTTTAGTAAACATGAGAATAGGAGAACTTGGAATCAAATTGGTGAATAAAATATTGACAAGAATAAATATCAAGTTTACTGTGTACAGTTATTTTGAGAAAATTAGCTGTCACGAGTTAGTGCTAGCAGAAGGAAAGGGAAAAAGAAAAAATGTACCTGCCAAACTCCTCACTCTCCAAAATAGTATGCTCAAAATGAAATAAATTAGCCAAAATACCTCCTGCACAGTATAAATCTATATAGCTTGTCAGAGGTGTTACTTGATCTTCAGATGACCAATTTGAAAGAAAAGCTTAAACCACATTTCTCTCATCTGCTGATCACACTGATCAATTTGGCAGGTTTACAGAATTTCTAATGCTATTCAACAAAGAAAAGAAATGTGGCTTCAGTGGAAAAGTAAATTGGCAAGTATTCTGGGGCAGATCCCAGCAGTGGAAATCAGTTAAGTTTAATCAGTTGGCAGCAGAAATCTATAATTCAGAGTGGAACTGAATTTACACCTGCCTGTTTCTTCAAATATATATATATATTTTGTAATAGCGTGGCTACAAAATGTTTCTGGAGTTCAAATGAAAGGTCATCTGGTCCAACTACCCTGGAATAAAAAGGGACATCTACAGCAAGATCAGGTTGCTCAGAGCCTGATTCAGCCAGTCACAGCAGTACTGATTTTTTCCTCAGAGTAGTAAGCATTCACATTATCAAATCAAACCCAAATTAGTAAATCCCTCTAATCTATTGCTTTTTTCTCTCTCATTCAAATTCTGTGAAACCAAAGGAGACACAGTTGTCTCAGCTCCACATCTCCTTCCCAATCCTATATTTGCTTCAACAGCATGACACAAATCTCTTTGACCTCCCTCCTCCTGATGAAGGAACAGCCCTTTTCATTTTTAAACAGGATCCACTCTGTTTCAGCACAGTGGCACTGCATTTATTTTTAATTAAGCCCCTGCCTTGACTGTGTCTACAGCATCAAAGATACATAGGTGCTTAACGTCTCTGAATTTAGTAATTGATCGGAAGCTGAAGGGCTCTATGGATGAGTGCCCAAGTGACCAATTAAGAAACTCATAAGCTTTTCATAATGCCAATAACTGCTGTTTTTTTCCTCCTCCTTCTTGACATTTTCCTGCCCTCATATTGGACTACCTTGTCACATTCAATTAAGCTGTAAGCAGGACTTCAAAATCCTTTTCAACAGCAGACCAGAGATTGCATATTTACGCTTTCTCCCTGACTCTTGGTTTACAGAGAGAAGCAAACAAATTCTACCACTTTTCACAAAACAAGTAATTTCCTACCATACATATGAATGGTAGGGAGTGAGCTCTTGTGGATGGATTTCACTTCTATCGAGGGGCACCAAGGTAGAGCTGCACCCTTGTTTCACTAAGCTATGTGGAGCTGCCTACCCATAGATGCAGACAGATTTTGTTCTCCTGTGCTTAGCTGTTACTTTCCTAAATTGAAGTCTCAGAGGGGAAAAAAAAAAAAAAAAAGAATTATTTTCTACAATTGCTTATTGATCTGAAAGGCTCTGAAAAGTCTTTTTTTAAGAAAAAACTTTTGAAGACAGGTATTATTGACATAGTACTGAAAATTGCAAATGCATTTAAACGCTTTCTAAAAACACAGACAAGAGTTGTTCAAGTACACAAACACTAAATTCTGTTTATTTTCCCAATACTTTCTAACATATTACCCTTAGAGCAGCTTTGAGTGCATTTACCATAGTTAGAATTTATATTAATCTTCTCTATGTGGCCATTTTAGCTTTGTGATCATAGCAAATTTGAAAAGGACCTCCTCTGGTTCTCTGTAACTACAAGTGAAACTGAAAGCTTTTTGCTCTGACTCACCATTTACAAACTAGAAATTTTCTTTACTGTGGTTTGGCTGAGTTATGGAATGAAATATAAAACACATGAAGAATGGGCTACACACCTTATTTGAAAGCATACATACATGCAAAAAAAATCTCTCTCATGCATGTGGCAATACAATGGGAAAAGTATTACAACAGACGTGTGATAACAGAAGGACTAGTGCAGTAGAAAGGATCTATAAAGAAAGGGAAGAAGATTGCTCATCCACATCAGAAGATTCTAGGAAATTCTAGGAAAGCTTCACAAAAGAGGAATTTGCCAGAAAGAGATCCTGCCCCAGTGGCAGTCAGCCCTTAAATGGAGTCTAAGAGAGGTGCAGCCAGGCACCTCTTCCAGTCACACAGCTGAATTGCCTTCACTTGTGCTCTCAGGGCAGACCCAGTCTTTTCCCTAAGTGATCAATCAGTGGTTCAGGCTGTGACTCAACAGTTCCTATACAATGCATTACATATAAATTGAAAGTATCAAACATGTACTGATTTTCTTTACAATTACTAAGTAATTGTTTAGTAATTATTAAGATTTTTTTTTCTACTAACAAAGTTTAAGAATTAACTTTTTCCCCATAACGTGCTAGGATGTTTCCTCATGTGAAACTGTCATTGACTTTACTAGTAGACTTCTGGGGAGAACTTTTGAGACACATACATATTTAGAGAAGCAGTTATCACACTCATGACAGAAACCAACAATATAACAAAAACTATGGCTAACTAAAGTTTGTTAAATGAAGAAGCTCAAACTACTCCTGGCCTTGTAAGGCCTTCAACTTTAAGAACTATTAAAGTCCTAAATTGATTAGATGAACATAACATGATGGAAAACACACTAATGACAGCAAAATTCCAGGCTGCAGCAAGCAAGGATTTGCTCAAATACAACAGCTGTATACATAGAAACAAAGAAAAGAAACCATTTACCTTTATAAGGCGTCAGGTATGGAGGAGTATCCAGTAAGAAACTCCTGCCTCTCTTGCCAAACCTTAAATGAGGTCTGGGAAGGAGTGGATCCTGGCTCCATTTGTTCTCCTCACTCAAGTACATTGCATGCAGTTGGGCTCCCCTGGTTAGCCCTGCCTTCTCACCAGATCAGTCACTGTTTCAGGGCATGACTTAGCATTTCTGCTACAAGAGCAATGCTATACTCTCTCACAGAGGGCAAACATAATAAAATAATGATTCAGTGTGAGTATTGAGTGATCATCGCCTTCAGAGCTATATCCAAATAAAACTGAGTACAGACCAAAGAGATACAGTGAAAAGAGAGAAAAATTATGTTGGAGGAAATGGAACCAAAGAAGGTGCCGAAAACAGAATAAAATGATTATTAGTTGCTTTGGGTCTAATAAAAATTGAAGATACAAGGTAAATCATTTACTTTGTTGTTGTTGTTGCATAAAGACAAAAGCATTTCAATATGGTAAAAAACATGGTATCAGGTAACACTGAAATGCTTTCTCAGTAACGTGCTTAGCCAAATCTCTGGACAACAGGAAGTATTACGAAAATAGAGCACTGAGATTACTGCTCATGCTGCAGGCTCTGTCAAAATATACCCAAGAACAGCGATGGAAAAGTGGTAACACTATTTGTTCATTGTTGCCTGCTACGGATTAAATTATTGATTTATTTAGGCTTTTAATGTGGAATATTTTCTTTTACAGCTTTCTTAGAAGTTTAAAAACCTTAAGGAAAAAAGACTTCTTAATATTTTAGAGAGGTTTCTCTACTAAACTGTAAAATTGAACACTGCCTAATCATGAGTGTACTTTCACCGACTTCCAAGAACTTATGTGGAAAATAACGACCATCAATTTTCTGTTTTTAGGCAAAATGGCAGGAGCAAAGCCAAAATATATGTTAAAATCAGACTATATTTTCAAAAAGGTCAGGATAGAACGGAATGTTCCATTAAAATTAAAATATGCAAATGAATGACTTGTTCTCTCTGTAGAAGAACAAATTGGATGTGTCTTCTATTAATTTGCTTCCTACTTGGTCTTTGAACTGTACCTGACAATCAGTGACAGTGTTATTCCATGTGGCAATCTAAATGGCATTTCTTATGGGTTGCCATGTTAAAACCAGTTTGGTGAAATATATTTTCCAGAGCTAACTATTTTCTTATGATAGAGCATGAATACACACAAACTGATGGTAAATTAACTTGAAAGGGAGGATGATAATTTGAAATAAGGTGAAATTGTGCCAATTTACTTGGCAATTGATAATCATTTCTAGGCTACTGGCATGACATATTATACAAGCAAAAGATAAATCTTGTTTTGTGAAACTTTCTGAGAGCTTTGATATTTGTCATCTAAACATTAATATTAAAAAAAAAAAAAGAATCTGAATTTATCTAATACAGTAGGCCTAAAGATTACAAATTAATCACAACACAATCTAATTCTGTAATCTAATTTGGAAGTATACTTTTGCAGTGCAGCTGCATCTAAAAATCTAACAGATCAGCAAAGTCTTAACATGGTGGTTTTGGGGGATGTATTTTATTTGTGTGTTTTGTTTTTTCTTCTTAGGTTTCAAGCATTCCTGTGAGTGGTTGTAGAAACACAGGTAGGACACTGTAAATTTAATTAGATATTCCCTTTCCCATTGATATTTTTGTTGTTTTCTACTGTGATCATAGAGATGCTCAGGAAGGAACTTGAAGTGGCTGTTGCCATTCCTAACTTCAACTATGGAAATGGAGGAAAGGAAATCTTTGTGGAATAGCAGTAATATCTGTGATGTATTATTGAAGTAGTTTATACCAGATCCTAGGTATGGAACTGGCAACTGGCCCATGTGAGTGTTAATTAGCACAGGTACTCAGGAGCTCTATGCTATGCTTTATATTAGATTATTCTGCCCCGTTTACTAAAGATTTGTATGCTTAAAATATTTGAGTATTCTAACAATTAGCAGAACATACTCCTCTTCAGAAAAAATGACCATTTCTAACCACAGAATTTGCAGAAAATCTGAATGAATCAACTCTTACATATAGTTTACAAAAGACCGAGAAAACTAGCAAAACTATGTCAAAATTAATAGAGATATAGTTAAGTGAATCACGTAATAACTTTGTTCTATAAGGAAAACAACACAGAAGATAAATATTCTCAGCTGGATGCAGTATTTCTTGGTAACAGTATTATAGAGTTTTTAATTTAAAAATTATATTTTGGGTGATTAATATTGTCAAAAAGATAAATAATCTGCCTCAATATAAATAAAGATTTAGAAAATTGTACTTAAGAGTTTTACCCAGTGGTTGTATATCATTGTCACGTAGAGCAAAAACTCAGGGACTGAAGGCACAAAGGTCTGCCATGGAGAAGCAGAGTGCTGAATACTGTACAGCACTCTTACAGATACATTATTATTTGCTATTTGCAAATTAAGTTTCTTCTTTTTCTGTGTTGCTTTTAAAAACAGAGAAGTACTTTCTCTTCTTTTTCCTCTGCTACTTCAACTCCCATCTGCTCTGCTTTCAAATTGCTGCAGTTAATGTTATTTCCAGATGGGAGGGACAATGCAAGGCTCTGTTACACAGTTGTGTGCAGGTTTTGGTTGCTTATCTCCTCATTTGAGGCACTTCACCTTGGTGTCCTGCATCACATTTTTCTCAGAGGTCTGAAGAGCACAGTTAAAACTGCTGCTCTGTATTTGTCTCAAAGGCTGCAACTTGGAAAAGCACTTGAACATGTCTTAAGTGTTTTGCTGAAGAGGGCTCAGGCAGGCAGGAAGTTTCCTCTGCTGCTGCTGGGCAGCTCTGCAGTGCTCAGTCTTGTGCTGGGAAAGGGAAGCCATAGGGAGAGCCTGATTATTCCGTCCCAGAGACACAAAGCTGTGGATGCCTCTAGACACCTGAGAACACTTTAGAACATGGATGACTAACCTTTTGCTTTCCTGGGCTGTGAAGAGTGAAGTGGAATTATCTTGGGTCACATATGGAATAGATATAGTTAATTTTAATTTATTTTAATCAAACAGTAAGAAAAAGGGCAACAAAACCAAGAATACTCTTTGCTAAATTGCATTTAACTGCCTCCCACTAAATGTACTGGGACAATGGAAATACTAGTGAAAAAAGGAGATTGATTTAAAAACAGACAGTGCTGACTTACTTGTATTCCCTGAAATCCACCTGACTACTATCTTCTCTGCTTAGTAAAAGATCTATTGGAAAACCTGAATTACTTGATTGAATTAAAGCAGCTTTCTCCTTGACCTCTCTGCTTAGGCTGTCGGCATTATTTTCTGAAAGCAACTTGTTTTCCATCTTGAGAATAACGTGCAGTTTCAGCCCCCTCAGACAGCGTGCTTAAATGCTGTAATAGCTTGGGGCTGCTAACACTACCCCTGTAGGCACTGGGTATGCCAGAGACTATTTCAATCTCTAGCAATTCTGTGCTGACTTAACCTGTCTGCAGCTTTCTACCTTATCCATTGGTCCCTAGGTACTCATACTCATGGCCCAGAATATCCGCCTTCAAAATAACCTCCCAGTCAGCCCCTGGAGAGGTTCAGCAAAGCCGTGACACATATGACTCATGAGTAAATGTCTTACCTCAAGGTAAGGCTCTGAACTGAAGAGTATTTCTGTATTTCAGGGGGGAAAAAAAACAACAAAACAAATGACAAACAGTCCCTTTCCCTTTCAGCTCAGTCCAATAGAAACAACATTCTCAAAATATTTTAAAATTTAGCTGAAAGTGACTCCGCGGCACTCTGATTAAAACAAAAAAAAAAAAAAAAAAAAAGATTTTTGTAATAAGATGATTGAGTCTAGGTATAGATTTACAATTATCGTCTTTCAGTATAGAGGACACAGTTTTAGCTGTGTCCCTTAATTTTAATTTACTGCTGTGTATCTATGCCTCAGGCTGTTTTTACAGACTGAGAGAGCTGGGGCTGTTCAGTTTGGAAAAGAGAAGGTTCTGGAAGACCTGATAGTGGCCTTCCAGTATCTAACTGGGGCTGTAAGAAAAAAGTGGACAGACTCTTTACCAGGGTCTTTAGTGACAGGACAAATGATTTCAAACTAAAAGAGGAGAAATATAGACTGGAGATAAGGAAAATGCTTTATCAATGAGGGTGGTGAAGAACTGGAACAGGTTGCCCAGAGAGGTGATGGATGCCTCATCCTGGGAGTTCTGAGCAACCTGATCTAGCTGTAGGTGTCCCTGTTCACTACAGAGGAGTTGGACCAGACAGTCTTTAAGGGTTACTTCCAACTCAAATGATCCTATGATTCTATGATTTTCTGGCATTCTAGATGCTGTAGAAGGAAAAACTGCCTTGGACTGCTACCATGAAACTCTATTCTCTGTTTTATGCCTTTCAAATAACCTGAATTAATTCCCTACTTTTTGTGGGCACGGAGTCAATTAGCAGGGTTATAGTATCCTTAGGCCTTAACTCAGTGCTCCCCATTGATTCTGCTCTGTTCTAGGTGAATTAACCTAAAAGAAACAAGTGTATGAGTGAGAGTGTGTTCAATTGGATGCACAAATTTAATACTGATTTGATATAGGGAAATATTAAGAACACCCAATTTTGATGTACTGGACTAGAAACAGGCTTCTGCTGGACATGATTCAATGCAGACACCAGATTTTGGTACTCTTTTACTGCTAGGAAGTGTTTGTCCCTCCAGTGAGTAACAGAAAATCTGGGGAAGACCTGGCTAAGTTCAATATGTGAATTGAATGGCTTGATTTGTTCAACTTTTCCCTGTAAATTTACAGGCTATACCACAAAGTTGTAGGATATTAATTACAACAGACCTATTGTCTTTGTAAACTGACAGATGATTGCGGAGCAGAGCAGATCAGGACAATACCTCCCCTGGCCCAGCTGGCAGTACTGGACATGATGCACCCAAGCTGTGGTTGGCCCTTTGAGGTGTGAAGGCACACTGTTGAATCATATTCAACTTGCCATCAACAAGAACCCCCAGATCCCTTTCCATTCAGCTGCCCTCCAGCATCTTGCCTCCTGGTCTGTATGCATATCCAAGGTTGCAAGCACAGAATTTGGTGATATTTAAGGTCCCTTCCAACCGAAGCCATTTTGTGATTGTTTGGTTCTAAGCTTCTGTGATGTCTCCAAAAGTGTCTAGATGTGATCGCGTAGATCTCAGATGCCAGAACTGTGTCTTCATCTTCTGGTCTTGTCTGTGCAAGGACAGCAGAGCCCATGTAATTGGTGTCAATGACTCCTGATAGCCCTGCAGCTAAACAGGACCGTACGTGCAGACAGTTTCAGATTCTCTCATGTTTCAAAGCTATTCCGCCAGACTGCTCCCTGCCCTATGTGTGTTATTGAGGACCTTGAGGCCATGTGCTGTCAGCTAGGCTTTCACGGACTCACTGCTACTGAGTTTAAGCAGCCATTAGTCAGGCAGCTTGGTATTCTCAGGAAAAGCAGTGTTGATGGATTTTCTATTTGACATATTCTCCAGCAATTTCTTAACATTTTAAGATGAGATGATGAGTATGCACTTCTTGACAGGGTCAATGCAGTGGAAATAATGTATATCTGTAAATAGTCAAGTACTGTAGGTATCTATGGTCCTAATGAATTAGATGCTCTTCTCCAATGTAAGTAGCCTCACAGCTTTATACTCAACAACATAACCAAGGCTGTATGCTCTATAAGCCATTAAAGTTCAAGCTCATATATTATTCCTGTTGTATACGTACAAACCAAGTCTGAGATTGCCTTGAAACAAAACAAAACAACAAAAAAAACCTTTATGAATAAAAAATGTTTCTTGGCTCCATTATAGGTTGTGAATTATTGATCATTTTAGAAAACACACTGAACTGAGCAAAAGGGGAACCATGGATAAAAAAAAGTTCTCAGAAGAATTGTAACACCTGATTTAGATACAGAAATTGTTATGCAAGTGTTGGCATTAAGAAAAAATAAAATGAAAAACTGGACCAAAATTAAAAACTAACAACAAATTGCAGCATACTTTTTTTCCTTTGGTGTGGCTGCACTCTTCTAAAACATGTATTACCAAGAGATGCCGTTCAGTGTCCAATTTCAGTGTTGTGCAAAGTGCGAAAAAGAAGGACAAATAGCTGAGGAAAAACTCAGAAACCATAACAAAAGCCTGGAGTGCCAGCGCCAGTTGGTGCAATGAAGAGACGTGAACTCTGATGAGAGGCTGAGGAAGATATCTGACCTCACTGAAAATGCGACTGAAAGGCCAGTAAAGAGGGAAAGGGAGAAGAAAAAAAGTTTTGAATACAGTGCAAAGAGAATCAGAAAAGCATTTACTGAGTCATCGTGAATATCATACCTTCATCAGAGTCTCAGGAACATCTATTTAGTTGCTTCAGGTTCTGTATTTTAAAGTCTCATAAAGAATAGTGTCCAAGAATGTTTACAATACTGTGCAACAAAGCAAATTTTTCCATGGTTCCTGTTAGAGCACTTAAACTTCTGCTAAAATTGTTATTCTGAAGTACCACAGTCCCCCTCCCCACTTACAGGGAAATTCTAAATTGGTCTTCAGGAGAAAAAATAACTTGGTCTACATCTATTGACACTCTTACAAAGAGTGAGATGCTGACACTTGCTTCCAAACCCACCTTCCTGAGAACGAAATTCCAAGGTTCTTCTAAACTGTGAGCTATCTCAATGAAGAGGCTTTGAAAGTATCCTTTTCTTTATCTGTGATATGTTTCATGACCAGAATTTCATCAAAGGGCTGAAACACCTCTCTAATGAAGCCTGAGGGAGGCTTACAGGCTGAGGGAGTTGGGTTTGTGCATCCCAGAGAAGAGAAGAATCCAGGGAGATCTCTTTGAGGCCTGCAATATAGCTGGAGAAGGACTCTGTAACAGAGCAGAGTGATAGGGTAACAAGGACTACAGTTTTAAGATAAAAGAGGGTAACTTTAGATAGGATATTCAGAAAAAAATTCTTTACTCAGGGGTGGTGAGGCAATGGAAACTATCATCCAGAGAAACTGAGGATGCCTCAACCCTGGAGATGTTAAATGGCAGGTTGAATGGGGCTCTGGGCAACCTGATCTAGTTGATGTCCCTGTCTATTGCAGGGGTGTTGGATGATTCTATGATTCTATTATTAGCTATCTTTTTAGAAACAGATTGTACAACTGAAAATACATTTGCAACCATCTAACTCTTATTTTTAAATTAGAGCACACCCATATCAAAATTCAAATAGCTTTTGGACCTTGAGTACCTGATATTTTCATGGATATGAAGTAAAATGAGCTGGCAAACTGCAGAAAAGTAAGAGTTTAACTGCATTCATCCTATTTTGAGTCTGCGTTTCAGTCTGTATACCAGCGTCAGTTGTGCTTGTGGTACAGATCAAGGCTTACTGGGGTTGAATAAGGAATATCTGCTATCCTAAAGAACTCAGAAAACAAAGGGAGTGTGAGAGGGGAGAAGAGAAATAAACCAAAGAAACAGAAAATAACAACTTGCTTCCTTCACACACAAGGGTAAAAATAAACAAACCACATCTCTTGACTATTATCTGGGGAATTGTGCCTTTGCAACACTCACATTTCCAGCGTGAACCCGAAGTGACAAGTTTATTTTCTTCTTGTCTTAGGAGACTTCTTCCCTCTACCATGATAGCCAAACCCTAGTTTGGCTTATTATCAGTTAAACTGGACTGGTTAGTTCCTTTAGGTAACAGATTTTTCCCAAAAGTGGAATTACATTTTAGATTTCCTCTTATGTGCAAATCTTTACATTATCAGTCCTGGTTGAGATGGGATTCTTGCTCTGTAATGTACAAATTCAAATTACCTGAATGATTTAAATCTTTAGATGGTATTTAGCTGTGAGAACAGATTGTTGTCTCTTAAGTATTTTCAGGAAATTAAAGTCATCCTGCTTTACACAACTCCACTGTGGATGTCTTCCCACATCAAGGGAAGATGTACCGTTTTAAAGTACTTCAATAGCTATACATTTCTCAGAATAGGCTGCAAAATACCATGATGTTGACAACTTGCCAAAACGTGTTCCTGGTGCCTTCCTCCTTATTTCATTTTAGTGACTGGGAGATTTTATTTGCTTTTTGAAAAGTCCCTTGTCAACAATCTTAAAGAGCTTGGAGTACAAACCATGATATGCCTGGGTAGGAAGAAATATATCTACCAAGATCTAACAGCTGAATTTTTTGCAAGATGTTAAGATTTGTTTCCAGTTTATCATATGTGCTTAAGCATGATTTAAAACTGAGTTGCTTTTAATTGGTTTTGCATCAGACACTATTACTTATTCGTTGCATCACAGTAGTGTTGAGGATCACCAGTCCTGGAACTTTACCCTACTGTGCAAACACCCAAACCAGCAAGTCCCTTTGTGATTGAAATAACTCATCTTAGCAGAACTCATTTTACTGAGAGTTATCTGAAAATAATCTTGGCTATGATTTCCAAAGTCCTATGCAGAGTAATTCAACTTAAAATGCATAGCTAGTAGGAACTAAACTAAAAGGCACAAACAAAATATTTTTATCTGCATGACATAAACATACATATATGCAATATATCATTCCAAGACCCAAAGCAGTTTTGCAACAAATGAAGAGGTATTTACTTGCTATATGTATGGATATCTGCTGAGTGAATTACTCAGCAAGAGATTTAGAAATGTATTATTTTATAGATTATGCTTTATTTTGCAAAGACAGAGAACAGAAAAACAAGTTAAGGGAAAACAGATCCCTGTCCATGGAGACCCTTCTGCTGCTGCCTGAATTGCAGGATCTTCCAGGTGACTAAGTCCATTATGCTGCTTATAGTTGGCAGGTATTAATATGCAGGACTTCTAAATTAAATTAACATGGAGACACAATCCTCAAATTGTGCTTTGATACTGTGTTATGATAGTATCCCTATCTTGCAAAGTAAAAACATTACACAGTGACTTTACTTTTGGCTTTGTGTATAATAAAGACATACAATTTCCATCAGAAATTTGGGGTAAGATTTATCAGCACAAATTGCTGTGCTTGCTTATGTTGATAATTTCCTTACTTTGCTTAGGATGTTTGATAAACTGTTTGTTTCTAGAGTCCCAGATACTCTGTAATATCATTTCAGATCTGTCCAGGAAACCCTTTAATGAACTTGAAGTGTCGAGTATAACCCTCTTTCATCTAGCAGTTTAATATTTGGGATGAATATTACAGCCAAATGGATTAGCTTTCCTTGGTGTTTATGTTAAGGCAGGATAATCACTGTAGCAACACAGCACATCAGGAGGGAGCCATTGAAAAACATTCCATGATCAGGACCATGACCATGACAACCCTCACTTCCAATTGTTTTGGCAATATTTTTCCATCTGTTGCAATTGGGAAAATTTGTTGCATGCCAATAAACTTATGTGGACTGTTACAAAATACTGTCTGTGTTGGAGTGAACAAGCCTAAGAAAGGCCATGCATCTCAGTTTAACATACCTTACTACCTTTACCCCTATAGCTTCTCATTTATTACTTTTTGCATTTCAAACTCAGCAGACTTAAATAATAAAGCAGGAAATGGATTTTATTTATCTTAGCTTCAGTAGAACACTGTTTTTCAAAAATTTTTCATAGATCAAATGAGGAAGTACAGGCTAGGTAAGAGGATTATGAGCTGTGCTGAAAACTGCCAGGGTCATAAGCAAAAAATCCAGCTGGAAGTCTGTCTGTAATGAAATACCCCAGGTGCTGATACGGGGGTCAGTACTGCTTGATACTGTCATTAATGACCTTAACAATGGGACAGAGTGCACTTTTGGCAAATGTGTAGGTGATGTGAGTCTGGGAGCAGTGGTTGATACACTGCACAGAGGGACATTGATAGGCTGCAGAAATGGGCTGACAGAAGCTTCATGAAATTCAACCAAAGAAAATGTCAAGTTTTGTAACTGGAGAGGAAAATCCCGATGCAGCAGTGAAGGCTTAGAATGAGTATGTGGAAAGCAGCTTGGCAGAAGAGGACCTAGAGATCCTAGTGAACAAAAACTTGAACACAAGCCAGCAATCTGCCCTTGTAGTTAAGAAGTCTGGGGTCTTGTACAAGAATGAATTGATATACTGGAGTGAGCTGGAAAAGGGCCACAAAGATGATTAAGATATTGCAGCTTGTATCATAGGAGGAGAAGCTGACAGAACTGGGGATTGCTCAGCCTGGAGAAGGTAGTTCAGGGAGGGATTTTATCAGTGGGTATAAATTTCTGACTGGGGTGAATAGTTAAATGTGTAGCCTGATGCTTCTCTGAGATGCCTCATGACAGGACAAGAGGCAATAGACACAACAGCATAAAATTAAGAATGTTTCACTTAAAATAAGAAAAAAACGCATGGGTAGTTGGACACTGGAACAACCTGTTCTCCCTCTGTTAAGTACAACTGACAGGACATGAGCAACCTGCTCCAGGTCAACCTACTCTGAGCAGTGGAATAGACTAGACAGTCTTTAAAGGCTCTGTGCAACATCAGCAACTGATTCTGTGATAAGGTATTGTGACGAAACCATTACAGAAAGACCAAATATCTGATTTTCTCCAGTTGATTTGCTCATTTGCAATTGTCCAGAGACCTTTGCATTCCTTATTGTAAGCTAACCTAATCTGTGTTGCTCTGTCACTCCTCTTGAGAGAAAGCATCATGATACGACTCTGTTACATGTGATTTAAATTTTTAAATTCTGTTTACAAAGTTACCATAAAGAAGTGATGAAAAATGGAAGTAAAAATAAGGAATGAGGTCCAGATCAACCTTCCAACAGCTGGTATGTGTTTCTCTCCTCTCTGAGTAGTACAGTTTCCAGCTCCCAAGTGAACAAACGAGTCTGTTCCTCGAACCAACAGATGGAGGGCATGAACCAGTGTAACTTTATTGCAATAGGCTTAGCAGTGAGAAACTTGAGTTGTCTCAGTTGTTTAGTTGAACTACTCTGCAGCTTGTCTGGGCATTCCAGTTTCCATGGAAATCTCAAAGGATTGTATTTCCTCAGAATTTCTGGCATTTATTGATATTCATCTGAGATGAAAGTATCATCTGAACAGGCCTTACAAGATTCTACATATTATCTGGTGAGTCTTGAGTATTTATATAGTGCTCAGAAAGATTTACTTACAAGGGAAGCAGACTTGTCTCTGTCTTACAAACAGAGAAACAAAGGTCCTGAAGATTCAGGTGGCTCATTCAAGGTAGAAAAAGTGGCTCACAGAAAAAAATGGCAATGCCTTACTCCAGTTGGATAATTAGCAAACAAAAGAAGTCTCTCTCCCTTCTTTTTGTGGTCCAAGCAGAAAACAAAAAGCCTCAGTGTACTTACAAACAGCATTAAAAATTAACCAGCTTGTCCTGATTTAAAAATCTCTGTTTTCACGAGAACTTGGATAAGGCTTTTGTTTTACATTCAGGCCAACACCAACAGCCAACAAAACCCTTACTAAAACCAGCAGCAACATTTTCTTCACACTCCAGCTTCTCTTTGAATAAAAAAGTAATTTCTAACTTGTACTATTCAGTTGACTAATAGAAACTTTCCTGGCTGAAAATAAAAATGCACTGTTATTACCTTGTTGTAGGTGGTGAATGTAGTACAGAGATCCTTCTTTCACAGTAGAAAGAAGACACACTTTCCCCCCCCCCCCCTTTTTTTTTTCTTAAATTATTATTATTACTTAATTTCACATAGATAAAGGGAAGAATTAACTTAAGTCAGAGTTTGTCACAGTGAGGGACAGAGCACAGCTCATCCTGTAAGAGTGGCACTGTTTTATGCAACAAGATGAATCTCTCAGTGAGTCCCCTGGAGTTAATTTTAATTTGAAAGTGCCAAGAGGCTCCAAAATGCTCTTAACTTTGATTATGTCTGAACAAAAAATAAGTGGGAGAAATAAAACCTATAGATAGAATTTTACATGTGAGAAAATGAAATAAGTAAAGCAGCATCAGAGGAACAAGCCTTTTGTCTTTAAGACTGGAATTTAAGGTTCAGCTCCCTGAAATAGCTGCATTGTGTATGTTGCAAGCAGGTAGTCTGTGCCCAGTGTGATCTTGTCTACAGGTAGCATTACCTGATCTTGCTCATTTGCCTGAAAGAGTACATACACATTTAAACACTTGCAGAATTCCTGATATCTGCAGCTTATTTTATGTACATCAAATACACATCTGAACATCTGCTGATGGTGCTGATTTTAGAAATGTTTGGTTTTGAAATGATTGAAAATGGATAGGGAAAACTAGTGGACTTCATATTTATTTTTGGTCTCTTGTTAGATCATGAGTGCTTTGGTGTTAAGTATGTGCAATCTTCAAAGTATAACTAACAATAACAAACTGACTTTTCATGCCAGTGGCAAGTTCTAAGCCACCTGCAAGATTCAAAATTGCTATTGCCCCTGTAAACCAGCTTGTGATCCATCTCAATTTGTCCTCACTCAGGGCCATCTAATTGCCTCTCACAGGGATGCTCATTTGGGTGACAGAAAGTAATCTGTCAGCAGTTCCACTTCTGCAACTCACCCTTCTCTGCTGGACAGGAAGATTAGGGCAGTTAGTATTGCAATTATACTGGCTGGAAAGGATTTTATTCAAGAAATATCTGACATGTAGAGATAGAAACACCATCAGAGCAGGTAGCTATTTGACTACTATTTATTATGAGGGCTACTCCTGAAATAATACCTTTTATTTTCTGGTGTTGGCCCACAGTGTCAGAGGTGGATGTTGGTGGTACAGTAGCAGAGTCTGAACCTTCCCAACAACAATCCATTACTTTGGGTTGCTGTGCAACAGATGGCAGCAAAGAGGCTGGAACAGCGGTGTGGATTAAAATTCCTACATGCAGAAATAATGTCACCCATTGACATTCAACAACACTTGCTGAACATTTATGGAGACCAAACAGTGGATGTGAGCACAGTGAGGTGGTGGGTGATATGTTTTAGCAGCGAAGACAGTGGTGTGAAAGACAAACCATGTTCCAGATGGCAATGAAGATTTTTATGAGCATGGCATGCAGACTCTTGTTCATCACTGATGAAAATGCATAGCTAATGTTGGTGATTATGTTAAAAAATAGCGTTTTGTAGCTGTGAATTTGCTTTATCAGATAGTGCTATTGTGCTTTTTATGTCTGTTGTAGTGTCCATGGAGATAAATGGAAGGCATTACTTTCAGAGCAACACATATATCTGCTGTATTGCCTCTAGAAAGGGAATGGAGTTTTGTGATCAACACAGATTAGTAAACAAGTAACATGCCATTTTGACCTCTGATCTGAAACTCGCTGATTGCTCATACCTTTAAAAAGCAGCTCCCCAGAAAAGCTTTGTAGTATTTTTGGTGACTCCCCATTGACCACTGTGTACAGTACAATGGCATATACAATTTGTGGATGTAAACCTCTACAAAAATGTTGCATTACTGCTTCATCCCTCTGCAGATTCAGTCTGTTCTCTTTTCAGCCTGTTATATATATGGTTGGAGCAGACTCACAGCTGAATATTAATGCTTACTCATTAACAAAGCACGAACATTTCATTACAGTGGGAGCTTTATTAAAATAGCCTTCCGAAAGAATCAAGATCTAAAGATAATAATAAAATGTACAACCCAAAACAACTACTTCAATACGTTCTGCAACTTTAGAATCTGTTGTGAAAAATACCACATGCTTTATTTCCTTTTTACTGCTTGGACGATTACATTAAACAGCTTAATTGGCTTTCTCAAGGTGACACAAGTCATTGACGGAACTGAGATTGCAGGGTAGAAAAACCAAAGAATGTTAGCAACCACAGCCCTGGCTCTAGTGCCCAAAGTCTGAGTAGTGCCTGCCCCCACTGGGCTAAAAGCAGCACGCCGTTTCTTCCCTTTTCCCTAAAGAATGAAATAATTTGCAATTACTGCTCAATGCGATAGCTTTGGTTTGAGGCTGGAAATGGACCATCAGCAGGTGGCAGCAGCTCGTCGCTTTTTTAACCTCTTCTGAGCTCACCGGCAACAACCTCCGGCCGCGGAAATGGCTCCCTGCATTTTCTCTCCGTTTCTTACTTAGCCTTAAAGGAAAGCCCGGTTCTCCCAGTGAAGCCAAGTATGGGCAGTGCTGAATACCCGCGATAAGGCATCAGGGGAAGACATTTGGCTTGGATGCAGAGGATGATTATGGAAGTTCCAACAGGGGGATGCTGTAGGAGGCTGGGATATGATGAAGGAAAAAGGGACAAAATAATTTTCTATCAGTCTCATGGAGTACTGCAGGTGTACCCTGATTTAAATGTGATGATTAGAATGACTTACACAGACTTCTGAAGCAAAGCTATAAAACAGTTCAATACTCTCTACGAAATAAACCTATCAATTGCAGTACTGCATTTTGCTACATGAGAATAGATGTCAGTAATGTATTTTTTGTATATTTCTAATGCATGGTTTCTTCCTTTCTAACTTGCGTTTTTCAACAGGAGCAATTTCTCAGGGATATGTGAGCTAATTGTTTTGCTCTGAAATGGCTGTGGTTTTCATCTATTAGCTGCAGTTATTGTTGTGTGCAGGAATGCTGTTAAAACCTTAGTAAACATTATTAAGCACGAAAAGAATGATGATAGTTCAATGAACACTAAGCTGTGAACTAATGGAATGATGCATGGTACAATCCAGGAACACAGGGAAACAACAAAAGGAACTCTGCATTTGCAAGCAAGCTGAGCTTTGTGAAATCTCTAAAGATAAATTCAGCAGGCTAAGGAGTGATTATGTACTTGCTACAAGTTGTGCTTCTCTGTCGAACAAGCTGGCTCTAAAAACATGAGTGAAATATATTTTCATGTTCTTATTAGGGGAAAGGAAAAAAAAAACAACAAACAAAAACCAAACAAAACCATGTATCTATACACAAATAACAATATTATGTAGAAAAGCTGAGTATGTAGAACTACACATTTTATAGCTTCTAAACATTTATAATTTAATACATGGAATGCTTATAGCTCTGCTCAGCAAAGCAGATTCTAGAAATGCAGATGTAAAATCAGTTTCCTCTGAAATACTAATCATTAATAATGTTGTCCATACTAAAGGATAGCATCTTCTGAACCAGGTGCATAATTCAAAGGCAGCATTTCCACAGTTATCTTTAAAAAAGTATTTTTAATGGAAGGCAGCATGTCTTGCTAAATAGGGACTGCCCTTTCCCCACAGCAAAATAATCTTTTGTTCCTGTTTCTTCCACTACATTACAGCAAGACTTTGCTCAGGTTGGTTCTCATTTTTTGATTTCTTTTTCTCTGTCTTTGGATTGAGGGCTGTGATTTGCATCTCCTATTCAAGCACTCTGAAACTAGAAGCATGCAAATACTTTCTGAGATGTAAGAAAAAATGAACTTGTGATAATATGAAACAGACCTATCACCCACTAAAAAATTAGGTTTCCTTTTTTTTTTTTTTTCTTTTCTTTTTTCTTTTTCCCCTGAAGGGTGGAAACATTTGCTATTTCCATATATCCTAGTGCTATCAACGCTAACACTATGCTTTCCAAAGGCTGCCTCATTCATCCCTTCAGCCAAGCTCTTTCTTCAGTGTAGTCTTAAGTGCCTTGGATATGCTGGAGTTATTTGCCAAATTCCAAATGTCGTATGTTGAATGAAGCTCTGCAGATTCCCATAGCTCACTTGCACTGAAATCCAGTGAGACAGCAAGCTACAGCTTTCTAGTTTTTCTGACTTCTCTTGTATCTCAAGAATTTTCTGTGTTAGAAGAGGTAGGGCACCACAGTGGTGGAAATTTGAAGCTATACAAAAAATCATCTCTGTAGAAGTGAGTTTTCAGGCTGGCTTGTTGCACGATATATGCAAAGGCTGTTAACTGTAAAACTATTAAGTTTCTGGTCCCCGGTTTAAATTTGTTATTTAGGAAAAAAGATGGAGAGTACTTTTCCAATTAGTCTGGTTGGGCAGGAATTTTTATGCTGCAATTAGCAGTGATTGTCCCAGAAAAACATTTCCTTTATCTGTTGAACGTTTTTCTTTTTAACATTCTTCTCTCTCAGAATATTTACTAAATATTCTTTCCCCTCAAATCAAAGGTCAGAAAAATACTAAAAGTACTATTAATGTTAAAATAAATGTTAAAAATATTATGTGGCTATGCAAAATGACTGCCTTATTTCAGCTATCCACATTACATTCCTGACATGAGATTTCACATCTTAGAAGATAATGGGCAGAGAGTTACAATCCACTGTACATGGACTATATCATAGTATCATGAATACATCTGTATCTATTACTCATTAGTCATCAAGTCGCAAGATCTGAGTTGTGTATTCCCCTCACTTTACACGACTGTGCTGACACAATCATATTGATAACTCAAACTAATTAAAATGAAAATTAAGAATCAGAGAATGCAGAGAATTCTAGAATTATGAATAGACAAAAGTAATGTAGAAGCAATGATTGAAAGTGGCTTATTTAAAAATAAGCATTATATGAGACTACAAAATCAGCTCAACTACAAAAAAACCTAATTAATATCACAAAGCACCACACCTAGAGCATTAGATAATTTGCCTGGTTAATCAGTGTTTCAGTTCTCCTCATTTCTTTTAATACATTTTACAGATGGCAAGAATGGCTTTATTTCACGTTTCTGGGCATTTTTGAAGGGCCAATATTGTTACACATGCACTCTAATGAGTACAGCATAGAGAACCCTAATAGGAAATGAGACTGGGGCAAAAGCCTTGGACTGGGTGACCCTGTGGTTCTTTTCCAACCTTGGTGATTCTATGAAAAACCTTCTCTTCTTGGTGGTTTGACTTCATTCTGAGGGCAATGAAGTGCCTGAAGAATTGCTTCCAACTTCCCAGTGTTATCAGTTCTTATGTCATATGTATTTGTGTTATTCTGAGATGGTGCTTTTTCTTCATGACAGTGTGGGACTGGGAGAGCAGCTGTATTTCCTGTTGAAACACTGTCCCTCAAGGTGCATGTGACCCCTCAGTTTGCTGAATTACTAGCGGAGGAGATTACAGGGCAATTATCTTTCCAGAAAGAATTCTTTTATATAAGAAAAGAACTCCGACACATGTTTGCCATCTATTTTTCTTGGTGGGGTATTTTCTACTTCTAGCCATGCTTTAATGAATTCCCTGTATTCTCTGTCACAATCCCACATCTATAGGGATTAAGTAGGATTTGAGCTACCAGAGCTGCTGCTTTGATACATCATACACATGCCTTCTCCACGTTCTATTTTAACTATTCATTTGGTATTTATTGAGGTTCAACTCCTTTATCTGTGCTTCCCTTGTTAGACAGACTTGGATTTGACAGGTAAAGAAGAAAGTACCAGCTGAACAGAACATGCTGCTTGTGACCCATGAAGAGAGAGATCAGTAGAAAGAGTAATGTCAGGAGTAGATTTTATGAGGTAGCTCACAAACTGGTTATGATTTTTGCAGTTTTTATGTTTGATTGAACCAGTCCAAACATGCTTTGCAGAGCCGTCAATCGATGAGAGCAAGTTCACAGGTATGAAAGCAAACCCTTTAACAGCCTGACTTCGAGCTAGCAAACTCCCCAGCAAAGTATATGCCCCTGAGTCTGAAAGAGGGGACAGAAAGGAGAACAACTGACTATTTGGGGTCACTGTGCGACACTTGTCTTGAATATAAAGTGTCCAGTTTAATTTGAATTGTTTTAAGCTCTATCCTTCTGGCTATTACTAAAGCTGAAATTTCTTTTATTGGAAAAAAAAAACAAAAAACAATACAAACCTTAAATTTCATGGGTTTTTTTTTCTTTTTTTTTCTTTTTTTTTCTTTTTTTTCTTTTTTTTCTTTTTTTTCTTTTTTTTGGCATCACAGTTTTTTAATTACAGCATTTACACTTTGCTGAATTTGAGAGAGGCGGTCCATTGTATAAGAATGTGACTTGCAGTACATTAAGCTGATTGGATATATTTAGATCAAGCCCACAAGGGTTTAGGTATGTTCTTCTATACCCATGTGGTTAGGTTAAAACTGGATCCAAAGCTGGCTACTTGCAGGTGTTATTTGTTTGATGTGAGTTCTGAAAATACTATAAACTGAGTAATTAAAATAGTAACAAACCCAATAAACTTGTTCACGGACAATTCAAGGATGTGCAACATTCCCCAAAGCACAGTTCATAGCTCTACCTGATCTCAGTCAAAATCTGTACAAGTTAGAGGAAGAAAAAAGCTACTAGCAAAAAGAGACCTGGCACTTACAACCAAATGAGGAAATGCCTTTAAAATACTGACATTATAAGAAGCCATACATTCAACTGAGAATTAGTTTATTCTGTGCTCCTCTGACTTCTTTAGCTTTATTACTCTATAATCCAGCTGTCATGCAGATGACAACAGACCCATTAATTCTGCTGAATGACAGCTTCTTGTTTTCACTGTAGGCTCCTAAGTATTCAGCCTCTAGTGTCAACAGTTGAGTGCCAACTTTCATCACCAGTTTTAATCTACTCAGTTCCCAGTTCAATAAATCACTATATTTCACTGCACACCCTCCTTTCCTACATCTTAACTGTTCCAAGAGTTTTTTCATTGATATTTTATGTACACGTTGGCAGAACATAACCTTCAGAGAAGGTTCTTCAGAGAAGTACTTGCACCCATGTATGTTTAAACTGTAAAAGAACTCCCCCACATGAACGTAGCACAAGTAATTGTCAAAATCAGGGCCCATCCATGGGAAGCATTGTACTTCAAAGTTTTCTGCCTCATACTTGGTTTAAATTCTCTCTTGCTTTCATCTTTCCAAGGCATTTGAGCTGTTACTTTCCAATGCACTACGATCATGCTTGATAGATCCCTACCTCTCTAGTTTGAAGATGTGTACACATTATTGCTCTGAAGATGGAGCTAAAGATTTTTGCAATGTTAGAAGACGCTGAACTCAAAAAAGAACTGACAAAAAAGATCCTTAAAAAAAATAAAAAATCCTTGCAAAGACTAATAAATAAGCTATGTTTTCCTGACTGCAGCTTACAGATTTGGACATCTGTAGCTCATTAGCTGTTGACGACTGTCATTCAAATCAATTAATTGAAAGAATCAGGTGCTTTCTAAAAGGACAGACCAAAAATAAAATCACTTATCTCTGTTTCTTTTAAATGTCTTTCTCGCATTGTTACCTACTAAGCACAGCATAGCATATTGTTCCAAATCTTTTGTCTTTCTGTTTCTCTTTTCTTTCTCCTTTGCATTACCTAGCACTTTGTATCTATTTCTGAAATATCCAACCATTTCATTCATACCCAAAGTTTTCAGCATTTGAAAGGGATGTTTTAGCTCCCCAGGTTTATGAAAAGGTCCTTTTGATACTCTGTTTATTGTAGTACAGTAGCTTAATATTTCAGTATTACATTTTCTATGTGGCATTTCCATGCTGGACTTGATGCTGTGATTTTCAAGGATATTTCCCAGTCTTTTAGCTTTCTTTTTGAAAGATTAATGAAGAAAATGTTGTCTGTACTTCCTCCAACACATTTTCTCCAGGTTTAACCACTTTACATGCTGATGGGAATATGTGTTATCCTCTCTTCCCAGTTATCAGCAGAGGAAATTTTAGACAGTCTTCTGATGTAACTATAGAAGATGATGGATTTGAGTTTACATGAATGCAAACTCCATAAACTTCATAGTGTGTTGTTGCTAATACAATGGAAAGGAGATCTGGACAAAAAGAATTCAGTTTGCACAAATGACTGTAAAATTAATATTATGCTTTGATTTCCTAACTTATACTGAATGTTATTTTGTATAGATGTCTCTAAGTTAGTGTCAGTGCATTGAAAAACAGCTCAGATATCCTGCTGCTACTGTGCTCCGCTTTTGCAAAGTAAGGCATAGCCCCATCCTACAATAAGGATTTAAATCTAGGCATCATCTCTTTTGCATATTGCAGATCAAGTTTATTGCCAAAATCAGGCACCTCTTTTTATGGCTGCCACTAGCAAAGGCTGTATCTTCCTATTCTGGCATTGGTCATTATACAACTTTTTTCGTATCCTCTCATGACTGACTCTCCTAAGGATCAGAATCAAAATAAAATGACTGAATCTGTAAGATTACCTGACACAGGGCCCTTCAGTCTACACCACTTTGTCCTCTAGGTTCTGTGAGAATTTTTCTAAGATCATAGCAAGGTTTTTTATGGAATCAAATTCAAAACAACCTTATAATGAAGCATATTATGTTAAATAATGCTAAAGATTACAAACTCCTCAGAGAGAGTTGTATGTTTTGTGGTATCTCTCAGGCAGTATAATAAAAGCTGCTATTCAACAGAAGACAAGCTGCTGAACAATGCGCTCAAAACATCATAAAAAACCCATGCACTAAAACTTAGTGTAGCCTCTAGTGAGGTAGTACACAGAAACAGAAAGTTAAAAAAAAATAAAATTAAAAGAAATGTTTCTGGGATGCACGCATATGTTCATGCATGTATTTAACATAAAAATATACGCGATTCAAAACCTTAAAGTAATATTTATGCTTGTTCTTCCTCCAGAAATCTTGCTCCCTCCCAGTACCTTTTGGTTATCTGTAGCAACTTTCTAGCTTATTGATAAGCAGCAGTCATTCAGTTGTTCCGGTTATATGAAATCCATTCCAAAAACCTTCTTCTATTTCATTTAGAGCCAAGTTGTCATAAATTTAAGTTCTTAATTAACTCTTGCCTGTAATGCTACAGGAGGAAAAAAGTGCAGGCAAAATAAAATTTTTTGAGCACATAAAGTGAGTATATGGAATTCTTACCTCTTATCTTGAGCTTCTGGTCCTTTCTTTTCATGGTTCTATGATTTTTGTTATCAGCATTCCACATCATAACATCATGTAAAGCACTGGGAGTTAAGGAGTTAATGCCCCACTACCGTGGACCACCAGTTTTATGAATACCTGGCTCTCAGAAGACAATAACTACGTATCCCAAAGGATTTTGCATTTAGAGGGGAAGATAAAGGTCCTAGCAAGTCATGAGATTCTCTCTTTTCTCATGGCCTGGCCCAGCTCCCATCTCCCTACCTTCCCCCTTTCCCCTTTCCCAGAGCATGTGTCTGTGGGCCCCCTGCCCCATTAGTCACAGAGCCAGGCCAAACCGTAAAACCATCGGCACCATTAACCCCCCTTTCTTTCTTTTTTTTTGGGCCAACAGACCCGTGGGTCTGCTGTCTCCCTGTCGCAGAGACAGATCTAGATAACTCTGTGACAGTCTTTACTTTCTGTAGCCCATTTCCAAACAAAAAGTTAGTTATAAACAAGTTGCTCTTCAGATACTGAGATCTTCTAATTAAAATAGTAGAAAAGAATTTGAAAAAATGAAAGAAGTTTTAGAGAAGGACTGAATCTGAACTGGAAAAAAATGTCTACACTTTTATTTTATGTACCCTGAAAGCTCTTATGGAAATGCAGCTCTCCATTGAGCCTACTGCCAATAATGATCTCTATTACACAGTTTCTGTTCATTAGAATTCCCCTGAGCCCAGGAACTTGTGGTCTTTGTGCTGCAAACCTCACTTAGGACCTAGACTTGAATTGAGCATTCTTTGCTGTTTGCAAGCTATAGGGCAGAAAGATTAGTTTTAGTGGTTTCTGTGAACAGTGCAACACTGCAAATTGCTGTAGCTAGATACTACTATTACAGAATATTAAACATGGATAAAAGTTATCGTTCCATCATCTCTCCCTGAAATTGTTCCAACATCATCTCCCTACATTTGATTGTAGCAAAGAACAGACTTGAAGCTGTCCTACATAAAGTCAATGCAGACAAGATCTAATTGAAAACAAAAAAATGTTTCATCTCTCTAGGAGTTCAAAATTTACAATGTGTTTATCTTTCAGTCTCAGAATAAAATTTAATATTAATTAGAAAAATGGGCTTAGACAGAAACTTAGTTAGCAAATAAATGTAGTTGTGGATTACAATGTTCCTTCATAGTTTGACAAGGAAGCTTAGATCACATGGGAATGTAGGAACATGAATCATTACCTATTAAGCATTACCAAAGTTCAAATAGACTGGCTGAATAGATGCATTTGTTTAGGTCCTACAAGCAAGCAGTTTCCATTTAGGAAAACCTTCTGAGATCAAGAACTTTCCCAATTTTTTTCTTTGAGAAATATCTAATGAATTTTTTTTGCTATTTTCCACTAGGACAAAAAAGTATTTTTCTTTTCTTTCTTTTCTTTTCTTTTCTTTTCTTTTCTTTTCTTTTCTTTTCTTTCTTTTCTTTTCTTTTTTCCTGATTTTTTTCAGAAGCAGTATGTTCTGTAAAATATATCTCATGGACACCTCAAAACTCATTGTATAGATACAGATAAAAGATATTTCTACACAGTCCCAGAAACTGCGCAAAACCAGAGAAAGTGACTTTCAGTCCAGTGATGACTGCCCTTTTTACTCACTGTCTCTGGTTAAATGAAAATTACTTGAACCTTGTCTGAAACCATTTACAGGTAATGTTTGTGCAGCAGGCTGCAAAGCTGTAACATACTTCCTCTACTTATAAGCTCTAATGATCTTTATTATTTAATGCAGATATTAAAATTCTGCTTTTTTTCTTTTCTTTTTTTTTTTGTGAGATAGTCAGAGATCTTCAAAAGAAATGTGTACTTTAGAACCAAAGCATTTTCATTGTTAACACTATTATTTATATTTGACAGGTTAATAGGAAAGACAGCCATTAAGGTCTTTCAGATGATGAACTTTTCTTGCATATACTGAGACCTTACTTCAGTTTCGATAATTTTTTTCTTTTCTTTAAAGCAAAGTAGCATTTCTCAAACAATTTTGCCTAATGTGTCCTTGCAAAGAGGACAAAAGCATAATTAATATAATCAGAAATAGCACAGCATAATTCTCTGCCTGTTCTCCATAAAAACTCATCCTACAGTTTAGGTTACTGATGCTGTCATGTGCGTAGCGCCAGGTACGAGCTAAAGTGCTTTTCTAGTTTAAAGTCAAAGCTTTCAGTGTTCTGCTTCTGCCAGACTATTCATTTGTAACAGATTAAATGAGTTTTAAGTATTTTTATTTAATTTCAGGTACCCAAGACAGCAACTACTTTTGGCCATTTGGCCTGGCTAGACTTGGTTAAATCACAAAGGAAGGAAACATGTAAGTATGAGGGATGCCTAAGTACACAAGGGTATTGCTGAAGATGTCAGGTCTCCAGGATCCAACTAAATGTTGGCATTTAGTAGCAGGGATTCTGAATAACCTTGATAATTAGTTCAAATCCATGCTAAACTCTAGTATTCAGGATTGCTTGACTTCTTCAAGCCTACCATTGCAATGACAGGAATTGAAAATGTGAAAATGCAAGATCACTTAAATCTTGTATGCTCAGCCCTGACGAGCAGATATGCCTCTGTCTTTGTGCTTCCTGCCTCCCAGAAGGAGCTGGGAGAGGCCTCCCATCTAGAGATCTTTAGTCTCTTTCCTGTTCCCTGCTATTTCTGTGATGGTTCCCAGAAATTCCAGTGGCATCAGGAGTTTAACCATATTTTCTGCTTCCTAAATCTTGTTCTGAAGAATTATACTTGAGGAATTATATTTGATCTGCTTAGTGGTTATAAGCCTTAGAAAACAGGATATTTCCTGAAGTTGTCAGCTTGTTTACTAAAAAATCATTTCTCAGCACATCCTTGACCAGTGGCACATGGGAAGGACACAGAATCATGCTTTCTCAAATTGGCCTGCTCTCTGAAAAACACTGTTGCATAAAGGTCTATCATTTTATTTGCAGAATATATGGCTAAAGCCTTGTTTTAGCGTTTGGTTAAAACACAACAGAACTCTGCACTGATATAGGATAGGATTTATGTTTTTGAAACAATTGAAATTATTACTGATCATAATTTCATATTTATATTTCATATTTATTATGATTCTTTTCTTCAGTGGTGAAAAAGACCTTTCTAACAGCTTTGTGTTGTAAAGAAACATTATGAAAACAGGCTTCTCTGCTTCTTGGGGCCAGAAAGAGGGAGCAGAAACAGGCTAAAGGGACCACATGACAAAATTAATTTGAAGTCCAATTTAATATGGCTGGAGGTAAATACCACCTTTCTGAACTGCATGTGACCCAACCAGCTGCATCATGATAGCTTCAGCTCCACAGGCTCCTTTGGGAAAGCAGAAAGATTCTACAAGCTGCAAAGGACTGTGTCTGCTTAAGGTAATCAGATGATGTGATTTTAAATGTAGTTTATACATCCTTGGCAAGCTTTATTACAAAGTAAGTTATAGGAGGTTATTCATATGCTTGAAAATGCAAATACAAATACCTTAGGGCTACCTCAGGATATAGATGTTAATAGAGAATGCTGCTAGGAGTATTTGATCTGAAAGTCATTCAGTCTTATCCATAGTGTCACAGAGATTAAACGTTTACATCCAGTGAACAGGTATTTGTAGTTCATTGCCAACATTGTTTTTTAAAAATTCAATATAAATGCTCACTGTTGACTTCATTTTCACTTTGCTGCTATGATTTTTCCTGCTCGCTGAAAGAACAGCTCAGTACCAGATTTGGAGCCATAAAATGAAAATTGAGGTCACCCACTTCTCTGTCCTCTCTGAGGACCTTCCAACTCACTGTTCTGAGCACAGCAGCAGTGACCAGCATCTCTCCTCCTAGTTCACAAGCCCTGAAAGTTTTGACCTTACTACTGTCTGATCAAAGTTTGCTCCTGACCTTTCCACTGGAAAAGTCTCAAGAGCAGTCCACTCAAATTTTGCAGAAAACCTGGCCCTTCATAGTTTTCCTTTGAGACTGATTGCTGATTCTTATGACTGGATTTGAACTTAATGTTCCTCAGATATGCTTCTCTTAACATTTATAAACAGGAAAAACGAATGTACAGAATTACTGCAGCCTTAGAACAATATGCAATGGATTACAAACAAATGTTATGGCAAAATGCAGGCACCATCATCCCTGATATCTTTTTTGCCTGGAAGGTGGAAAAGCATTTTTATTGAATGTGATTCTTACAATGGTCAAAGGTGAATATGTTATAAAACACACTTCCTTACTGAACGATTCAGATTTTCTTAAAACTCGCGCATATCTCTGCCTTTCAGGTATATAACTACTTTATTTCCTTTCTGAAAGAAGATTTGCAAGGTGCTTCCCAGCTTTCAAGAGGAATGTATTGCTGCTGTTAGTTCTATGTCTGCCTATCTACCATGTGTGTGCAGGGCATTTTTGTTTTCTGGGGAGAGCTGCCTCACTTGTCCTGTACTAAGGTGAACCAATCATTTTAGAGAACCCCACTGGAAGTTTTGAACCACTTCAATTACTATGGTTTTGATATCTATCTTTGACTGGAAAGATAATAGAAATGCAAGACAAAAGCAGCAGTTAACCACCATTCTATTATCAGCAACTTTGAGAAAATTTCCAGAATTTTTACCAGATCTTCACCATTTGTGAACTATTTCATTCATGGTTATGGAGTACCTTCATGTGCTTACCCTTGTTCCATTATCTCCCTATTAATTTTCTCTATTTTTCCATTCTGCTCCACTAAGAGACACTGCTCAGCAAAAGCTCTGGTTGGTAAGGAAGTTGTGCATATCTTATGGTGCACTTTTTTTCAGCAATCTGTTCCCTAAACTTAGCAGCTGTCAATGATACAGAGATTTGGAAGTTTCCTGCACATATAGGTATAACATAAAAGATATCCTGTGAAGGAACAAAATAAGAAAGAAAGCTGAATTGCCAGATGCTATTTTCAGATGAGATACTGGTTGCAAGCACATATGCAGTCCATACAGAAAATGACTGTTCCAACCCAGGAACAAGAAAAGTAGTGCAAATGATGCCTCTTTTAAAATCAGCTAAAGGTTGAGAAGGCAATCATTAAGCATTGAGAATTAGAAATACTCTGCAGATATGCTGTATTCAAGACAGAGTCATTTTTAGGTTCTTTTTTTAAAAAAAAATTGAAGCAGAGAGAAACAAGTCAGAACTGCTGAGAGTTACTTTGGCTTTGCTTTTAGAAAAATGAAAAGTAAATGCGTTGAAATTATAATAGCACACTATACTATAAAAAAACAAATAAACTGATTTCAGCTTATCATCTGCTGAAGCACTTGGTAAAATATCTGAAGAGAAGTCAAAAATTCTGTGAGATGCAAGGGAAAATGAGTGCTTCACTGATCTTCATGCGTGGGATAAACCAGTAACATTTGACACACGGAGAAAAATTATAGTGCTCCATTCTGGAAATGTTTCTCCTATGATGACAGTGTTGACATTCTACAGAGAATAACTAAAGTTTCTATTTATGCAGTAGAAAGAATGGGTCCCACATTGAAAATCTCTTTTTTTCTTTTTTCTTTTTTCTTTTTTCTTTTTCTTTTTTCTTTTTTCATCTTAGCTATTATTTGTGGGAACACTGATTTTATATTTTTATTTCCTGGCTGATTTTGATATCTCAATTCAAATATCTCAATACTTTATGGGATAGAAAGGAAAATATGATGGATCCATTTCTTCTATTTCAGCAATGTTTAAGTAAGAACTGGATGAACAAGAAAAGAACAAGAACAACATCCCATTCAGGTGATGTTTTTGCTTAGGGAAATTCAAATCTACCCAGCTTTAAATTTTAGTTATTATTAAAGTACCCTGTCTTTTCCTTCTTCAAGTTCTAGAGAGAAATCTGTGTCACTACCAAGTCTCTATGCTGGTGAAATCTGCAGGAGCCATTCTGCAGGGACATTACTTTATAGTATTCAATAAAGTTACCATTACATTTTAATTTCTTCCAGTTGTTATGTATTCTCATTCTCCTTTGCTTATTATTTTCACACTGCAGTAATGGAAAGAGCTGTCATAGAAGAACTGTAGGAAACTAATTGGGAATTACTCAGTGTGATTAATTAACTGTAATTTACTTTGTGACATTTTTCAAAAGAATAAATGTTTTCCTAAAAAACTGAAATTGCTGAATTTAATGTTATCAGAGTTGCTTTCTTCTGAACATAGATGTTTCAATTTCCTGTTTTATCTAGTACACAGTCACTATAAAGTATCTATAATCTCTTCGCCACATTCACTGCTATGTTATACCAATTAAATGCTGGTAGAAGTTAGTGAAATAAAGAGAAAAAATCTAATGACTTGAACATGCAAAATTGTAATTAAATGTAAATTAAATATATTCTCCATGTATTTTGATTCGAAGGCTTGCGAAAGTTGTGTAATGTAAATTGAGAAAACAATATAATTTGGCATTATTTTATGGATTTTAAATATAAAGAATTATAATTAATTAAAATATAGTAGGATCTTAAATTCTCTGTTTACACTTAATGGGTTTACATATGTGAAAAACATCTAAGAGACAAACCTCTAATCTAATCAACATCTAATAGACAAATGCTATTTACAATGCATATTCTTAAAAATTAGCTTAATTTGTGTAATCATTGTTTTCTTGTGATTAATTCTGTGCCTGTATGAACTTCTACCAGGGAGAGTAGATTGCATTAGCTCAAATTGGATGAAAACAAAGCATTCAAGCTATTGGAAAGAAATAAAAAGGGTAGGACAAGATATCTTTCTTCCAGTAAAGTTTTTCAGTGTAAGATGTTAATTCTTCCTGTGAGTCTCCATTATTGTCATATAGCAGCTGGAGGTATATAAATAAATGCTTATTTTGTCTCTGGCTAGTTTAGTACTGTTTACTTTATGGTTGGTCTACTTTCATCAAAAGTCTTTATGTAAGTATCTGTGAATTGTGAGGTTTTATATGTTCAACACTTCTTGCTTTATCAGTCAACTACATATTCCTTTTCCTGGATGTCCAAGTATATCAGCGTTGTAATTAGCCCTAGTCTTGCCATATTCTCAGACAGTTTAAAACATTGGACTTTAATCTACTTTTGTCTTATACACATGAGTGCTAAAAGCAAATGTGCAGAACGTGTATAGGGAAGTATTTGTGGACTGACACATTTGTTAAGAGAAGTGGAAATAGCTATTACTAAGACTTCTTCAAACTTACTCAACACGGAGTGTTGCCTTGCATTAAAGGAAATGCAATTAAAAGAAATGCACATTAGGGTAGGAATTTCATTGTTAAATCTGGAAGCAAGGAGTAGAATATCAGTAAACATGAGAAGTCGGGCAGAACATTATTAAATAAAACAACTAAGAAACTGTCCAGCCTACCTGATGGTACATGTCTCTTTTTTCAGGTGCTGCAATTAAGCTGTTCACAAAAGCCTGCTTGTCAGATGGCAAACTGTTCCCAACAAAGACAAAAAATGATAGAGGAGGAAAAAAATTAATGTTACAAGCTTTTCCTGGTTCTAAAAATGCTTCTGTGTGCGTCATCAATTTATCCCTATGAACCTCAAAGAAGACACTCAAAATTTGAAATCCCAAAAAACAGCAACCCCTCTGCTTGTTGATATAAGAGACTGGGGAAATAGGCAGAAATGAAAGGCAATGTTGTATAGACTGGCTTAAGGTACCAGCTTGTATACCTGCTCTTAAAATGTGCAAGAATCAGAGAAATACTCCAGGGTAAGCACCAGAAGACAGATCAGTGGTCCTGCTGTTGGTGTTTGGTGTTACTTAAAGTCAGTAATGCTAATGAAACCCATTTCTAGCCTGAAAAACAGAAAAGGAAAACTAAAACCTCACAAGTTCCTACATTGGAAACAGTTTTGTACTTCACGTATTAGTCTCATGAAAAAGTTATTTTTCCACTGAAACTCAGTGGCACAGACTTCATTTAAGAAGGAAGTGTCATTTTTAAAAATATTTGATACATCATAAAAAATTCTCTCTAATGGATAACACACTTTTTCAGAATCTTGCTGTATCTAGCTTGTTTCACTATTGGTAAATCTCAGGAAGATGGCAATTCTGAGAGAAAAATATACAAGAACATCAGAAAATGAAAGCCCTAATGTTTATTTTTGTCTTTCCTGTGCTAAATCAAGTAACAAGATATGAATACACCATACTTGCAACAAAATCTCTAATATGAAAATTAAATTATACATGAGCAACTCATCCTTGTTATAATCACAAAACAGCATACATTAGAAGCATTTCATTTACATTGACAAGCTATAGCTTGTCAATGGTTCCAAGAACTCTCTTCAGAACTTAGGGTAAGAATAAATAAATATCATATGATCACAACTATTTCTTCAGACTTGTACAACAAAAACCACACAGATAAGTATTTTCATTGGAAAAACAGAATTCGGGAATACACTATATAACTCTTCATCCTTGTTAAACCTGACAGTTACTGTCACTGGGTCACATAGGGTTCTTCTGCTTTTGTCAGCCCTACATTTATAGCTTTTTGATGTACAGCTTGAACAGAAACATTTTAATAAAGCTCTAGTGTGTGTGTGTTGTATTTTAAGGAAAACTATTATTCATAGAAAAGGGATAGGGAGTGGAAACTTCCCCAGCAAAGATAATCACATCTCCAATATTTTATCTTCATCGCTGGCCTGTGCTCAAAGTTTTGATAATGGTGGTGCTGTAAAAAAGCAATTACTAAAAGTGCAGGTGCTCATTTAGAAGAAGAGGAAAAGAGGAGTACTGCCCTCTCTTTTGAAGTCAGTACTTCTTAGTTTTTAAATTCTGCTACTTGATTTGTTCCCTCAGATTCTCTCAGAGGTTAACGATTTGTGGATGGCCTCTGCCTGACTTTGTTTTAACCCAGTTGTTACCAGTCAGCCAACTAACTCCATTAGGTGAGTAGCGGATTTGCCATTTGAAGCTTTGATGACTTTTTTCAATTTTTCTCAAGTCTACTTCTATCATAAGGCAATGGCACGTACTCTCTAAAAAGTCTTCTGCGTGAGAATAAAAGCAGTGTTCCCTTGGTAGCACCAGATCAGTTTTCTACAAAGACTTGTTTTTCAGTCAGACTACCATCATACCTTCTACATTTGGCCACTTCTGATCAAGTTAGACATTCTAGCAGGTCATTGCCAGTCACTTGCAAGCTGATACCTAGAAAGTGAAACCTAAAGTCCTACACAGGCACTCTCTTCAGTTATGCTTCATGAATTATAATTCAGGTGTCTCACTGACCTTTTTAATAATGCTACTGCAATAGCTCTGAAACAGAGACTTGGAGAATAAGTAGACATGAAAAGCTAGTTTAAAACTAGATAAATGCATAGACCTTTTCTGTTGTTTGTTTTATGTAATTTACCAGATACTTAAAGAACTACCATACCTTCCAATAGCCACATTCCCATAAAATCTATCAGAGATGCTGCCATTATGTGTTATGCAGCTGTTACACCATCTTCTGATAATGATGTCATGACATGGGCTGTGCCTTGTTTAGAAGTCACTGCAGAAGCAGCACAGCATTCATAGATACTGTTGCTGCAGCTCTGTAGTTGCCACTTGCTCCTCTAAGGGTATTGCTAGTGGTTAGAGTATCTCTTGGATGCCTTTTGCTACCACAGGAAAATAAATAAATAAATAAATAAATAAATAAAAATCTCCAATTCAGTATAAGATGCAGAAAATAGGATATTCACATCCCATTTTTGCAATCCTCTTTTTTTATTCCTTCTTAGAGTCATGATCTGGCAGCTCTCTAATAGTTTCTTGCTGATGAATAATCCTGCCAGGGCACCGCTCAATCTTGCAGCTATCATTTCTCTTCCAAGAGACATCCTCTTCTCTCAGCTGTTGCCAATCTGTTAGCTAGCTGTGAGCATCAACACTTTTGTTTAATGTCTGTTGTAGGGTGAAACATATAATGCCACTGTGAGACTGATCCTGGTTTTGTAAAGATACTTTTCCTATTTAAGAATAGCAGCTATATCCCTTCAGAAAGGTGCAATCAGCGCTTCTTTTTGTGGCTGAAGATTTTGAATGTTTGACCACTTAGAGCTACAGACCATGAAAAACAGTGCTACAGGTTGCTAGAGGATCAGCATCGGTTGACTTTGAAGCAAGTTGATGCATTGTTTCTTAAACTTTTCTTAACGGTAAACTTTTCTTAAAGGTAAAGTAAACAGATCAAGAAATCCATTATCTTTGCTTTTGTTTGTTGAATGGGCAGCTTTTGACTACAGTCTGTAACATTAACTCCAAATTGTTTGTGAGGGGTTGCCAGACTTTTGGAAACACTAGATTGCTCTCAACCTTCAAAAAACTCTGAGTTTTAATCTGGAGCTAAACTCTCAGCTCACTTTCCTTTTTAATACTTTCAGAGATTGCTTTTAATCCATTTTAAATTTCCACTGTCCAAGTTTTGCTTCCCTTCCTACAGAAATTCACTAAATTTCCTTGCAATTTTGAAGTCTGTTTTGAATAACAACAACAGTTTTTATTGGTTTTGGATCTACGATGCTGTAATCCTTTTATTACCCATAGCAGTGAAGTTTCATTTGCTGTATTTTCTCTTGTGGATGAAAAAGTTTGTTGCATAGTCAGGTAAATTATCACAACTTCTTTCTCTACTGGAGCAGTATTATCCTGTTCTGCATCTTGTCTTTCTTTCCGGAATCAGCCTTAGAAAGTGATCATTAGGAAGGGTAAATTTTACAGTTTCTGTATTCTCCCTAGGGACAGTAGAATTGCAAATGCTTGTTGAAACATGTAGCTGTGCTCTGTATTTTTCTTGTTCCTTGAACTTCAGCAGTCTGCAGCAATTCCATCAGACTAGGGAGATACACAATCAGAAGAGCCTGCTTTGCTAGGAATGCAAAAGAGATTGCATTCTTTAAAAGCCAGCTTTCAATCTTCTTACTTCTTTCTCCCATTCAGTAGTGCTTACAAACGCTGTTAATGATCCTGGAAAAACTGGCAGATTGTGCTGCCCATTCAAGGATGAGGTTTTGCTCTACTGAAACCCTTCTATTACATCAAGTTTCTATTTGCTCTGTAGCTAAATCACAGCCTGAGTGTTGCGCTTTGTAACTGTTTATTATGTACATAGTTTGCTCTGAAGAAGCTCAATTGACTTTAGAGGAAAAGTTCTAATTTCCATGCTTGCATCTTATTAATGTAAGTGTACATTCAAAATGACATTAAAACCATCATTTGACAATGTTAAGTGTGTTGGTATGAGTGTCTTTGCACAAAGTGATTAAACTCCTGTCCTTCCTCCTTCCCTGTACTTATGACTGATGAGTAATTTGACAGGATTTATGCCCTTTTAGGAACTCAGCTGAGCTAATGGATTGATTTCAGCAGGTTAACAACCATGTAGCTGTTGGCAAGTACTACTATTCTGTTCTGTCACCCTGTGGTTGACAGGAACTAGAAAAAAAAAAAAAAGGAGAAAAATGTTGCATCTGAGAACTGCATTTCACTTAAACTCATACCATAAACTTTTTAGGAATTTTAATACTGGCTGATGTGCTGGTAAGACCAACATTTCCCTTGTCAAACTGTGAAAGAAATCTAGTGAATTTAATATATTCTGTTGGGGGAATTGGGGAAAATCCAATGATAAAGTGCTGGGCGTACAGCATTGTTGTGTCAAAGAGATGTTTGTCCAAATTCAGCTAAATTGGTGCTCAGTCATGCCCCTGTGGCTTTCCTGAGGAAGACATCAGTACAAAGAGGTCAGGTACTTTCTAACAATCATCCATACCAGGCTGAACTGGTACTGTTCTCAGCCTTTTATGTAAGATTCCAAATTGAATGTAATCATGACATACGTTAAATCTTGTTGATCAAACCTGACTCAGTCAGAGATGGAGGAAACCAGATCTTACTAAATTCAGCCATCCAAAATCACACCATACAGCCTCCTGCTGTTGTTTCCTTTTGAGTTTCATCTTACTTTCCCTGCAGCAGACTATTCAGATTTCTGAAGAGTATTTTAGCCAGACCCAACACTTCTTCCAAACAGTAGGTATTATGTTTTATACATTTATGGCTACTAATATTTTAAATTTTTTTCAAGGTGACTCCCATTTGGGCAGAAGTGTGAGTGCCCTAGGGGTGCGTAAGCTCACACTGAGAAATGGTTTATATGTATTTTAACCATGGCAATACTGTGAAAGGCAAACAGACTAGCAAGTTATTAGCTATGGAGAGTAAAAAAGATAGGATTTCATACTAAATACTAAGATGGATTAATGTTTCTACAAAAAGCTCTGGAGACAATGTGTTCTCTCTGAAGTGGTGAGTCAGACAAGTAGGTTCACAATAAGCCTTTATTTAAAAGGAAACTTTTATCTGTTCAAGGTATGTTCAAGGAATGCAAGTATGAAATTTGCTGGTTGCAACTGTGTGGTGCAAACACCTACCCTCTAGCAGTGGTAACAAGTTTTTTACAGTTATCTTATTCTTCTTAACATTCCCTTTTTATCTCACTTGAATAATCATTGTATTAAACAATGACTTCATCCTCACTTTAAAAATCCTCAACTATGAAAGAAGGAAGATGTTTTAAAATAAGTTGAATGTCTCTAGGAGCTGGAATAAAAAAGATTTGGAGGAGGGACGTGTAGCTATTGGGTAATTCTGCTATGCACAGTTGACATTTATTAAAGCCTTGAAGTCACTTGTGCAAAACGTCTGTAGAGGTTCATCTGTGCTTGTGGCGAACCTTCAATCAGTCCTAGAAGCTTTTATTCCTGAAGTGAATCAATACAGAAAGAATTATTTTCAAAAAGGCCGAGTCATCTGTATTCTATTTGTGCTTAGAACATTATTTCAGCTTCTTTCCCACAGAGCAAATATCAGCAGCAGCAAGACCACATCTTTTCATATCTACATGGGGAAAAGGACAGTTTAGTACTTTTGGCAAAGATACAAAGATATTATTGCTTTAACTATTTGAAGATTTAAAAAAAATCTTCCTGATAAAGATACAAAAGAGAGAAGATGGGAGTAGTGCTCTTTGAATTGATGTAGCGGTATCCATTTCAGAAGAGACTGCATGGCAAACCTTCAGAAGGACAGATTCTGTGAAATAACATATGAAATGTGTTGGCTTTCAAAAATGAACTAAATCCCCTTACTCTAAGCTTGAATTAGCCCAATCCAGAAACTGATAATACAGCACAATACCTAACACAGAACATTTTTGCATCTTCTAACTGAATGGTTATCTAGGGATTTGGGAATGGCAGAAAACATTTTTATTGAAACATTTGCTCAAATTTCAGAGAGAACATATATTTAACTACTAGCTGCTTAAGCAGCTACGCATTACGAGCATGCATATGTATATAAGGTAGATTTTGAAACTAATAATAATCAGAAGATCATTTATATGAACACATTTTATTACACTGCTAAGAACCTAATACCACTTAAAATAAATCTGGGGGAAGATTTCAGTGATTTTCATTGAGGACATAGTATCTGTGGATTGTTTAGTCCAATGGACATAGCACAAAGTTATTTATTTATAATACATCAATAGCTGATGAAGCACAGACTTCATGTTTTTCTGTTTTTTTGTTTTTTTGTTTTTTTTTCCCCCAGATAATATTGCTTTTATTAATATATTGGATGATTTTTCTAAGTTGCAATCACAGCGTTAACACTGATTATCACATCACATCAAGTTGGATATTAGGAAGAATTTTATCTCAGAAGGAGTGGTGAAATATTGGAATAGGCTGCCCAGGGAGGGCGTGTGTAGATGTGGCATTCAGGGTTAGGGGTTAGTGGGCAGTACTGGTGGTACGTGGACAGTTGGACTAGATGATCTTACTAGTCTTTTCCATCCTTAATGATTCAGTAATTTTCAGTGGTATAAATGAGAACTGAGTTGGTACAACATTTTTTCTTATTTGGCCAGGATGTCAGATGTACTTTCTCAGTGCAACTAGCACTGATTTGGATTAATGAAGACTGAAGATGAAGAATTGTGGGATTCAGCACTTTATATTAATGCATGAAATTTCCTTCAAAATTCCATTCTATGTGGTTTAGTAGTTATCTAAAATAAGGTGCTTTGAAATGAGGATGAAAAGTCTTTTCATAGCCACCATTGCAGAAATTTTCAGAATATCCCATGCATATCCCAGAACATCTTCTTTGAGACAAAGAAGTGAATATAGCAGAGATGAATAGAGCAGAGATGTAGCAGTCCTTTGCAGAAGCTGCGGAGGAAGCACCATCCTGCAGCTAACGCACACAGCAAATGACAGTGACATTCTGGGAAATCTGGAAATAGCATATAATCATTTTCTCTTCAGTTGGAGCAACATACACATTTATTTCTCGTAAGTCTGTTAAAGAAAGTAGAGTCTTTTGAAGTTTAAGATCAACAGAGATGGGTTCCAGGGAACACAGCACATGTTTGGTGCTTTATTCTGACAACCTACATCCTATACTACTTTATTCTACACTAATTTTTAGTCTAGAAATATTTCTCCTGGGTTTACCTGTTGGCTTTATAAGACTGGATAATTTCTGTGTAGACTGGAGAAATTCATTGTATAGACATAAAATAATTGAAACAACTGATGGAATTGTATGTATGTTCTGGCTGTGGCACTCAAGTATCTAACAATTCTATCGTAGATATAGCAATAGGAAGATCTGCCGAAAGATATCTACTAGTCCTTGTATTGAAAGGGCAAATGAACATCTCCATTTTACAGAAAAAGTGCTAAGATCCAAGAGAAAAAATGCATCATTCTTACTGGATTAAGAATACAATGTACAGTAAACTTCAGAACTCAGTTTAGCTGCAAGCTAATTTTTCCAACAGTTATTTTATTTGTGTATAATGCAAACAAAGCCGAGACTTTAAGTTAGGAATGTTAGGAAAAGTTAGGAAAAATAAAATCTCTTGTCAGAAGTTTTGTAGGCTTTTCAGAATTATAAGACTCAATGTCAAATTAACCCTCTGAATTGCTTCATTCTAAGAGTATAATTAATTTTTCTTTCATGTGTGGAGTGTATGACTTGCTTGAGCTTGCACTGCATATATATTTCTTAATTGGTTTAAAGCTGCCAAAATATATAGCAAAAATAAACAGCATCCTGAAGAGTCATGCAGTGAATATCTTCCTTCTCTATTTGCTTTATCAGACATATATCAATTATTAGTTAGGTAGAAGGTGCAATATCTTTTTAGGTCATTGAATCAATGTATAATTGTGTCTGGTATTTCTGTTTGTGGTACAGCATTGCAAGAACTTCCTAGTATTCATTTATAAAAGGTGACTCACTGAGTAACCCCTTAGTTAGCACAAATAATACCATTCTGGACAGATGGAGTATGTGCCCTGAGGTAAAAATACTAGAGTAACATTGAAAAATACTAAGAAGTATCAGATTAATTATTAAAACAAAAGAATACCATTGCTACATTTTTACAGTTATATGACATTTTCTGTTATCTGTATAGTAAACCATTTATCTCCAAAATTTCCATTGGAGCTTAAGACAAATTCAGTTTATGAGAGGTAGCCAGCCTCTCTCACCATATTATGTGTTCTTTATTTCACAGAGCAGAAATATGTTCTGATGTTGCTAGCAGTCTGAGAGGTTTTTGTACTTTCATAAAGATGCAGAAACTGCAAGGTGGGCCCAAGTTTAGTTTAGTGGGGTCAGCTTGCTGGAGGCTGTGAAAACTTGTCCAAAAATTTTCAGAACAAAGCTTGGCTATGCTAAGAGCACTCTCCACTTCTGTTCTCTGCATCCACTAAACAGAGTGCAGGATGACAGGTATCAGCAGTCCACATTAAAATCATAGAATGGCCTGGGTTGAAAAGGACCATAAAGGTCATCTAGTTTCAACTTCCCTGCTGTGGGCAAGGTCACCAACCACCAGACCAGGCTGCCCAGAGCCACATCCAGCCTGGCCTTGAATGCCTCCAGGGATGGAGCATCCAAAACCTCCTTGGGCAACCTGTTCCAGTGTGTCACCACCCTCTGAGTGAAAAGCTTCCTCTACGCAGAGGTAACACAGGAAAGCTATGACAGTCCTGAGAAGAGATTTGAATAGGTTAGCAAGGGTTGACTGTTGAGTATAAGGTGAAATCTATTGCCATAAGTTACAAAAACCTCAAGACACATGTAAGCTGAAAGCTTGTTCAAGTTTCAGTGCAGGAGGTAGTGTTTGTTAATAATGGAATTAATGTTTGTTCATGCTTTGTATTATAGTTAATGCTTCCTGACAACTGAGTGCTTCAGAGACAAAAGTACTTTGTTTCCAGGGTACACTGAAAATGCTGCTACAGACTTTCCAGCCTTTTATAAAAATCAAGATGTGTTAGAGCCACTAGCAGAAACAAAAACTATTAGTAAGACACAGAAATACTGTGCTATGGCACAGGTTTACAAAACCGAAACTTGTTAGAATATTTGATGGAAATAGACATGAAGCAGTTTCAAAATTTATCCTGCTTGAGATCTGGTGCCACAGTGAATTCTTTGTGAGGGAGATTCTAAATTCAGCTAGCTATAATAATAGTTCTGAACTGCTTGAGCAGGGTGTAGAGAAGAGGTACCAACACCCAGCACAATGGCTCCCAAAAGTGTCTGCCACATGCCTACACTGGGCAGTCTGATCTAGTGGTTAGCAACTCTGTCTATAGATTAAGGGTTGGAATTTGAATATCTTTTAGGTCACTTCCAACCTAAACCATCCTATTCTATGACTATCCCTATAGCTACTGCTCCCTATAAACATCTATTGTTCCTTTAAATATAAAGTTTTGTTTTGTACTCACTTCTATTTAGCTCAGTAGAGCAGTATAAATGCATGAGCTGATCCCAACCATTAGAGTTTGAAAATGCAAATTATGTAAGAAGGTCACAGAAATTGTGGATTTTTTTTTTTAACTGCCCTTATATATTTTTATACTTTTTCAATAAAAGTCCTGTGACTTCAATGTTTTGCATAAGGAACTAGAGGCAGTTGTAGGCATAGATTTAGCCATAGACTGAGACTAAGCCAACAGAGATACCTTACTAAGGTAACAGTACTTACTGAGCTAACAGCATCTTACTTAGGATCAACCAGCTCTAGGACTACAGATTGACATCATACTTAAGCTAGCAGCAGATTTCCTCTAACATAAATCAGCTAGAGGGTTCTACTCCCTGGTTGAACTTAAATAGAGCTCTGGAGCACATGGATGTAGGGGAGGCCTCCGATGAGGCTGGTTGGGGCCATCTGATCCCTTGGTCCAGTTATCATACTGATTACTTGCAATAAAAAAAGAAAGGAAGCTCTAGACTGCAGCAGCTTAAGCTATCAATGCCAGCTAGAGAGCTATTTGTGCCTCTTGCTTTCACTGCCTCTGAGTTCTATGGTTGTGGGCAGCCTTCACCTGGTAATGCTTGACTGGAAGCAGCTGGAGTGAGTAGGGTGGGAGTACTGGCACGGAGAAGACACCTGTCAGGCCTTCAGATCCCTGTGGTACCTGAGAGGGGTGATTAACAGCTGACTACAGCTGTGTGTCCTTTCTTACTGCCTGTGCTCTCAAGGCAAAGGGAGCTTAAAGCATATGTGTTTACATTTCTAGTGTGTATTGCTTGTTATTTGTACAGCTCAAGCCTGGGGGCTACTGACAGGTCCTAATTGCAATGATCTCCCTCACTTGTGGCTATCCGTCTGCCTGCTCTTTGTGCTACTGCTCATGTATTATATAACAATAATGCTCTCTTCCATTTTTTTTTCTTTTTTTCTGATTTTTTTTTTTAATTGGGCTAAATCCATAAGCTTTCATACTTTGTTTTTCTTTAATTGTTTGTTTTGAAACTGCGTTAGAATTGGAGGATTCTGTGTTGGAAGGGACCAATGAGGATTAAACCCCACGGTTTAATTAGGCAGTATGAGCATGCTAAAAGCACTCAATTTTCATAGATGTCATGCACTCACACTGAGTTGTTGATGAGCTTTCAGAAAATTAGATCCCAAAAGAAATTGTTGATTTATGTCTCAACTTTATATGAATTATTAATGAAAAATGTTTTATTTCTAATATGAGGGCAGCTCATTGAAAGTAGTGCCTCCTACTTATGATGTTGGTCCATGACATTAGAGGCAGATGTTGTGCTATGGTAGTAGAGGCTGAAAATTCCCACCAGTATTCCATTACATTTTTTTGCTGCGTGACAGCTAGCAGCGAGGAACAGTCTGATAGAATGGTGCGTGATGTGGAAGTGTATATGAAACATAGGTATGTCACTGAATTCCTTCAAGCATGAAAAAATGGCACCCACTGGCATTCACTGATCCTTGCTGAATGTTTATGCAGAGCAAACATTGGATGTGAGCACAGTGAGGCAGTGGGTGCTATGATTCAACGGTGGTGACAGTGGGTCACCTCCAATGATACACATTTTTATAAGTGCAGCATGCAGGCTTTTGTTCATTGTTGGTGAACATGCATACCTACTGGCAGTGACTGTATTGCAAAACAGTGTTTTGTAGCTGAGAATTTGCTCTATTAAATAGTGTTGTGTTCTTTGTATCTATTGTACTTACCATGGAAAAAAATAGGAGGCATTGCTTTCGGAGTGACCTACATACATCTATACTGTTGTTGCAAGTGGACAGACATCTTCAGCAAGAAGGCTTTAAACCTGCATCAGCCTCCTTCTTTCTTTTATCTTAAAGGAAAAGTCAAAATTTTGATTCCTCTTCCAAAAGAACTGACCATAATCTCATGTTTTCTGTTCTTGCCTATGCCGTATAACCAACTATTAGCAATATTGGTTTGTTTCTGTGCCTGTAACTGTTTTTGTAAGACTAGATTTTTCCCACAACTGGGATTAGAAGGGAAATGCTGATGCTTTTCTTAATGCCAGCTGAACAGTTTTTGCTGGGCCTTGTGCCTTTAGTATCCACTTCCAGGGGGCCACCATCTTGCATAAACTCGACTAATGAGTTTGCCATTTCTGAGAACAGTGCTTGGCTCCTGCTGGTGATCAAGAAGAATGTAAACTAAAAACCTGCATCTGGTGAGTTCAGAAACAATTTTCACTGCTGGCTAACAGCTTGGTAATTTGCAAGGCAAAAACAAGGCATGGGGAAAATGACAATGAAAACACAACTTGTAATGCACACCACAGATTAGGGAGTCTGTAGTCTAGGGATGTATAGAGAACATTTTTCCCCATAATACTCATAAAAAGACCTTAACAATGTTTTGGGAAGCAGACAGTTGTGAAGAACACAATGAAGTGTATTGAAACTACTGATTTTTGATTAATCAAGCACTGTATGGGAACTGTTAAGTAATAGTCTGAACCACTGATTGATTGAGGCAAGGACTGAGTCAGTCATGGGAGCACAGGTGGAGACAATTCAACTGTGTGACCAGGAGGGGTGGAGCCTGGCTGTACATCTTTTCCCCCCCCCCCCCCCCCATTTAAGTGCTGACTGCTACTGGGGAAGGTTCTTTTTCTGAAGATCTCTTCTTTTGGAGTTTTTTACTGTAAGCCTAGGATATGGGTAAGCATTTCATTTTTGATGATCTCTTTCTACCATGATGATCTTTCTAATGATAACCCTGTAAAATACTATCCTAACGATGTTCCTAACTGTATGTTTGTTAATTGTACAAAGAACTTAACTCTTTCTCTCTAATCACCAATCACAGAGTCATCAGGTAGATTCATTGTTAAAAGAGCTCAGTAAGTCTTGTTAAGTATAATTCTGTCAGCCTCGAGTAAACAGAGATACAACCTGAGGTGTCATAAATTTTTTGATGATCCAAAAATCTGAAGTTTTCTTATTTTTATTGATATTTATTATAATACGTAGGACTGTGGTGCAGTTTTAATTTCTTCTTACTTCCTAGGCTTGAAGGTGCTATCTTTACATATCTGGCCTATCTACTGTACACTATGCTATCACTTGTAATGCTAATTACATGTCATTTTCAAGGGAGAAGAACTCCACCAGTCTGGAACTACTCATCTGTTAATCATACTTCTCTGTTAACCATACTGCTGTATAGGAGCAGATGTAAGATAGTTAATACATAAATAAATATCCCAATGAAGAAAATACTGACTTTGAAAGAGATTTTTGCTTTCCAAACAGTTTGAATTACATACAATAGCAAGATGCTTACAAGAGAAGTAGATGCGAATATTGTTCTTCTAAACCCTGCCATGTATATAAGATTTAAGTAGAGTATGAGATAATACTTCCTGCAATAATATTCTCATCCTTTTTTTTTTTCACAAGGTGAAGCACTAAGACAATAACACTGAGCAATGCTATTAGATTCATTTTCTGCAATTTAATTTCCTGTAGTTTAAAATATCATCAGATCTTGCATTCCAAGTAGTTCTCTCTGTACCATAAATTGGAAACTGTTTCACTGAGATCTCATGATGGTTGTTTTCCTAATCTATTGAGTTGTAGATGGAAATATTGATACTAGCTTTATTAGGTGTCTGTAGAGGAAAACATTTGGAATAAAATGGTTCATTCTGCTTAGTGTAGTAGCAAAATGCAGATCTACTAGCTTTTAAAGAAGGTAGCTCTAAAGCTAGTCTGCATTTATGTTGTTATTTTAAGGAAGTGTTCTAATAAAAATGTGTGAAGCCTATATGTCTATGATTATTTTTATTCTTACAACTACTATTGTGCAATGTCAGTAAATAACTCTGAGAAGTGGCCTTGTTTTCTCTGAGGTGACAATAGATGGCTATCCTGTAACAGGTAGCTGGTGTTCAGAAAGCCTCTGGAGGATCTGACCAAACTCCTAAACTGAACAACACACAGATTGATTATTCATTCAACTTCAAAAAAATTTCTTTGTATGGTAGTCTAATAATGAAAAATAACCTACATTAAATTAATTGCAAAACAAACTCTAGAAGAAAATCAAATTTCAGAATTATTAGGATGTACTCAGCAGAATTTGTATTAAGGGCTGGTCTTAATTTGCTTGCAAAAACCTTTGTACAAAAATGCTTTTTTTTAAACAAAAAGTGTGGAAAATGCATTTTTTTGAAGCGTGAATGCTCAAAGCTAAAAGCAAACTTTAAATTATCTTCACAATGTAAAAGCACAAGTAGTCCTCTGATGGTTAGTTTTGCAAATCACCTTCCTCTTAAATTGATCAGGATCTTTAAACTCACAGCTCAGTCTAAGTCAGGTCTATACTTTGATCTCTGTTGGACTAGTTGATATGCAAGTCAGAAGATGATTTCATTATTCCATATGAATAAGCTGGGTGACTGAGTAATGCAGCATGAATTTCAAACTGTGTATTACCAATGCATTTGAATAATTTGCAAATGATTGTGTGCTAGTCAATTTAATTTGTAATTCTTTGGAAAGTTTATATGACTTTATTACAACCTTTTGAACCTCCTGTAAAGAAAATTAGGCTAAGACTTAAAAAGGCAATATCGAAAAGATTCTGTATTGAGACTCTCAGCTTTTGTGCCTCAATTTGTTTTACTAACACTAATTCAGGGAAGATTGCAAGCTGAGAGGTTATATTATGAGAAAATACTTACATGAGGTTAATCATTTGACTTACTCTAGGAAATGTATCAAATGGGATAGTAAGATGCAAAATGAAATTAGAGTTCAGCCTGCATACACGGCAAGTTTGAATATGCAGGGTTTTGGTTTGAGAGATTTGTATCTTAAGTCTTCAAATCAATTTACATATATTTACTGGAATATTGAATGTTCATCCTTCAAAATTTTTATTTATTCTGTCAAAACTATTTCACGTTCTGTTCTTTTTATTACTGACAAGAGTGATCAGTATAGGATGAATCCTGCCTGAACTTCCTTAAAGAAGGTTAAATTGACTGGAAAAGATTTCATATTTGAAATACTTCAAAGTAGAGCCATAAAGAGAAAGTGTATTTCTTGTCTTTGAATTTGTTTATGCTCTTCCCCCACCTCTTTTTTTTTTTTTTAACAAGTTTTCTCCTTCTGGGATTTATCTCAGGTTATGCGTTTGTATCTCACTTAATATCTAAAGTTATCCAGATAACTCATGTTGTTTAAATAGTGGCACATCTGGATCATCAAGTTCTCTAATGTTTGGGATTTAGCAATCTAGAATAAAAAATATGAAATTATGGGTTTGATAGATATGTTGAGCAGGGAAGACTACGTTTTCTTTCTACTGTAGGTCCAAATATGGCAGTTTCTACACATATGCAGTTAGATGGCCATATTTATCACACGGATACTCAAAAATCATGCCTTCTCTAGCAGTTTGTATTTAATTTCAGTTATCTCAAGAATATTTATGTGCATAGAATATTAGAAAGTGATTAACAACTCAATGTGCTTTCATCACAAGGCTGTTATTTTCAGTACTTTGCTTGCACAAAGCACAGGCAGCTGTGTGCTATTCTTCCATGAAGCAGTAGTGCAGTGTCTGGTCATTATTCTATCCTAATGTGTTAAATTATACCAATATCATAAAGCAGTAGTGATTTAAAATATGAAACTGCTCAGTTAAAAAAAAATAAACTCCCCAAGAGCTCCGTAAGCCTTTCATAGGATGCAACAGATGTTAACTGAGACTAGGAGCCTATTATGATTTTGTCAAACATTCATTTCCTGAATTCCATTTATAATTTCAGCTTTTTGATCAAAAGAAGTAGATGGAATAGTAGCAGACCACTTAATGATCCAGATGTTAATCAACTGTGGCTCCCATTCCCCTACACGTGTACTGTCTGCATGTCCTCCATGATGGAATGACATTATTATATTTTCTTTTTTGGTGTGGAACAAGAAAGGGTAAAAGACTTCAGGAGGGGCTACTGCTTATGCCTGTGAAGGTGGTGTAACTTACAAGCATAATAGTTATTTACCTATGATCAGTATATTTACTTGAGTTATTTTGTGCCAAATCCTACTGGAATGTATATTCTAGGGCATGACTGATTGAGGTTTTTCCACCCAAGTGAATGGGAATTCAACATCTACCATAAGGAACTATTTGAAGAGACTGGTAATATCAGTATGACTGAGGATTTTCTAACCTTGTCCTTAGTTCAGATGGAAACTAATTTTTCATTTATAATTGGGCAAAAAGCCAAGCTGCCAGGAATATTAGCTCGGAATAATAGCCAAGCACATCAGTTTATCAGAGAATAAGGGAAGATCATTAAAATGTTAGTAGTATAAGTCAAATGTGTATGAAGGAATTCATATTTCTCTTCCCAGTGCTGACAAACAGTGATTTTTCCAATGAGTTTGGGTTGCTAATTAAAAGTATACAAGTTGACTAAGTTATTAAATTCTGTAAAATTGATGTAATTCTATGTCTGATGCACAATATATTACTAGTCATATAGAAGTAGAGGAAATTTTTTTTTTTTGTGGAAGGTTTCAATTGGGGTTCTTTAATCATAAAAATAATCTAAGTTAGCCATCTAATAAAGCAACTAGAGGTGACAACATGTAATAATTAAGATTTGTTGTTACTAGGCCAGAAAAATTAATTGCATGGTTTATATTTCTAGCAGCTTTTCTTTTCATTTTATAACTGCTCAAAGAAGCAATGAAGAGTTCTACAGTAAAGTAAAAAAGATTCTGCTGCTTTCTTTGCAGGTGAATCGACTCTGCAGGGCAAGCATAAACAGCACTGGCAAATATCGACACATAAATGGAGAGCATGTTCCAGCCTATTTACTTTTAAAATCATTCTTAAGGTCTTCCACCTTACCGCCTTGTACCATGAATCTGAAATACAAATAAATTTGGAACTGTGTTTTTATTATTAAGTATTGATAAATACTAAAAGAAGAGAAAATGATTTGTGAAAATTAGTTTCTTGAATCAATGCTTTATCTTGTGTGTACTAATACAGTGGAATGAAACACATTATTTTTTTAAGGGGATTTTAAAGGACCACTGGAACATGAAATAATTATTTGCCATATGTCCTACTGAAGGAAGAAAAGCATGATTCAAATCAGTTAAGCAGAAGCTAAGTATAATCTAGATTGAGTTCTCCAAGATGACAGCAGTAAAGACATCTTGTCATTGTGTTGGTATCAGTTTACATTGAGTTGAATGATCCAGACCAGTACTTCCATGCCTTCGTTCTCTAATGTCCATTAGGAAGGACAAGAGATACTGATATTGCTTCAGTATTCACTCAGAGAAAGTGACTCAAATTTTTTTAAATTCAGACTGCATGTTGTTGAAGGAAGAACTTTATTTTCCTGCATTTTATGTAGGCTGTTTGCATGGTTTTAATTGATGTAAGAATATTAGAGTTCTATTTTTATGGTTGCTTGGAATGCTGAATTCCCTCTGAATACAAATTACAATAATTTACAGGTAGCCTTTAGTATCAGTTGGCCATATTCATCTTGTAATTATAATACATTTGCAGACTCAGGCTTTTTGGATTAATGCACTTTACCAGAGGACTGTTTGAGTTTAACTGTGTGCTTTTTAATGCTATGACCTTGGATCACAGGAGGATTACTCCCTTTATGAATCTCACTAAGATTTTTGCTATTGGAAAGAGGAGGTTGTTTCCCTTCCTTAGGAGAATCGACTTCTTGATGTCCCTCGTTATCCTGAATATCTGTCTGAAATAATCTTTTATGAGCCCAAACTGATAAAATAGCCAAGGAAGTCACTAATTCTTTTTTAGCATCTTTTGTAATTCAGCACTTTACATGGCCAAAGGGAGTATTGTGAGTAGGAGAAGAACTCAGAATTACCATAATCCTATTACTTTTTTTTGTCAACAAATATGTCTTAAAATAGGTATTTTGGGTCTCTTTTTTTTTTTTTCCATCATAGCATCATTAAAGTGCATTCCTTGAAGTGAAAGTAGCATTGTACTTGGTACAAAAATGTAGGTTCTGTGCCATTTTATTAACATCAAGTGACCGTTATTCCTAGAAGTATCAAAGTCCATCAAAGACTGAAAAAAAAATGGTCCAGCAGACCAGAATCTGATTCCACTCTTGATGGGAGGCTTGTAACATGCAGCGACTTACGGGAACATGTATAGTCACTTTGCCACCAGTGGTGTGTTTGGAAGGGAAACTTAGGATTTCTTTACTTGGAGTCTCCATTGGTTTGTTTTGTAAGCACTTTTGAGAATGCCTACCAGCTTCATTTAATACACTAATGAATACTGCTCTTCATGGTATGATTTGGAGGTTCATGATTCTGTTTTTTTTTCTTCTGTAAAAGGCAGAATTATATTGCAAGCCTAAAAAGATAATGTAGCTTTGTTCTCTCAATTCATATTAAAATCTCATTTTTAAAATATGAAATAGAAGTAAATTTGAGAGCTAAATTTAAACCATTTCCTGAAGTTTTAGTTCTGAAGTTTTTTATTTTTAACCCATTTACTTAAAAGCAGAGGAGAAATAGGAATTTGATAGGTTTTTTAAAAGATTATAAGATTGGGGAGAAAGTTTTTTTTTTTTTTGACAGTCATCTTGTCAGTCTTGTGTGCTTTTCAGATTACTGAGATAAAATTTGGAAACAATATGGACATTAGCACCATTGTCTACATCTGCAGATGTGGTGGCTGTTACCCTCCTGTTAAGTATTTAATATTACAGCTGTTCTTATAATACTGGCTTCTCTAGAAGGATTCAGCTTTTGTAGTTAATATGCAACTGCTGGATAAGAAGGTGTTTCTGTCTGAGTTTTCCTTGTAGATGATGATTCCCTGCTGGAACAAATGAAAGATTTTAGAAATTCTTATCACAGTCATCTACTGAAAACAGATTGCTAACATGTCTTTCCGTGTATTTGCAGAGCATTTCCACAGGTTCATAAGAAAAGACAAGTTAATCTTGAATCCATTTACATGAATGCTGAAGAACTCTGCAGACTTGCTGAGGGGCTATTACATCTAATATCTCCCAGTAATTTACAGCAATTTCTATGTGTAATTCAGTAATCCTGGTTTATCCCAGGGAACACAGAAACCTACAGAAGAATTTCTCCAAAAACAGAAGTATTCCTTCTGAATAAGCCCAGCTGTTAAGGTTTGTGTCAGCATCTTGTATATGTGCTTTGATGGGAGTGGTACCTGCAGTATGATGATGGTGCCTAGTGTGGCAGTGCTCATGGGGTAATTATTAGTAATTCACTGTTTCCGGTCAGGAGTACAAATCTTAGCAATGTCATTTAAAAAGCAAGACACTGTAGTGGGCAGAGAAGCAAAAGCCCAAGCGTGCCTGAAACTTTATTATAGGGGTCTGGAAATCAGAGGCAGTACTTTCAAGTTTCAAACCCACACTGTAAGCTGCTGCATCTGTCAGGATGCCTCGTATTATGCTATGTATGCTCCTAACTTAGTGCAAGTGAAAACTGGAGCATGTAGCCTAAGGTAATGCAAAATAGCATCAGGATGAAAATGCATTTTCTATCACTAAACTACTAATCTCTTATACTTGCCTCTACCACATTGTACACAGTTACAAATGCTGTATTATTCTCAGAGCATTTGCACCACAGGGTTGGGGGCAATGTTCTTTATTCTGGTAATAATCAGAGGAGAAAGACTGAGAAGAGATGGAGGTTGTTAGCTGGTGATTACTTTGCTGGGAATAGAAAAATGAGAGAAGGCTGAAAAGGTCTGTTGATTCTGCTGTCCTGATAAGAGAAGGATCAAGTTGTAGACAGCCTTATCAGCGGGTTTCTTGCTGAGCAGCAGCACTATGAAAAACATGAAATACCCTCCAAGCAGGAAGGTGTGTCCTCCACAGAGCATTCATAAAATCAGCAAGAAAAAATGAAATGTAGCTTCATGCAGTGCCCTTTGAGGCAATAAATAAATAAATAAAGAGATATAGAGGATTTATTGACTTCTGCTTGGGATACATGAATGTCTGTTTTCAGGGTATGTTGGCACAAAGCATTCAGAAGGGAAATGTGGACTACTGGGAAGCTCTTAAAGGCACATCTCTGCCATTCAGTATACAGCTGCACTACTCAGATTTATAAAACTTGGACTGGCCACAGATAGAGGAGATGAGTGGTAGTGATGCACTACAAATGCTGTGGCTTGAGTACTGATGTATGAACAGCATGTCAGTGTTTGTCCTTTGTATTTGCAGTTCCTAAGGAAGTAAGGCAGGAACTGGACAGAAACCAAACCAAAATCTCATGCAAATGGGCTGGGTATCTTTTAGATGCATACAGGAAGTATGAATAAGTGAATATGTGTCTCTAAGTGACTACTAAAGCTTGATTGCCTCAAGCAACTCTGGCTATGGAAGGGGCCAGAACTCTCTGGTTACCTATCAGAGTGGCTGCTGCCTCCATGCCTTGAAATACATGGCAGTTTTGCGAGCCAGGTAACAGTGATTAGTGGAGCTCTGTGTCTGCTTTTTGATTCTGTGAGCAGATAAATGGATCAAAGATGAGCATTGTGTGCACGACTGAATTTTTCATTAATTTCTCTGGAGAAAATAAAGCATTTAGATTCTTTAGAACTGCTGAGCTTTATAACAGTAAAGTCTGTTTCCTTTATCAGAACAATTTTATTTCATATTCAGGACACAGTTTGTTTTCATCAAATATATTGGCATATTGATCAAAATCTGAAGTTGGAGGTCCCACTGGTACCTGCACAATGAATAAAACCTGAGAATGGCTCAGTAAAACTGAATATAAGAACATAGTTACATTATACACACTTCAAAGGTGCAATTTTTAAAAATCCACTGTAATATGTATTACTGATAAATATACCTGGGTATTCTGGCAAAACAGCATATAGGGACTATTAGTTTTTGCAACAGTAAATGTTACCAGTAGCAAGTCCTTTGTTTTGAAGTCCACAGTGCTTCAGAAAGTATTTCCCTAAGCCTTTAGCTAAGGACCAATTGGGTCTTTTCTGTGATTGTTTTTGCTTAAGTGTACATACACATTTACTCTGCACAAAGAGTCCTGAAAGTAGCAAAATGACTTTGCAGTCTGCAATTCTGTTGACTAGGTTGCATTAATAATTTCTCAGGATGACCCATCCATCTTGTAATTCCTGTTTCTTATGTTTGGCTGCTAACTGGAGCTAATGAAAAATGAATATTATTTCATTGTCTTACTGCACCATCCATGCTTTCCTTTTCCTAACCTCTGTGTGATTCAGAAGCTTGAAGAATTTTTATCTTGAGAAGGTGTACTAAACAACATACATATATACCTGCCAGCATTGCAGGTATCCATTCAAATTCTTTTCTAACTAGTTAAAAGTGCTGCATTATGTTTCCAACAGAAATTTCTGAACCAAATATATAGTCTTTAAACTTCATCTTAAACCTAAGTAATTTATTCTGCTGAGTAAAATTATTTGGATCAGAGTCCATGGCTTTTACCATTAGAAGAAAAAAATCACAAGAATTAAAAATTAGGTGTAAGACTAACAAAATTAGTTTATTGTCCAATACTGTGTAATTCCTCTCATAAATCGCAAGCATCTCCCAGGTACCACTTCATAGAAATGCAATATTTGGGACTAAAAGCAGTTGTTGCAGCACAATAGAAGGCCACGCTCAATAAATAAATGACTTAGTTTGAGGGGCCTGCTCGTGAGAGGGATTTACTTGCCTTTCATGCACTTATTGGTGGGATAAGTTTTGCTATAATGTTCAAATTTGCTTTGAGGAGAATGTTAGTGAAATGGTTTTATTATGAAATAAATGCTAAACTTGCCTTTTCAGTTACAGGCTCATTCTTTCCAGGCCAGAGTAATAGAGCTTGTCTTGAACTGGATGCTGGCAAGAAAGATGAAGGGCTACTGGCTGGTGACTCCTGCCTCAATAACAGAAGCAGTATGGGGAAATTCCTAAATATTTTTACTTGCTCCTATGAAAGTAATAGAACAATGGGAGGATTAAAACTTTCATTGCTATTGGAAGGGACAATATCTCTTTAGTGATCCAACCTTCCAATTTGTATAACAGTGAAGTTGGGGTGTTTTGCCACATTCCTTAGTGTGTTTTCTAAACAAGTTATGTAGATAATGGGAAAATTTTCAAGGTATGTAAATACAATTGATCTTCCTATGTAAATCTAACATATCAGTAGATACAACTGTTTCTACTACACATCCATTTGGTATATAAAAGTGAGTCCTTGTTAATGAAGCACTTTGAAAATGAAGCTTTTTTTTTTAAAAAAAAAAAACCACAACAGTCAATATCAAATATAGCCTTCCAGGTAACACTGTGTTCTTTTTCACTCAAGTCTTTTAGGCTAATGTGCAAAGACTGGTTAATCAGTTTTGCATCCTTGTGAGATACAATGTTAAATTATTTGAAGTTGTTGGCTCAAACACAGTTTAGGGAGATTCCACAATAAATTATTTTATCTACTGTCTCAAGAATCTCTTTCTCTTAGCATCAAGAAAACTTAAGTTATTAATCTGGGCATACTGTATAAGGCTAAATAAGACAGATACATAGTGGGAATGTGAAAGAAGGACCAGACAACCTTTTCATATTCTATTATTACAGCTGTTGAATATCCTTTCTCTGAAAAAACAGTTTTAGCTGGATGTGCATTTTTGCTCTTTCATAATTATTTAAGCGTGACTTGTTAGAAAGACTTCACCAAAAATATACTTTTTCCTCTCTTCATGAAATTTTAAACTACACAGGTGCAGAATGTTGCATTTCTTACCGCTGTCCATGCTTGTTTGGGGAACTGCTTTTTGTTCAGAGATTTCAGTACACTTCCTTTAAAGCCAAGTCTTGAATTCTTTAATTAGTGAGCTTGCTTACTACTTCAGTTCTTTGCCTTTGAAGCACAAAGTTATCTGAAGTGTTTCTAAAGTTCCCCTACATCCCTTGGAAAACTCCAGGAAAAAAAATGAATAACAATTATGTGAAGTTTTTCTGTTTTTCTCTAGGAAAAGAGAGGTTTTCTTGTTTAAATTATACAGTAAGCTTAAGTAGACAATTTTCCACAATAAATTGGTCAGCCTAAAATTTCTGTAAGCATTCACCCTGTGCTAAGGGTAAAATTTAAAGATGTTAATGTTTTCTATGTTTTTCTTGGTGTTCTTCCAACTTATGCATATTTTGAAACTTAGTTTTCACATAGTTGTTCATGAAATTATTGTGGATCTTTTTATGTATGTTTCAAATAATTTTCTAAGAAATACAAAACAAGAAAATATTTTGAGATCAAATGCTTGTTAAGAAAATGTTTCCCGGCGAAGGATACTTTTCTTCTCCAGAAGACACAGGTTTTTTTGAAAATGATATGCCTCTTTACTTTTGTAAGGCATTTGCAGGAAATACAAAACACTTAGAATATTTTTATGTCTCTGTAACTTCTTTATGCTTTGTAAATGCTTTTTTTGCCAAGTTTGAATTAAAAATTGAATATAATAGGGAGAATTTATAGTCTTGGGTATTTATTTGAATCCTTGATTCATTGTTAAGTGAAATTTTTTCATGAGCCATATTCCATTGGGCATGTATATGTACATATATACATATGTACACTGGTAGGTAAAAGAGATGTCAGTTTTGGTAATGCATTTTTCCAAGCTTTATTAGAACTGATACAGAAGGGGGAGAGAGCTGCTGTAATCACAATGAAGTTGTTAGCTGTCATTTATTAATGTATAAATTAATAAATTTAATTTCTGAAAGACTGATTACCTCATTATGGGATTTGGTGCCTGATGCAGCAGTTTCTGATGTGCTTGGACAGACTTGTGCAAAATTTTGTATAGTGTAACATAGATTATGGAAGGGATATCTTTCCATACATCTTTGAAGGCCTTGAGTAACTATCTAAATAAAGACTGTAGTCCCTCAATTTTTCATTGGTTGACATCTTCCAACCCCTCATATGTAAATTATTCTTTACAGAAACACAGATGTTTTGAATACATTTATTTGAAAATTTCTCTGCAGTCTCATTGGATTTATGCTGTTATTATCAATCAAATATGCCTATGGATATCCTAAACTTCTGGGTTTCTTGTGTGATGCCAAACGTAATATGAAACACCTACAGATGTAGTGTAGGTTAAATATTAAACATTAAACTACTTTTGTGTAATAGCCTTCTCCTATGGTGATCTTTGAGAAGAATCTTCTGTTTTGACTTTGTTGATGTTAAGGCTTTGTTTATTTGTCATTTCAATGGATGCCTACATTTACAAGACAATCTTAGTTTTCATTTGTTAAGAAAACAGAACAGATTTTAAAAGGGAAAAAAACGTAACTTCAGATTTTGAAAGAATAAGAAAAGATGAAGTACTCGTGCAACACTCGGGCTCTCAGGAAACAATGCAGACAATACTTGTGCTGAAGGTATTAGGAGAGCATGATGTGGAGTTTAAATATATGAGATCTAACATGCAACATCTGAGAGTTGTGTATCACCATGAAGTCAAATATATTGGGTTCATCTACAATAAGCAAAGTAAAACATTGAGTTCTTGAGATTTAGTGTTTTACTGGAGGGGAAAACCTCATCACCCCATCATCTTCCTCAGCTCTTCTGTTTCTGCATAGTTCAGAGGAACACATCTTCCATAGCATCCAATCACAGGTAGATAAAGAGTGGCAGCTGCCTATCTCACAGCAGGTTGTCTCCATGTACAGGAAGAAGCATGAACTTGTGAAGTGCTGAGTATTAGCTCCTGAGTTGATGAATCAGCCAATGAATCATCGTCCACTACTGTCTCACTACATAACTTCTGTGCAAGCATCTTGCTCCATTTATAGGAGGGAGATGAGGTTCTTTCAGTATATGTATACTCAGCATGAGATTAAGAAACAATGATTCAAGTGTTGGTCCAACAAGTTTATTATAAACCCTAATCAGGGACACAGGGAAGGAGGGCAATAGAAAAGAAGCAAGAGTCATGTAAAGCAGAGACAGTCACCACCAGCAGTCCCATTGCATGCTGTTTCAAAAGTCCAAGGCAAAAGCAGCAGGAGGGAGAGCAACAGCATGGCTGGCCTTTAGCAGCAATCAGGTAGCTGGAAGAAGTCACAGAGCCAATCTAGGAGGAAGCAACAGAACTCAGCAGGCCCAGGAGAGTCCATCAGCATACAGGAATTCTGTTCAGAGGAATCTGATGGCAGTCACCTTTGTTCTTCTTCAGCACTGTGGTAGAGCACAGAACAAGTCCAGGAGGAAGAGAGGCAGGTCGTGAGGCTTTTCAATGGCAGAAATCTCTTCTTCATAAGGAATCTATTGCCAGAAAACCTAAACCTCATGGTTTTTGATTTCTCCTTTATCCTCCTTTTTTTCCTGCGTACATGACATCCCTGGGCACTTGAGCAAGAGTCATGCGAGTACCCCGAGATGGCCATCTTCCTTAAGATAAGCCCACACAAAAGACCACAGCCATTAAGCTGCAGTTTATCTTTCTCTTGTTGCCCTGTCCATCTGTGTACCTCAGACAAAGGATTTCCCAACCCTTACCCAGGACTTGTCCATCAATGTTCTCTAGATGAAGGATTTCTCAATCTTTGTCCAGGACTTGCCTGGACTTGTTCATCTTTTCCCCAGCAAGCTTTGAGACTATGATGTAAAAGAATAATCTCTTACAGCAAGTAAGGCAGTTAATTGTTTGTGGAACACATTCTTTCGTTACGGCTCTGGTTTTAAATACTCTTGAGTTTGGATCTGTTTATGTTGCTAGCCACCAGAACAGAAACAGTGACGAATTAGAACCACCGTTCCCTCTTTGCTTCTAATAAGACAACCAAATTATTCAATATCAGTATTTTGATTATAATTTATTTCCAGCCAGCAGATTTATCGTTTAGAGTTAAGATTTTTCTTTTAAACAATATTCAGTACCTCCTTTTCCATTTAATTTCTGTGTTTTTGTTAGTGCTCAGGATAGTAGTTCTGTGCTCAGAACTGCAAAATTTAAAAGCAGAAAAATGTTGTGAGTGGTCTTATTAAAATTTCCCTGGTTTCAAAGGTTTGCACATTCAAAAATCATTCCTCCAGTCTTCTAGGAAAAAAAAAAAAGAAAAGGAGTTAAAATAAATGAAAAAGCTTTTGAAGGGTTATTTTCCACTAAAAAAATATATATATATACACCCCATCTTACTGTAGGCTTATAACCAGGCTATTTCAGACCTCATTCTGTAATATCACAGTAGCTCAAAACTACAGATGAAGAAGCAAAAATTTTAGATGAACTCTTGTGCTTATAAAGCAGAAAATACCGAGACACTATTGTTCTGTTTTAAAAATTAATGGCCGCAATATTTCTCAAGCACTTCAGAAAAGTTAACATTTGACAGGTACCTGCTTCCCTGAGAAGACATCACAGTGATATGAAAATAATGAACTAAAAGATAATAATTTTGATGAGATACTAAGCATTGCAAAGAAAAATGTTATGTAAAGCAGAATATAAGAAATACAGAATTTATATTACAGAGGTAGTTTACACCAGGTAAAAATGCAATATGTGTATAAGGACATAGGAACAATAAACTGAACATTCACGACAGTGTCTCACAAAAAGTATCTGAAGTGACATTCTATAGATCTGCTCTAAATGATTTATTCCATCATCTTCAAGTCTCCAGAGAATTCTGCCAGAATGGATAAGAGTTCTGTCATGTAGGTTGGACTCTGCTGTATCAAAAGCAAGAAACATTCTTCTGTAATTAAGGCTTCCCTTGGCAGCAAGCCTTCCCTAAGCTCTGGAGACTGTGCTGGGGGAATCAGTGAAAGACTAGTGATAGGCATAAACTACAAAATATTCACAACATCTCCGTCAGTCACGGATATCAGTTTAGCTTATCATTTGTTCCACAGCCTTTGTTTTTCACAAGACTAACTTTTGTTTTCTCTACATTGAGATAAGTAGGGGAGTTTTCATCCATGCTTCTTTGAACTTGAAGGGCTGAATAATCTCTCTACTGTCTGGAATGCTCAAAAGTAGAAAAGAGAAACACACTGAGAGTATCTAGAGCATACCCACCCTAAACACCTGAAGGCATCACAGTTGTGATGTTACTGGAATTTTAAGGAGGACCTTACATGCTTTCTTGTACAATTGCAGGCCTGACCTGAGCATCCTTGTTGAACTTGTAATAATCTTGTCTAAGACAAGAGGGAGAACCTGTAAAATACAGGACAGATAGGGTTCTGGGTTCCTAATACTCACAGGCCTGATTTTCTCCTCATTTTGACCTATGCAATTTCACACATCAAGGATGTAGAATTCCCTGCCTGAGGGATAGGAATACTGGGCTGCATAGTTAACAAACATACAGATGTTATAATTATAAGAGCTTGGCTAAGCAGGTTATTATACCAGAAACAGAATAGATATAGTACTTACCCTTATCCTGGGTTCACTGTAAAACTGTAAAGGAAGGATCTCTAGAAGAAGACCCTCCCTTGCTGGTAGTCATCTCTTAAATGGGTCTAGGAGAGGTGGAGCCAGGCTCCACCCCTTTGAGCAGCACAGGTGAATTGCCTTCAGCAGTGCTCCCAGCACTGACACATTGCTCACCTCAGGTGATCAATCAGAGGTTCAGGCTGTGATTCAGCAGTTCCCATATATGGTCTTAACACATTTGTCTTAGCACATTAGAAGGGAAGGAATGGATGTTCTGTGGCTAGCAGTGCACATTCAAAGGCATGCTGCCTTAGAAACACATAAATGCTAGTTGTATCATTTTGTATACTCTATCAAATCCTAGATGTTAAATCTATCATCACGCAGTGGCTCAGCTTGCCAAAGGACATCTTGAACCAAAGTCCAGAGAATAGAGCATATAATTGAATCACTGATCACCAGCTGTCACAACAGTCCCCTCCTCCCTGAAACACTAATGAAAGGAAGCAAATGAGATAGCATCATTCAGACTTTTATTCTGACAACATCCCATTGTTGTGCTTTAGCACTGAGCCAAGCAGAATTGAAGAGAAATCATCTTCCTCATTACATTTTCCCAAAGCTTATTAAAAGCACTTGTGTGCTGCTGATATCACCACAGGATCTGACTGAAACTTCAAAGATGAAGCCAATATGTTGTTTGAGAAAATGGCAACGTATGTAAAACAGCAAGAAAAATATACTGTCCTAACCTGAAAATCCCACAGTTTTTGTGTACCTGAGGAATCAGACAGATGTGACTCAATGATGATTATATATATATTGATCATTCTATTAGGATAGAGTATATGATCTTTTCATTATGGTCTTTCTCTAGAATCTAATCAATTAATAAAATCACTCCAAAATCTTATTTTCTATGTATTTACTCGCACAGAATTAAATCCCAGCCGCAGCACTGATCTGCTAGAGAATACACATAGAATTCAGACCTTCTCAATTATGATGCCTTCCAGATATGAAATAAGATGTATCCTTACCAGAATGCCTTTTTTTGTCTACGCTCTTACCATATGTTACTATAGCCCCTGTAAAATGCAAAGTGGATGGCTGCAGTTTTTCTTACAGAAACATAAAAATATTTATTTTTCCTTAATGCAGCTGGAATTTGAATATATATATAATAATAATTCCATTTTTTGACCAAGTAGAGAATATGACAGTGTTATTTTAAAATGATATGCTTGAAATACAAGCATGTCTTCAGATGGACCAGACTTCACTTTCTGGCTCTAGGAAATTACTGTCCTGCTGGGGGAGGCTTCATGTCAATGGAATAGGCAATGTCTCTGGAAACTTGAATCAGTGACTAGTAGCTGATGGGGAAGATAAACTTTTCAGTCTTTCAGACAATTAAAACAAAAGGGGGAGAAGAGAAATGCATGGAGAATGATAAATAGGGACTGTTAACAATACATATATTACTTCGATCAATTGCTACCTTATGTTTGAAAGCACTGATTGAAAATGATAACTCCTGTGCTAATGAAGATGAACAAATAAGAAAAAAAGCTGTCAGTCTGTGTGGCCATTGTTTCTGTTTGGTAGAAGGTTTAAAATATGAAGCTGTGTCAAACTTTGATCTTAAAAAAACAAAAGAATCTGATAGCATTCAACAAAAATGTTTTGAAAAAAGCTAAAAGAAAAAACATCCTTTCCACTTACATTTTTTTTTCTGAGACTGCATATTCTGAAGCAGACCCATTATTGAGTCTCTGACAGTGAAGGTAGATTGCTTTTAATGATTTATGTCGGCTGAATTAGAGGGATTTACCACTGTTTTTTCTAAAACAACTGTCTGTAGAATAAGAAAAGAACTCTGGCTTTGTTTCTTATCAGAGAAAATCATCATGGTGTTGAATTCATGTTCCTCAGAGCACCATAGTACTTGTGTAATTTCAGTCACTTCAGCAGACTTAGATTTTTGTGTGTGGAGTTTTGGACAGGAATCAAATCACCGCTTTTCTTCAGAAAGATACACGCACTACTTTATCAAAGAAAGATGTGAAGCTTTGCTGAACACAACTGAAACACTTGTGGAATGCAAATACAGGCCAGAGCTATAAATAAGCTTGTCTTAGTGTGATTATTTGATCTGAATTTTGTCAGACCCTACAACCTTAATTCCATATCTGCTAGTAAATTATATTCAGATAATGGAAAAAAAAAAAAAAAAAGTATAAGGAAAAAAAAGAAAGAAAGTAGCTTGAGATCTTCTGGAGTATAAAATATAGATGGAAATGTCTTGTTTTCCCCTGTTTGCAGTTTATACTCTGTTGTTAATGCCCTATTGCTTTTCTTAAAAACCTGAGCAGTTCTTACTGTGTGAGAAAATAATTGAAACCATCTAGATATGTGAGGCAAGAATTCAATTTCTGCCTATGAATTTAAATAGTGAGTAAAGATAGTTATCCTTCTGATATTTGATAAATGGAAAAAAGATTTAGTTATCTTGAGGTGAGATTGCTTTTCAGAGAGGATGACATTTATTACCTCAAGGACATATTTCAGAAAATCCCTATCCTTTATCCAGAGGTGATAGTTCTGTTCATCAGAGAAGAAGGCAACTGGGAAAAGAAAAGATTCATTATATTTTTGTGTGCTTGAGCAGGGGCTGCAATCAGTTTATTTCTGTAAAGGACATCAGTGGAATAACGAACGTGTTCTGCAGAGCATGAAGTTTACCCAGAGAATATTTTCCCAACTTCTTTTCAGCTATGCAGTAAATTTTCTATGCTATAGTTCTCATACCATAATTCCTTAACAGAGAAACAACCTATCTACTTGGTAGTTAGTTGGGACTTAAATCACATTCTTTCATCATCTCCCTAAGATCGCAGCCATTCTAAGGGGAGCAGAACTAATAATTTTCCTTGGAGTTTTGTCCTGTCTTCTGTCTTCTCACCATGCTTCAGCCCCATGTTCTCTCTGCATTTGACCCCTTTTAATACACCTACCCTTGCCATACCTACCCTACTTCCTGCCATTTCTACTATTATTTCTCTTCCTTCCTACCTGTATAACAAGTTCCCTTCCCCATCCAGCTGAGTATTCAACCACAGTTCATGTGCTTAATCCTGTAATGTGAGAATACTCACTGAGCTTGCATGTGATATTCTCTTCCCTTGACTGTGGAGAACTAATTCAGTTCTTCCTCTTCTGTCAGACATCTGAGACCTCCACCTCATTCACATTGATTGAAATTGGCCATGACAATAAAAATATTAGGAGAAAACTGTCAAATACCATTGTATCATGTACCATTACATAACTCTCCCTCTGTTAGAAAATTAGCCTAAAATGCAGAAAATACAGTGGGGTTGGAGTATGATGGCGTTTAAGGTCCATTCCAACCTGAGCCACTCTATTCTTCTATGATTCCATGAAAAAAAAAAAACAAAACCAAAAAAAAACATGCACTATTTAGTGTAAAGAATTTGTCAATTTGAATGTAGCATGAAATCAAAATTGTGTACATTCAAGACATGCATAAATATAGCAGAGTAAAAAGTATCATACTATCCTTCTAAATGGCTACTACCCTTATATGTGTTGTCTTGTAGGTTAGTAATAAACCCTCTTGGATTTAGTTCTGTTGACTAATTCACACCACAGGAGACAAGCCTCAGGTCTTTCTAGAGCGCAGCTTCCACTTTCCCATGGTGCCCATAGAAGCTGGGAGAGAAGTACACTGGCTCAGCACATTTATCCCTAAATGATCCTGTGTTATTCTAACTTCAAAGCCAACACTACAAATTTTTGGGCTTAGCTGAATAATGTTCATCTGGGGAGAAATTGCTGTCCCTTTGCACTAAGCGCCTTTTCAATAGCCAAATTTCCTGCCTTCAGCATGTTTGATCTGTTAGGAGGCATTAGTTTAGATTACACAACCTACGTAACTGTTCAACCCTGAGGCTTGCTGCTTTTTTGGCACATGACAATGGCTTCTTGCTATGAAGAGTGAACATGGCTCAGAATCAACAGCAGTCTGTCTTCTGGCTTCAGTTTTTACTGAAGAAGCAGAAGTGGATCTATCACAGCAACCTCACCACAAGCTGTGGAGGTAAAATAAACCAGATGCCTACACATAGGGAAGTTAACTGTGGGAGGAGTAGCTCGTCAAAGGCACCTTTATAAACAGCCAGCATTTCCCCAGGAGAAGAGAAAAGTAGGACTATTTCTACATGAGCTGCTTGTTAGTTCTCATTGATGAGTGCTCATAGGATAGATGTGTGTTTTTTACTCATTAAGCTATAACAATCAAAAACTATTCTTTTTTTCAATCTTCTGTTAGGAGCGAAGGCCACTTATGCCTGTTTTGGAAGTAATGGTGAAGCTAGCCACTATTTCACAGCTACTTAGAAATGACAAAGATTATTCTAGAGTCCCAGGTTGCTTACCTTTTTCTTCACAAGTATTTTGTCATAGAAGTTTTAGTGGTGCTACTATTTACTACTTTTAGATTCTGTTTGTATTTTAACGTTGTGAAGGTTGACTTTGTGCTCTGAACCTGCAATATTGTATCTACTTATTTATTTATTTATTTTAGTTTGGATATTATTTAATTTAATATATTGTACAAAGTCACTTTCAGATTTTAATAAGCCATTTCCTGTTCCAGAGAAAACAATATGGCCTTATATTTATTTGGCACTTCTGAAAGTATTGACAGTCAACACACTGCTCTGTTGTAATTTATTTAAATGTCAGACTTTGAATTTTGGCCTACATATCCACACGCAGAAGCTATCAAAAAAGCACTAAGAAAATTCCAACTTTGGGTTCTTGCTGAAAATTATTTCTTGTTAACAAAACTGAAACAAATTTGACAAGCTTTTGCACAACAAACCAAATTAACAAAAGATAATTACCACATAATAAGGGATACTAATCATAATGCAAGCCAAATAATTTTGTAATGTCACCTGTCTATTCTAGTATAAGTTATCATTTCTTCACCATACATTGCTTACTTAGTATAAAATTTATTGAGCAGGTTCATTCTTCTCTCATTTTTTTTTTTTCTCCCCTCAATATATGCTCTTGTATCTCCTTTTCTCAACTCTGAACAGATTTAACAAATGGTGTTTCTTCATTGCTTGATATTCACAATATTGGGTGTTTGGTTTATAAATAAAAGGTAAAACTTCTTGAAGATGATAAAATGAATGAATCCTTTCTTATACTGTCGTATATGTTGTCTACTAATTAAAATAATGATAATTTTACTAATATCCATTAAATCATCCTTCTTACTTTCTCCATTTTTAGTTTCATTCTGTTTAATATTACCATGCAGTTGGAAAAAGTTCTGTGTAAAAACTGCTTGTAAAATTGGAATAGACTGTACATCTTTAATTGTGAGTGGGAGGTTAAAACGAGTTTATGGTAGGGATTAATTATGTCTGCTTTCTGATAAGCAGAAAGTTTTCTTTGTCTCCATGTTTGACTGCCTTTACAGCCTCTCCAGGAGTCCAAGATTAGTGTTTGCAGAGATTTATGGGTATCACAGGGGGGAGTCCCTAAAAGCGCTCTAGATAACAGGAACATGGTGGGAACTCTTCTCTTTACTGGGAGACTATTTCAGATGAGCAGTTTCAGGTTCAGCAAAGTCTCTGGGAGGAGGATGAGAAAAGATGGATGGGATTTGGGGAAGAATCATCATTTCTGAGGCTCCTTTTCCAGATCAGGAGCAGTTGCTTCCTGGTGATATCCTCTGCTCCAAAGATGAATATTTTTTACCATCTTTCTGTTGACTCTTAGGAGAGCCTGAAGTGACCAGCTCAGAGTTTATTTGAATGTTGAGATAGCAAAATGAAAGCAAATAACTTTCCCTTCTCAGTACAGTACTGCACGTTCTCCTTCACGCTCACTTTAGACACATCTGCTTGCGAGGTTTCGGATGATCACTTCATCATATTCATTAGTAAGAACAGTCTTTAGACATTGCAGTGGCTGTTATTCCTATACAAGAACATGTGGATAATATCACTAGCGAGAGGGGAAAGGGGCTGTGGCCATCCTTTCTCCATTAGGAAGGTGATGCCATAAAATCATGAAGTTATGCTACTGCGCAACTCATGCATAGCTCGTGGGATAATGCTTTTAAAAAATATTTTCTCCATATTTGTAGAATTAATCAATAGTATAGTAACGTTAAAAGTCTGGAATTTATGCACTGTAGGTTATGGGAACAAGTCAGCACTTTTCCCCATTTTTTTTTCCCTTGAAGGACAAACAAGAATTCAAAACAACCATACCACAGTTGCTTTATCCTTGAATTTATGGAGTTACCTCTTCAGAAGCAGTGAGGACTGCAAGCTGCTCTAGTCAGGGAAATTTAGAGTCTGTCTTTGGATTTACTAACCATTTCAAACTGACTTAATAAAACACAAGGCAGCAGGAGACAGGGGGATAGCTTGAAAAAAAAGTAGTTCTGATCTTACCTCTATGCAGCTCTGTTCAGTGAGATACCTGGGTAGGTACCAGATTGCTAGCCTTGGTGTATTTGCAGAAAACTCAGTTTTCACTCCATTGTGATAGTCTTCCAAAGCCTTGGTGCAGAGTTTTTGGTTGTACAGTTACCTACATAACCTTGGATATATTAATAGCAAAAGCAGCCTTGGAAGGAAAATAGCACTGTGTGCATCAGTGAGACCATCATCTGCTCCTTCAAAACATATGTATCTCTAAATCTCTATTTCTGAAATAACTATACTGAAACAGATAGAAAAAATAATATTTGGCTTCCATTGCATACTCTTTTGTGCATAGCAATTCTGATGGAAGATTTCATCAAGAGTCAAGAATAATTTAAAGCCCTTACAAAATTCAAGGTTAGAATTATATTTGGTGTTACTTTTCTAACTCACTGATTTTATGCAAATCACCACACCTATGTGACAAGAATTGTATGGAAATATTTCATTATGCTGTGATCCTCAACAGGAGTTATGAACTATTAAATTGCCTTGCTCAAGAAGCCTATATAAAGCTTTGGCCTCCTGTATGGTTTGTCATCCAATGATTTAATAAGTTTATAGCAATTCCCTTGAAAAATATTTCTTCACCTTATGTGAAATAAGGATGGGGAAGGAAGTGTGCACATATATTGTTACATATGAAATCCAGACATATTATTGCATAATATTTGACCGTGTGGAGCACTCAAGTTGAAGATGCATCTAAAGAGACACTAAGTACCATTTATAATCTCAAAGAGGATACTTACAACTGTTTACTCTGTAAGTGCTATTTGCAGCTATTACAACTGTTTTATCCATCTTTTCTAAATTACTGGATGTAAGAATACAATAATTTTGGAGCTTTGGGCCAGGTGCTTCAATTTTAGAAATACTCATTCAACGTCTTCCTCTGTTAACACATTTCTCATCATCTTCAGTAGTTCAATTTACTTAATATATTCTGTTATCTTTCTGCAGCATTCACTGAAGTCTAATCAAAGACTGGAAAGCAGAAATAGCTGAGCTCGGGTAGTGAATATAAGTTTCCTCTTTTCTTGAAAATAGAAAATTATTTTCCATAAAGACACTATTAGATTTCATTTTTAAAAATTTAAGGGAAGATATAACTACTGAATTTATTTCCAGTAACATAAACTTTAGCAGAAAATGATAGTTACTAAACTTTAAGCTGGGTATATCACTCTGGATTCCTGCTTTTTAACATCACTGTATTGTTTTTATGATGACTATGATGTATCTGATTGATCTCCTTTAAGGTAAAAGTTGGCAAGATCATAGATAAAAATTTTGGATACAACTCATCATAACTCATTCTTCCAGATCCCCTTGGCTGACATAACTTCTGTGGCTGTTAGAGAACACTATTTGCTAGAGCAAACTCTCATCCACGAGACAGTGTTCTCAACAAGTGTTAACAATGAACAAGAGCCTGCATACTGTTTGTAAAAATCTGTGTGCCCATCTGGAATGCAGCTTGTCATTCATGCCACTGTCCCCACTGCTGAAACATACCACACACCACCTCACTATGCTCACATCCACTGTTTGGTCTTCAGAAACATTCAGCAAGTGTCACCGAATGTCAGTGGGTGCCATTTTTTTGCATGGAGGCATTCAGTGTCACATTTTTACTACATTCACACTTCCATGTCAGACACCAAAACTGTCAGGCTACCCCTCTGCTGTCTTCCGTTATAGCAACAAAATGGGATAGGACACTGGTGGGAAGGTTCAACCTGTATTGCCATACCACCATCTGCCTCTGATGTTGTAGGCCAACACCATATAACAGGTGCCATTACTTTCAGAGCAGTCCTCATAACCTGAAGGCAGTATTGAGATTTACTGAGTGCCAAAAATACATGCATAACAATTTACTGATTAAAAAACATGTTAGAAAGTGGAAGGCTTTTATGTCTTACTTGAAGTTGACTTTGTGTAGCTTTGTTAAACAGAAAGATTCTGTTTTCATTTTGGTAGCTGATGAGACACTACAATTGCATAGTACTGTGCAGGAAGACATTGTCAAAGCAGAGGCACAGTAAGTACATTTAAGGAAATGAGGCGCTAATATCCTATTAACGATGCATGATTATGATTATGAACAACTGTGTTCCCCAAGGCCATGAAGATAGTAAAGAATGAAAATAAACAATAATTCTCTAGTTTGTTAGAGCTGCTTAAAGAGAGATCTCAAGAGGAGTGTTTCACTATTTCATTAGCAAGAGCTGTGGTTATAGTTTTACCATGAGGAGCATTCTGGTAAGAGCAAATGGAATGACAGTGGCAGGACAAGGGTGGTAGTACTGCCAGCCTCTGCTCTGCATCTGTGAGGCCTCACTTAGAATACTGCACCTGTGTGTGGAGTCCTCAGTACAGGAGAGTTGTACACCTGTTGGAATGCATCCAGAGGAGGGCCACAAAAATGATGCAAGGGATGGAACACAAGGGATGGAACTATCAAGGACAGGAAGAGAGAGCTGGGGATATTCAGTCTGGAGAAGGGAAGACTCTGGGGAGACCTGGGAGAGACCTTTCAGTATCTAAAGGTGGTGGAAGCCCCATCCCTGGAGATATTAATGGTCAGACTGCACCAGGCTCTATGTAACCTGATCTATCTGCAGATGTCCCTGCTCATTGCAGAAGATTTGGTCTAGATGACATTTAATAGTCCTTTCCACCTCTAAGGATTCTATGATTCTAATGGCAGCATCAGATCCAAGTATTCTGCTTTAGCAACTGATGTTTGAATTAAGGTTATCATCCAGGAGTTTCTAGGAGTTTCTTTTAGGGTTCAAACTATGTTCCAGGCTTGCATTGTCAGAAGTCGTAACTGAACACTTCAAATCGTTTTAAAAAGAACAAAGCCCTTAATAATATTAGTGAAAAACTTTGCATTTGAAGATTTGAGTTAGGAGACAGAAAAGTTGAAAATAAGATTTTTTTTTTCTCCAAATCAATTTAATAATCAGTATTTAAATGAGATGATGCATTATTACACTAAAGTGGCCTTTTGGTGTAATTAGGCTACTTGCTTATTAATAATAATGATAATAATAATATTAATAATAATGTCATAATACTGACATATGGTATAAAAGGTGATTAAACTGTTACATTATAGTGTCCTAAATTCCACATAAGACTCTTGACTTGGAAAGGCAAGTGCTTCTGAATATCTCTTGGAAGTGAATATGAAGGCCTAGATGACGTGAAAACTATCACATACTAAACAAGAGAATAGGGGAGGAACGGGGTTTTGTCTGGTTAGGATTCAGTTCTCTTTCTTTCCTCGCAGCACACAACAGTAAGCATAACAATACCCTTTATTTTAAATTACATTGCAGTTAATATGGCGGACATTGTTTTTCTAGCGTAATGTGTTGGAAGTATAATTTAATACTGTCTATTATTTAGTGCAGTTTCTAGCATAACATAATTGTCTGAGACTGGTAAGGAGTGCGTTGTCACAAATCAACATGAGACAATCAGCAATGCTTCGTGGACAGTTTTACATTCAAAAACATTCTTTTGGACAAAGCCAGAAGCTGTTTGCTTTTTCAATGGAAAGGCCCAGAAATGTTTTCTGACGAAAGACCTTGCCTAGAGCAAATATTTCCAGCTTGATACTGGAAACTGGGAGATACCATTGTACCCTGTGAAGGCAAGATACAAGATGGCACCTTCAGATTTAGGTTTATCGTTTACAGCTCCTCTTCAAAGTATGATTGAACGCTATTCTTAGGAAATGAATTTCTGATGTGGCTTCCATTTGTACAGACTTTAAGAACCTGGTGAGAGTGATACCCACTCTATATGAAACATCTGAACTAGTGTGTAACACTCATCATTCTGCAGATATATTTAATGAGTAGTGTGATTTGACGCATGTATCAGAAGGATTTGGGTACAGTGGTCCCTCTGCCTAAAGGCTCCTACAGAAGGTTTTCCTCTGTCGGAAGTGTTCAGTCATGGCTTTTATAATCCATATTGGCTGAAATGACAATTATGCATTAGCTGCTGCTTCTTCTTTCCAACAATTTCTTTAGTAGGTAGCTGTGGAAAGTCTGTAATAGAATTACACTCATTCATATCTAAATCAGAAAGTCATGGCTTCTTCTTCCAGAAGATTTAGTAGGTTGGGCTTTCATGGGGCTTTTTTTTTTTTTTTTCTCTCTCTCTCTCTTTTTTTTTTTTAATCTACCAGTCTCTGGTGGCCAACAAACAAATCAGGCTGTCATTTCTAAAGGTACAAAAACACAGACCAGACAACATCTAACAGAAAATTACTCAAAATTCCAGATTCTTTATTAAAGTACACTCCTAAAGATATACACTAATATATATGTGCATAGTATAGTTCTGAGACCTGTTCAGAAGAAGAATTGATGCGTAAAAGTTTAGGTGACCTAGGTAAAAATTACTTGGTTTTATGACTGCATATTTACTACCTTCTTGTTTGTTTTTATTATGCTCCTGGATGCACTCATTATTGATACACATGACTAATACTTGCAGACTCCTGCTAGGATCTTGGAATTATTCATATGTTGCAGTAGTTAGTTTCAAAAGTTTACTAGAAAATGTCAAGTGTTCATCCTCTGTGTATGTAATTTTTGAATTTATTGATAATTTGCTCATTATTTTTGAAGGAATAGAACATAAATATAGTTCCTAATTTATGTTTTCATTCTCACAACTACTTAAATGTGAAGTAAAATGTATACTTCCCTGATGAAGGTCCTCACATGCCTGTAAACTAAAGGTGATAATGTTTCATGGAGTTTTATAATACTGTTCTCTAGAGAATTCTTTATATACCAACAAAGACGTGATTATTAAAGAATACATGTTATATATATATGTTTTAGATAGAATTATAATTCGCTATTCATACTGAAGAGGAACGAAAGTAAGCACATTCTGAGAACAGAATTTGTAATTGCAGTATAATTACAACACATTTGTGGATAGGGCCAACGGGAATAAAATACAAAGATGAAAAGACAAAAAACTATCTATGCATTGCTCTCAGTTAGCAGCCTGCTGGGTCACCTCTTTGTGTATTTCTCAGGTATTGCGCCTTCTGCAAAGCATTTAGATTCCAGATTTTGTAAACAAATCTCATAGCAAACCCTGTGAATTCAATTTAATCATGTTAGGAGGAGGAAAATAGTTTTGTGAGTCACATCATGAGCATTTCTATTATCCTAGAGAGAGTGTTTCTACTCTTCATATTACACGGAGAACAAAGTTTTTGGAAATCTTCTCTCAGGCCCCAGTACCCAGCCAGCCCCTAAGGCTGGGGGGAGCTGAGTGGGAGTTTGCTCTGAGAAGGCTCTGGTGGCTCTCCCCTCACTGTTAAGTCCAGCACTCTGTCGCAGCCTATGCTGCAAATCTGGCCAGGTGTCACAGGGCTCAGTCTAGTTCTCAGGGCTTGTCAGATTGCCTCATATCAACAGTGGTCACTGCTCTCTTGCCCAAAGTAGCCTGCTCATCTGCTTCCTACCATTTTCTCACGAAATGCTTTGTTGACCTGAGATGTTGTCAGCTAGATGCTAATTCCTGATAGGTATGCAGGACTTGATTAGACAGCCAAATTCTACAGTGTTTGAAAAAACTAGTGTTTGAAAAGCTGGTCAAAGAGAGGAGATCACATGGAAAGCAAATTTAAAAATAATTTAAAAATAATACTGAAAATATATTAAATTTATGGAGAAGTATTTCTCATGTTTATTTAACTTCTTTTTTTCCGAAAACTTTATGTTGCAAGCTTCTTCATGAAGTAATTCTTAAATTTGCCATGAAGAGATCTGTTAGCAAACAGACGTATTAGACGCAGTGTCTTAGTAGTAACTAACTTAGTAGTAACCTGAAATCATAAAAAGGTTACAGGTTAGAAATGAAAATGTGTGGTGGAATCCAGCAGGTTTAATGACAATTCAAAGTAGAACCTGTTATAGGAGTTATTTTAAAGTGAAATAGCTGTATACATGAAAACACCTTCTGAACAGCAGCAAGCAGCTCAAATAATGAGTGTGTTAGTGGATCTACAGTGAACATTTTTGCTCACTAACATAAATGATGGACTCACATACTGTTTTTATGCATTTCTATGTGTATGCAAATCTTGTTTAGAACAGCTGACATGAAGCAAAACTGAAATTACAGATTCTTCCGTTTTAATGTGTAGAATTATTTTCTAGAAAATAGTGAAAAAATGAGTTATTTGCTCTCAGATATGTCTACTGAAAAAAAAGAGTAGTTTTTCATGCAGTGTTCTCAGCATACATACACATTTGGGACTCAGACAAAAAGGCCTTGGGGTGAATACGTGCAGACATTTGAACTTGAGTACATATCTGCAGAATACTCTAAAAATTCTGAACTGAAGAGTTTTGCTCTGAGATCAATGTGAAGAAGATGAGATGTAATCACTGCTTTACCACACCGATGATATCCTCACTACATTTGCATTGTCCATCTCAGGAGAAATAGGCCTTTGGGAATGCTGCTCTGAAGTTTGAGCCACAGGTATCCTGGAACACCTTGGCCAAACTTGCAAACATATACTGAATAACCACCATCCCCTCTCCACATCCAGAACCTTTTGAATCCTCCTGTTCAGACTGTTTATCTGCATTTATTATACACTTATATGTATAGACTGGTGCATGTCTGCTGGTAGCTCCGAGTTTGTAATCTGAGGAGCAAAACTCATTACAATTTACCAAGCAAACAAAAACAATTTACCAAGCAGCCAGCAACCTGGCCTGGGACATTCTGTGCCTGCCTACTGATTTGATTGTTCAAGAATGATCTCAGTGTTTATGCCCAGGATCTCTGTGCCAAGATCTCCAGCAAAGAGGTAGCAATCGAGCGGAATATAGCTTGTGTTTGGTGTATTCCTGAGTCATAGTTTTTGAGGTGTAGCAGCCAGGTGATCCCAGAGCCCACATCTAGCTGCCCGTGACTTCTTTTTGTTCATGCCAGTATGCTCCAGCTACTCTTACACTTCTCCACGAGTGCTCAAGAGAACACAGTGAGTTCAGGATTCTGCAGTGTGAACAAGGTAAATCACATATGATGTGGAGCACTTAATTAATTTTACTATAGCATGCAGAGATTGGGGATTAGGAGTCATGCCTTTATATGCTCCAAGGGAAACCAAATGTAGCCTGCAGGCTTGGAAAACAGGGGCCAACAAAAGTCAGGGGGCATCTGGATTGTTTTATTTCTTAAATGTTTTCCTTTCTCTCTTCCTTCCTCCCTTTCTCCCTTCCTTATTTCTTGTGAATAGAATCTCTTGAATTTTAAAAATAATAATTCTTATCAGTATTTCAAGCATTTCCTGTGAAAAAAAGTCAATATTTAAGCACATTGCCACAGGAAATTAGGAAAAAATGGTTTAACTGATGGAGGAATTGCTGCTGATTTCTCTACAAATGAGCCTCATTTAAAGAGCTGAGACATAGTTGAGGTGCAGAAAATCTGTAATTATACTAATTAGAATAAAACCACTGCTCATTATTTTATTTATTATCATTTGGCTCTTTCTTGTCTTTCACATACTTTTCAATCACCTTGGAAATGTAGGTAGGAACTGGGTCCAACAAGTACAGTTTAATTACTACAATACATCGTTTTTTGTCACAAACAGAAGTAAAAAGGTCAGCAGGCCATTTATTTAATAGAACTGCATACAATGGATACAATGAAAAATACTCACAGGCAATTTCTTTAAGAGGTTAGGAAAGGATGTCAGATGGTGCTGTCAGGTACAAATTTGGATGCCATTAACAAAAGTCACACATCATAAATGCACTGTATTAAATTATTTTCCCTTCAGTTCCACCTGTGCTATATTTTCCTCTGAATTTATACAGTGCAATAAACAGTTTAGGGTTGGGTGGGGCTGCCAGGGAGGGAGGTTTATTTTTGTATTGATAAAATATTGTTAGGATTCTAATTCTTCCGTAATCCAGACTATGAGTATATTAAATCTTTCATAACAAGTGTTACATCACTTGAGCAAAATGAGTCTTTGCTGACTCTTATCTGGGTAATTTACTGTGTTGTGTTTCTTATTTTTAATATTTTTTTAATTTTAAATTTGTTGTACATCTGCGTTTTCCCATGCTACAATAGTAAGAAAACAATCCATAATGAGGTGACTGAAACTTAGCTGGGTGAATGTAGAAACGAGCATTTGGATCTTCCCCATCAGCTGTGGCTGGTTTGAAACATATCTTTCAGTGAGATATGAGCTGTCAGTTAATGTAAGTAGTGATTTCTTTCCATTATAGAAACCAGTCAGAGAACGCATCATGCAGGGAAATAGGCAACATAACATAGAAGCTTTCATTTCAGAAGTCTTAAGTCCAAGGAGTAATTCATTCTCAGGAACTGATTTTAATCACAGTGGAAGACAGCCATCCAGCTGCTCAAACATAGCTTCCTCTAAGCAACATTGTCTCTACACAGAGCCTTGTAAAACTGTGTATACAGTGTGCCTGATGACAAACGAGTATGTGATTGCCTACCAAACAAATTAATTTTTCAAATGCCATATATAACATCATGTTTACAGCTGAAAGTTGGTTTTACAACATAGAAGTTGAAATATATAGAAGAATCAAAGCATAATTATAATCAGAGATCACTAGTTGGGAACAACTTTATCCGTGTAGTTCAAAACAAATACCATAGCCACAGACCAATGAATATGTCCAAGTTTTGATTCAACTTGTTAGTTTTACTTTCTTCTTCTTCCTTTCCCCCGATCAACTTATTAGTAAAATGATGAACAGAAACATATAAAGTTTAGATAAATCTTGTACATTTTTTCTCCAAATCTGTTTAGATATATGACAAAAGAAGCTTATTTTTACATTATAAATTAGCTTTGTTTTAATTTTCAGAGTCTGTATCTAGTTCTTATTTTATGTTGACTTACTCTACTATAAAAATTGAAATTAAATTAAAACCATAAGCTATTGGTTGAAAAAATTATTAATGAAATATAATGATGGATATACAAGAGAAAAGAATAGCTATGAAGTGTTTGGCATTACTTTTAGATCATAAATCTGTGCACTTTTTGTGTGATTCGATATTTTAAAACTAGTAGAATTCAGCTTTTCAAATCTGCTTCATGGCAGTTTTTTAATGAAAGAATGTACTTTCAGTTTTTCAATTTCCAATTGATTTTCTAACTTTAAAGTATTAACTGAAATAAGTACACAAAAATCATGTAAGCTTGAAAATATATGTACATTATATATATATTTATACTGAACCTTCTAAAGTGGCTGCAAGTTACTTTTAAGTAATTCTGTTGTATTATTATAAATATTCTTCATTTTGCTAATAATTCATAAAAATATAAACATTAAGTTGTTATAGCTGAATTATTTTAATAAGTTAAGTTAGATTAGTTAAGTATACTGACATTGAGCTTGAGATGAATTACTATGTTGTCAGCTGATAAAATAGTTATTGTAATAACTATAGGAAAACTAAAATAATAAATTTTAATTTAAAAATAATATTTACCTTGGGGTTGTTAGTGAAAATCAGAGTAAATTTCAGAGTATATTTTCATTTTGGATTTGTTTGCTTCTGTATTATCCATTTAAGTTACAGAAATTATTTTAAATCAGAGTTCCTCTCTGGTAAAGATGATTAACAGCATAGCAGCCATTGGGCTGTCTATGTTCCGTGGCACATGGCTTATCTAGAAATGCCAGCAAACGTCCTGTTGCTGGCAACACGGGCAAATGCGCAAGACCAAATCTTGTGTATTTCTTATTCTATCTTTATTTTCAAAGGTATTATTTCCTACAGATGAACTGATGGGGACAGCTACCTGTCAGCTGGATGCCATCTGAGAGACGTCTGGAGGCACTGTATACATTCCTTCAGCATGATCTCTACTGTGATGTGTGTTTCCTACTGTGTGTTTTGTACACAAAATTTAGAAAATTTTAAGCCATTTTCACAGTTCTTTGAAGTAGAGGTCTGCAAAAGGGCTACAGAATGCTGAAGTGGCAAAGTAGTCTTTTATTTTGGAGATTGTATCCATTTGTCCATATATTAAAGAGATTTTAAAGAGATTTCTGTAAATAACCACAGGTTGATTTCTTCTGGAGTTATTTTCTTCATCTTGTCATTTGAACTATGTAATTTGTAAAAATTTGATTCTGTTCTGTTGAAATGGTATTATTTTTTTTCAACCTCAGAGTAGGAATTCCTACAGTTAAGACTTTCACTGACTTTTTTTTTCTTTTTTTTTTTTTTCTTTCAGAGAAACCAGTCTTATCTTTCATTCTTCTACAATTAATACAATTGTGAGAATGTTTGCTATTTCCTCACATCTGTTTCATTATTTTATGTTTTTTCTGTATTTTATGTTTTCTCATTTTTCCTTGCATTTTTTCAGAGATAAATTATTTTACCTAGAAGGGTAGTTTTAAATGGCTGTAAAGGATCTGTTAACTATAGCAGTTTTTCAGTGCACTGTGGAGATGGTAGAAGAAACCTGAGCCTGAAAACTACTCCATATACTTATTCCTGTAGCCAAACATAACAACTACTGTGTAAATAATGAAAGATTTTGAAATGCCCCCCTGAAGTTAACCTGTAGACTGTTATAAATAACTACTGTGAAAAAAAAGATTTTGTTAGATAAGCAAGTAGTCTGGAAGAAAATTTCTATTATTACTTATTCTGCTTCATTTTTCTCAGTGTACATTTGAGTGTTGCACAGACTGTTGAGTTTCTTATAATTGGTATAAGCAAATCCACTTCAATTTGTGCTGCTCCTTCAAAATATTTAGCAGTTTCTTTTGCTGTATTCCTTTGAAAATTCTATAGCAATACAGATCCATGCAGATATATACTTCTTGGGCAGCTTTTTATATCATTATATATTTATATATCATTATTATCCCATTGCTAGCTGAGTGGAGTTGGGCTGAGAAACAGAGCCTTACATCCTTCTGTCTCTCATTCTTAAATGACAATATTAAGGGGTATGAGCACCAAACTTGACTTTCAGAGTTTTCCATTAAGAAGGCCAGTATTAGAAGAAATATGACAGAATTTTGTCCTGATGTTCCTTGGGCTGCTGACAGAACCAATCACCATTTCTTGCCTGGATTATGCCCAGTTGAAGAAAACATGGCATGGTCATTCTCATCTCCTCAAACACCACTGTAGAGTAGCTCTGCTCACACTGCTCCTTGACACACTTAAGCAAAGACTAAAACAAGATTCAGCACTGAAAGTGAAAACTGCAGCCTTTATTTGCTAGGTAGCTGAGGTAGAAACTAAAGTCAAGGTTATCAGGGCTATGAGAGGCCTGATGTCTATAGGACAATGCACGTGATCTTCCTTAAAACAGTTTTGAGGCTCACTCTCAATGGGGCTTTGAAATGTCACTAAAATTTGGAATAAGTTGCATTTTCACCATATTAAGAATTCACAGACTATGAATGTCTCCAGAGAATAAGCAACTACTACCCCAATCTTAATAAAAGAATACATTTTCTTATAAAACATTTCTGGAGGAGAAAGCGCCAAACTGCCATGACTCTCTTTCTAGTTCCTCTGGATTGCAAAATTTGTTAAGTGAGACAAGGATACTAAAATCAATTTCTTTCACTACAGAGTCTTGTTACCTATTTGTAGACTATCATGGAGGAAATTTCCATCTCATCTGTTGAAGTTACTGTACTTTGCTTTCCTTTCATTTAATGACAGGATTTCAAGCAGAGATCTGGAGCAGTGAATTCTCAGTTCTTGATCATACAGACTAGATAATCAAACCTGCTCCCAGTTAGACAACTACTTATCATCTGTACAGTTGAAATACCAGGAAGGATAATGAAATGTGCCTGCCTAGGTCAGGAGAAAGTGCTGGTTGCTTACCAGGAAAATAAAAATTGTTTGATCTCAGTGAGCTGAAGAGAGAATCTGTTTCCCTTCACCTCCTTCGTTGCTGCAAAAAGTGGGGCATGCACAGCTGTGTTTCAAGAAAGTAGGTTCTCCTGTGCTGCTTTTGGAATTCATATAGTATTTTAGTCATAGCTTGAAAATGCTTATTATGGCTTGTATGCACTGGAACAGTTCAGGTAAAATCCAGAAAAATCCTATCTGAATTTAGAGCTCCATCAAACCTGGATGTAAAACCACACTGTATTCAGCTATTTATCTTCAAGGTTGCATAGGAGCAAGTAAAGAAGAGGAATTTTAATTGTCCAAGAACAAGAAGGTTAGTAAGTAAAAATACTAAAATTCTGTCTAAATTTTCTCGGTAGTTGTTTTTCAATGAAAGAGTTTTATTTTTACTTTAAAGAAGTAAACAAATTGTTTGAAATGTGTACATTTAGAAACAAAGAAAGTTAGTCAAGACTTGATTGGCACAAAAATTGCCCAATTGTAATTTTATGGATCACTAATAAATGCCTGCTTCAGCCTTATGCAGAACTTAAGAAAATGAAATATGGTTTTCTGGGGCTCAGTAAGTTACCTCTTTCACTTTCAGACATGAATAGTTTGATTTGAAGAAAAGTAATTTATTGGTGGCTATGGCGAAAGATAGGATAATTTACAGTGCAATTAGATGATTTACCAACCCTAAAATTGCTTCCTGAAATATAAAACTATGTACAGTCATCTTCTTGTAAGGTTATTTTAGAAAGGGCTTCTCTTTGCTTCTCACTGCTTAGGCTACACGCCTATGCTCTGTTACCTGCATAGCACATAAGTGCTGCCTGATGTTTAGATGGAAGGCAACAAATATAGGATATTTTTTTTGTTGACTGTTGAAAAACTACTTGTAAATATGCTAGGCGTGTCCACTTGTTTCATTTCACAAATCTCCTCCATGCATTTCATACCATGAATACTGAATACTATTTCTCTTCTCTTTTTTAAAGCTTGGGCCACTTAACTTATCCATGTTAAATAATGCTGTTTTTAATCATTGTTCAATTTTGATGCTTGAGCTCTTCTCTAGCTTTTTGCTACTATGTTCTTTAGTTTAGAAAATACCCAACATTTTCAGCTTTTTACTGTCATTAAATTATCTTAACTTACTAGTTTTTGCAACTTGATTACGTTTGCTCCTTTTGATTTTATTCCTCTAGATTTAATGTTCTTGGACTCATTAATTAAACGTATGTGCAAAAGTGTTTATTTTTTTTTGTTTTGTTTTAAGCCTAAGAATTAGAAAAGATCCTAAGGCCATTTCTGAACTATTTCTCCTGTATGTAATGAAAAATATCCTCAAAACACTGGTACAGAAAGCCCTGATATTTTTCCTAGGAAAAATGTTCAGCTACTTGAATTTTAACTGATAACACAAAATTTGGTACCAAGTTGCTAAGTGCATTTAAAATTTTTATGGCTTTATTGTGTTATATACAGCAAGTAATATTATCTTTCCAGTCTAGATGAGAACACAACTGTTTCCAGACGGTTTTTTTTGTTTTGTTTTGTTTTGTTTTTAGTGTAGACAGAATTAATTTAGTAAGATTTCTCTCTCATTTTTTCTCTTCTTCTCTACCTGACTGCGTTTGGTCCCCCTCCCCCACCATTATTGTTTCAAGAAATACCTTAAATTATATTCAGCATAGGTAAGATGAATAAATGGGGAAAACAAAGAGCAATGTAGTTTGTCGTAATGAAGATTAGCAGAAAATTTCCTTCAAAATTGTGGTTTGAGGGTTGAATAAAGGATAAATTGAAATAATCACAGTTTCAGGAAAAAACTGATATCAAAATATTTGTTCTGCAATACCCATCATCATAAACAGAAGCCAGTGCATTTCTATTTTTTGGAAGCAAACTTCACTGCAACTTGACAGCAAATTAAAGCTTTTCAATTTCAATATTTTTTCAATTCCAGATCAAAGCTAAAATCTTAGATCTGTGACTTCATCCATAATATTTACTTATGCCTGCAATGATAGGACAAGGAGATATAAACAACTTTTTATTTTCTTTATCTTCAATTTTCATGCAGGACCTTATTTTATACTTGTCTTTCTTTACTTCCAGCAGCCACTTGAATTTTTATGTACGTGCTCTTTCTATTGTGTGATTTCTTTTTGCTTACCCAAAAAGACAATTTACTTCTTAAAAGTTTCTCAAGTTTTTCGAGTTTTGATGGATCTTTTGCAGTCAATATCAAAACAGAGAAACAGAGATCACAGTCACTGGTTAGTTTTAAAACACCGATCTCTGTCCTTAATCTTTAATACTAAAAATCATTCCAGTAACTGGAAGGAGGTTCCAACATATAGCATGTATAGCATCTATGTGCAGCAGGTATATGTCTACATGTAATCCCTCTACCAGCATGTCCATGAAAGAAAAGTTCCAGACAAACAGGAGAACCGATCACATGAGAATTTGCAATTAACGACACTATTAAACAATTCCCAAATGATGAGTAAAAAAATTAGAGTCTACCAGGATCAGTGAAATGGTGATCTATCTCTACTAAGAACCATTGTAATTACTTTTCCACTTCAGACTAAAAGAAAGAGAGCACAACAATTTAAGAATTTAGTCTGTACTCTTGTTGGGACTCTAGTCACCTTGATGCTTCACAAAAGGTCTTGTTGGTCTCGCTGTTTCTTGCTTTGGGAATTTGTCAACATATCTTTGGGCAATACTCACAATAACATAGCCCAGTTGAGTTTAATTATCTGTTGAAATCTGGAATATCAGATTCTCAAAATCTTGTCCATTCAGGACAAAATAGCATTTCATCCATGTGTATTTATAAACAACAAACACTAACACTTCTTGTTCGTTATTTTATCATGGAATATAACACAAAATATCCAGAAGACATTGCTGAGATTGGTGAAGCCTTGGTGAGACCTCCCTGGGACACTGGTATGTCCTTGTAAGAGAATCCAGAAGGGTAAATCAAGACAGCAAACAAAAGAAAAGGAAGATAAGATAAGACTTGCTCTAGTTTGCAGAGCAGGTCACTTAAAGAATCAAGAATAAAATGCGACTGCTGTGAATCACAGGTTGCTATCCATATAGCTGGAATGTGTCAGTTTTAGTAGCTACCTCAGAATATCTTTTTCATTGTCAGTGAACTGAATAAGGCAGATGATCATACATAAACCAGAAAATATTCAGTTAATTTCAAGAAGGCTTTACAGTATAGTATAGCCAATTTCAATATGCAGCATACCCTTCTTTGAAGGGAACTGTGTGAATTTTGAAGATTTAAATATGATACAATTGCATAAGTTTGATGTCCTCTGAATCTTACATAAGGATAATTACAGTCTATCAAAGGAAATATCTCCAGAAATATTTGACAAATAAAAACGTATTTCAGATTTCAGTGTTGCTAATGAATATTTCTTGTAACTTAAGAATGTTTTCAGGCTTCTGAAATTATCATCTGAAGTACTGAAAGGTTTGTGAGTTTTGTCTCAAAATGAGATAAAGAGTACTGAGCATATGGGGAACAGATTACTGAGAAAAGGAACATTAGAAAAAACATATACGTTTCATTGTAGTTTCATTCAGAAGTAGAGAAATATACTTATGTCTTGATAATAGGAATCTTTTCTGATTGTTTTTCTTTGTTGTTTTTTGTTGCTTTTTTGGATCTTGTATTCTTCATAATTTTTAATTATTTTGCTGTTATTTTGTGTAAATCTAAATAAAATTTAATTGAACTGTGATCTAATCTCCTGAAATTTTCAGATAACTGCACTGTTTTTTTATTGTCTCTACCTCTCCCTGCATTTCTTGTCTTATAGTCAATACTATGAGCTGATATTGAAGTGAATGGTTTTAGTCTTCAGGTGTTTTAGAGAAAACAACGTTTAAGAATATGACGGACATGTTACTCTGAGTCAGGAGAGCCAGAGAAAATGAAGCAGTTCAACATTTAGGAAATGTACTTCTTAATGTTTAACAGATAAAAGTTTCTTTGGTGGTCGTGTTAATTCATATATTGATAGACATACTGTTTATGGGTTTTACAGAAAATATTCTAATATTCATGTTTTGATACAGTGAACATTGGAAAGAATGCCCCTCTGTACCCCCCAGTGAATTTTGGTTAGGTCCAATGCCAGATAATCAGAAATTGTCAATGCCCTAACAGCTCTGTTGTTAAATTGCGTTGATTTCTGGCATTGTTTTTTGGAATAGTCCCACAGACAGTGTACCTAAAGAATACTATTTGAAACTGCTGAGTCATTTCAAACTGAGTATTAACTTAAGTGAATTACCTTGAATTAGCTGAAGCAGATGTGTTCGTAGTTTTGTCAAAATTAATATGAAAAATTAAAATAAGTCAATTAGTATTAGTTAAGTCAATCTGTGGAATAGTCTTAAATTCCTCTCTAGAGTGACCTAACAAAAGCTCTGAATGCAGGGTTGGGGTGTATGTTTTGCAGCTAATTTGCATCTTAGCTGGTATTTTCCTTGCTTCAGTGGAAGAATAATTGGAAATGTATGCACTGTATTAAATGTGTTGACTGAAGCTGCAAATTGGAAGAGACTGTGTTTGGTATATAAATCTAGAGAGTACCAGGTTTGGTCATAAATATGTAACTTTCTGAGTTCTACAACAGATAATAAGAAACATGTCAATGAGTGATGAAATTCAGATTTCCAATTATTTTAACAACAATAAACTGGCTTTTGGGGAAGTATTTATTACAAAACTTTCATTGTTTCTAGTTTGAAAGATTAGGATGGAGAGCACATAACTCATGGTGTTTCCTGGGTGAATAACAAATTAATGTACTTAAAATTCTAGTGGGAAAAGGAAGATTTGTGTTTGTCTTTAGCAGTAAGAATTAATTCTCTCTTTCTTTGTTTTGTTCTTATTGCTGTTTTGAAGGGTGAACAGCTATTTCTTAATATTCTGATGGAAGAAGTTTATGAACCTGATCTGTCTGTGACACAGCACAAAAGAACATTTAAAATTATACAGCATTTACTTTCTGATATGTTTAAAACTGTATCTAAAGACTTAAAAGAGCTAAGGCTATATTTCAAAGAAGATGCAAGAGAGGTAGCAGCCTCTTCTTAATGAAGCTAGATACTTTCAGATTTATTATGAAACTATGTGCTTTAGCTTTCATGAGGTATTTAGGTAATTGCAGAGTTCTGATCCTGGCAAAAAAAACATCCACATCTTAGAAGGGAAATGAGGCTTAACTTAATGAAGATGGGTGGTGTGAATGTGTACCTATATTAAGTTACACTGTAATGTCTCAAAAAGAAAAAAAAATAATAATTATGAATTATTACTCTGAATTCAGATTTGTGCCCTAAAGGTGTAAGAAATGTCTAGAAGCTCTCGTCAGGAGCTGCCTACAGTTTCTGTAAAAGTCCTGAGATAAATAAGTGTCCCAAAAGAGTATACCTCATTTGCATCCTCAGTGACCATTGGGAACATGAGATTTTGCTGTTTAGAAAAATAAAGTAATAATTAAAAAAATGCCCTTCTATCTAGGAGACTGGTGGAAGTGCTATTAACTTACTTTATATTGTCCCTATTGCAGGAACATTGCTGCTGAGTAGGAGAAACATGACTAGCTTGGCAGATAAATCAACATTTAAAAACTTAATTTAGGTATCCGGATTCCTTTTTAAATCAAAAGCAATAATGACTAAGCCTGACAAGTCTTGGCATCCTCTCTTTGTGTTTATAAAGGTGGTAGAGTCCCATGTATCCTTATAGAGACTTATTTCTAATATGAATACCTGATTTATATTCAGAGCTAATAAACATAAAATATTTGTATGTGAATATATGCAAAAAATCTATGCTGTTCTTATCAGTTTTAGCCTGCTGTTTTGTCTGTCTGTCTCTGTAATTGAAGACTTGAGTTGAAGGACATGAAAAATTACCTTATACTGAGTTACTACTTGTTAATGATGTTACATAGGAGGTTCCTGCATCAAACATATACATGAAATAGAAATGCAATTGTGCAGGTGAAGTCCAACATGAGGCAGGAAACTGCAGATCACATAAAAACATTCTTACTTTACATATTTAACACCACAATATTTTTTCTAAGAATACAGTTTGGATGGCACTAAGATTCTGTGCTGTTAACTTTTATTATATTTTGTATGAAGGGGACCTATATACTGTAATTTCACTCAAACAAAAAATATACTTTGGAACACAGTCTTGCAACATCTAGTATGAAGGTTTTTTTTTTGTTTGTTTGTTTGTTTTCCTGTTAAAATATATTATAAAATGCATCTTAATTTGAAAGTTATTTAGATATTTTTATATGTAATGCTCTATTCTGGCTGTAATTACATTTATCTGGAAAGTAGGTGGTCTTCAGTACTTTTATTCCTAAATTTGTTTTGTCGTTGGTGTATTTTTAACATTCCCTATTCTGGAGGACACTTCTCTTTTAAGTTTGTTTAAGTTTCTTTTAAGTTTAACTCTTAAGTTAAGTTTAACTTTCTCATTTGTGACAAAACGCAGTGCATTTGTACCAAAATGATATGTGTCTACAGGTCACTCTCAGTAGGGATTTTTGCACAGGAAAAACACTGTTTCTTACAAACAGAGCTAGAAATTCTGGTCAGAAAAAAACCAAGCAAATTAAAAACATGAAACAATAATGACAGTTGGCTCCCTGCAGTCCCTCTTGTAAAGATAAATATCCCCCATATTCAAAGACACATAAAACAAAGACAGTATGCATGATCTGGAAGATGTACAATAGCACAGCAACCTCACTAATTTCAATATAAAGTACACAGAGACTAAATGTTCACCACCTTACTGATTACCAATTCATCTGTTAAATGATGCTTGATGCTTTCTCCTTTATTTAAATATACACATATTGAAAACTGTAACATTAAATATGAAACATAACATAAACTCTTCATCTCTTACAAAAAGATGTGTTGAGTAACCTTTCTCTGATCCAGTAATTATGTAACCAAACAAAACAAAAACAACAAAAAAAAAGCAAACAAAAAACTTAAATCATCCTCCTTTTAAATTACTTGTCATATCAGTTGAATATTATATCAGAGGAAAGGGAAACAGCAACATTTTCAAAGCTCAAGTGAGTTTTTACCAACAGTTGTCGTGAAGAATAGAAAGGCTATTATTCACAAATGAGTCATTATTCACAAGCTGTATCTGATCAGGCAAGATCAGCAGGATAGTAAGCTCAGGCATGGTTCTCAAGCTACCTAAAAAGCTCATATACCTTTAATTTTTTGCTGTCTGTTTCTCCTTTGTTTTCTTTGGAAATCTCCTGAGGAGCAAGCAGGTATGCGCAGTGACTCAGGAATGCAGGGAGGAGCAGGTGATCCATCCACAATGCAAATAATCTAAACCTCAACTCTGAGCCATCTACTTCTGGTTAAAGAAGATCATATAATAAAAAGGCAGAGAGATCTACTGATGACTTGAACTAAATGAAAAAAATGCAATTAAAGTTATGAAAAGTGATTCTAATAAGCAGAGTGTCCTTGTGTAGCATCTGAAACTTATTACACAGTGTTATTACATATTACCTGATGCAGTGAATTAATTTTTTGTCTTAGTTACTGTTGTTATTATTATTTTTTTTTGGTTGTTCTTTCGGTGTTTGGGTTTTTTTTTTTTTTTTTTTTTTTTTTTTTTTGGGGGGGGGAGGAATGTGTGAAAGCAAGAATGTTTATATCATTCTTCACATGATAAACAGGTAGTATGGTGTATTTCTGTACTTCTTTTTTGACAGAAAAAAAGGGAGCAGAAAATAATTTTTCTCCTTGATCCGAGATAGGAAATTATGACCTAAAAAAAATCCTTTGATGAAAACAGAAGCACAGTTTGTAAAACAAGCTTTGGTGAAAACAGTTACATAAATGATAGATATACAGTTGGATATCAGAGATGTTAGTTAGTATTAATGACCCTGAACAGACTCACCTGTGACTCTTAACCACTCCTCCCATAATTCTGGGGGTCCTATAGCATCTCTGTCTGGGATATCTGCCTTGGTATCCAGCATTTCATCCTGTAATGGATGAGAACTGATCTTAAAGTAAAGTCTCCTATTTTATTATGTTAGCTTATGGCATCAGGGATGAATGTTAGTGGTATGGCAGTAGAAGCTGAACCTTCCTACTAACATTCCATTCCATTTTGTTGCTATGTGACAGATGGCAGCAGATGGGCATTCTGACAAAATGGGAGCTGACATGGAAGTGTGGATGGAGCAGAGGTTTGTCAATTAATTCCTCCACACAGAAAAATATTACACTTATTAACATTCATTAGTTGTTGTTGTATGTTTATGGAGACCTCTATGGAAACCATTAGGTTATGGCCTGAATCACTGGTTGAGCATCTGGTGAGGAGCCATAAGAGCGCAGGTACAAGCAATTCACCTATGCAAATAGAATATATAGAATATGGCCAGGGTCTATCCATCTGTAATCTCATTTAAGAGCTAGCAGGCAAAAGGGAAATATCTTTAGTTGGAGATAATTTTCTTGTGGGTGTTTGTAGTGAGCCTTTGCCTTTGGAGTGGGGGTAGGTTATTCTTTTCTTATTGACTTTTTTTTAAAAAACATTTCATGGATTATCTTAAAGCTGGTCAGGCTGCTTCAATTGTTCTATACAAGACCAAACAGTGGATGTGAACATAGTAAGGCGGTTGGATGTGCGTTTCAAAAATGGTGATAGAAAGCAAGAAGGGTAAGCTGTATTCTGCACATCCAAGCAGATTTTTGTGACTGTGGCAGGAAGCCTCTTGTTCATTGTTGGCAGAAGTGTACTATGTGGTGACTATGTTGAATATATAATGTTTTATAGCTGGGGGAGTTTGCTTTATCTAATAGTTTTTTTTGTATGTGTTCTGGTCTCAATGGAAATAAATAGGAGACATTACTTCTGGAGTTACCTATGTATATACTGAAATTTCTCTTGATTTATAGGATATCTTATACAACGGATAGACCACCAGTATCAGCTCAAGGATAAAACTAAATTTTCTTATTCATCAGCTGAATTCACTTGTAAGAAGAAATAAACTTGTCATTCCTCTCTTCCATAAACCTCTTGAATATCAGTATCTTGTTTAACAAACAATTTTCAAGTATTTGAAAAGGGTATACTATTTTCAAAGACCTTAAGTATTCTATGACTTAATCTACTAAATTTAATAGAGGATACTTTTTATTTCTTTAGAATTTGTTAGCTTACTACTAATAATGTTAAGAATCATTAAACTTAAAAGATCAGTGCACGTGATATGGAAATCATCTGTAGGCAATAAATATGGAATATGACAACTGTTTTCAAAGTGAAATCACTTTGAAGATCATCATTAAATAATTCATTGTATTTATTTTCTAGAATCATCTTACAAATGTGACTTTTTAAACATTTTTAGTTAAATTGAAATGGTATTCTGACTAACGCTATGCTTGGGAGCTGCAAACCAAGAAATGTGCTGTCTATATAAGTACTTTTGTATCTTTTTTTCAGAAAACTTCATCAATGAAAATAAATCTTTAAAGAAAAAAAAAAAAGAGAGCATGGGCTGTAACACAACAAGGTAGACCTGGTCTGAGTTCTGACATCTTGACAAAGAAATCAGAATGACACTTAAGTGTGTTCAAGTATGTTTAGTACCTTTATGAATGTCTTGCAGCTGAGATATATTGTTTTTAGTTAAAGATGAGGATTAGTCACTAGATTTTTTTTATAGACTTCCTTTTCATGCATACTTTCACCGAATTTGTTTGTTTGTTTTTTTAACGGAGACATTTGATGCCTTGGAGAACTGCCATAAGATGGATATAGTTGTTTTTCGTGTATTACTAATCTTTCTAGATTAGAAATACCCAAATATAATTTTTACAATGTTTTGAATCAAAAAATAGGCAAAGTTCAGTGTAAAACTTTCAGATGTCAACTTTCCATCAATTTTTTTTGCCTCCTGTGGATGTACTCTGGATCTTGCTGTGATTGTTCATGCTTTCTAGGAGTCTATGTTGATTGCATACCATTTTTTGTAATGAATTTTCTTCTAAGATTTTCAAAGAATTACATTAGAATTGGATTGTACAAATCTTGTTTTTTTCTTTAACACTGCATAAACAATTTGATTGTATAAATGTTGTAATTTGCTACTTTCTATTTTCTATTAAATGCCTTGCATTTGTGAGGTTGTCCTTTAATGTCTGCTTCTTCCCCCGTACCCAGTCAACACTCATATGTACTTCTTACAGCTACTTTCCAGTCTTCATGTTAATTTGTATTTACATGGTGAAGTTGGCTAACCTTTTCCATTTGTTAACTTGCTAGCCATCCAGCAGCTCCCACTGGAGTATGAGTAATCGCGTCTTCAGAAAGATCAGTTTACATGTCATATATCCTGTAATTATAGATCAAACAGATTGAAATCTGAAAACCTTCACAAACACATACACTGAAGATTTTGTTTTGAGACAGAAAAAGGTTTTCCAAAAGCATCTTTTTTCTGGGTCATTTTTAAGAGGTTCTCTCCTGACCGATCACTCTGTTCATACATGCTTCAGTTAGTGCAAATATTGTGTACAGTTTCACTGCAAATTCTATTGCTGTGTACAATACCTGAAGTAAGAAGCAGGATTTTGCTGTTAAATTGATAAAACTTTTATGTAATAGGAAAAAAGTAGACTGCCAGTATAAAGAAATGATGTTAAAGGTGAACATTGTATGTTTGTAAGCTATGCAAGATGCATATGGTTTATTGCAGTGAGTTCACAGAGCCCTGAACTATTGCTGCTTCTGGCAGAGCATCTGTTCTGGCTGGAGTATCTATAAGAAATGCAACTACTCTGTTCATCATGAGGTCAACCATGCTTTCTTAAACCAAACTTATTTTCGTCAAGATGGAACACAATTTGACCAGTTGTTGTGCACTGAAATTTTAAATTATGCAGGTACTGTATATGCCAGATTTATTTGAACACTTTTTTCTTTTTTTTTAATGTTCAGCTAGTTAAATAAGTCTGGCAACAAAAGGCCTTTCCTAGAGACCTATTTACAGACATAGATTTAGATATATACATAACTCATACCTGGTGTGTACCCAAGAAAATCACTCATTCACCAGGAAGGCTCATTAAACAAACATAAATTGGTTCCATTGTCTGGAACTTGACTGTCCTCACTGGACTGTGATGAATGCTGCTCATTACTTAGATTAAACATCCGGCTTTGGGAAGTCTACCACATTCTGAATTGTTTCACATTATTAGGCAAAGAGAAGGTAGTCATGTAGACAAATAGCACTGTTTTAACCAATTAACTCAAAAAGTCTAGATGTAGTACATAATGTCAGATTTATAATAGTTTACAATTAACACTGGGCTTGGAAGGGTTTTCATACCCACTGAGGAGAAAACTGTCACTAGGGATGTTCTCTACTGGCTGAAAAAGGTTCTGAAATTGTATTTATCTTTCTTAAGGGCTGCTTGCATTTCAAAAGCGAAGCAGATATTTTTGGCCATGAAAGTGCCCAAGTGGCACTTTCAGGTCTGAATCCAGTCTGAAGAAGTCTGCTCTTTTCTACAGGTGAGGCAGCATTGAGCTCTTAATAGGAAGATGAATATGAGAAATGTAATCTATAAATTAAATTTTTATGATATGGAACAATACAAATTCACTGCGTTGTGAAATGAATAAATAACTCAAAAACCTTCTTAGGATTTCATACAGTAAAGAACTAAATGATTACTCTATAACAGCATCTTTCTCTGTACATTGTTCCTTTGTTATGATTTAATGATTAGGAGTGCATGGTGAGCTGATTCTGGAACTTGCATGTCTTATGCAGAAGGAAAATATGTAAGGTATTGTTTTTGCTATAATTTGCACTATACAGTTAATTAAATTAATAAATACTAAACTAATTAAAGATGAAGAGAGGCAGGTGACTTTTTGGTTTTGCTTTTTATCAAGGTGCCCTGAGGGGGGTGGGAATCGTTTAGGAACTTTGTTTCCTTCTAATGTACAGGAAATTTATTTTGGACTAACAAGAGACAGCGATGGCAGTAGTGGTTTTTTTTGTCTGTTTATTTTTTGATTTTTTTTGTTTTGTTTTTGAAAACTGAATGATCACCCATATTTTTGAGGTCTAGCCAAAAACTTTCTGATTTTAGTAGGTGAGTCTGGAATAATCTATTAATTGCAATAAATCTAGGTGTAGTTTTTATTTTTACTTGTATAAATGAGATCCCCAGACTAAACAAATCCTCAAGCTGTGTGTTTTGAAAGTAATGCTTCCTGTTTGATTATGTAGCCCATGACATCAGAGGAGGGTGTTGATATGGCAGTAGAAGCTGAACCTTTCCACCAATATCCAGTTATGTTTTGTTGCTGTGTGACAGATGGCAGCACAGGGGCATTCTGACAGAATGGCAGCTGACATGTAAGTGAAGATGGAGTGAAGATGTGTCATCGAATTCCTCCATACAGGTAAAATTGAACCCATTTTGTATACTCTTTTGTACCCTCTTTGTATGTTGTTGTTTCCACGGAAATAAATAGGAGGCATTACTTCTTGAGCAACCTACTAGGAAACAGGGCTCTTCACCATATATGAGTAGATAATTCAGAAAAGGAGGGTAGCCTACATCTGAATATAGTATGTCTTTGTTCAGGCCTATTTAGCTTATTCTAGATGAAGTATGACTAGCTTGTATGTTAAAAATACTGTATGATCTATCAAGCATCACAAATGAACTACACAGCTTTATGGATTGTTGTTTCTCATCTGAGCAGGAGTAGCTGTTCATGAAGCAATTCTTAATGACACTTACCAGTGCAGATACACTGTAAAAACATATTAGATTAAAGCTTTCATTAGCATGATTGAGTGGTAATGGCTTAACAAGTTTCATCCCTTCAGCTAACCTTTGCTATCCATTAGTTGGGCGCATGCTTTGCCTGTCAATTTGAGAGAGAATACAGTTTGGTTTCAGATTTGAGTGAAGTCATGTTATTGTACATTTAGCTCTTAACACTGGAGATTAAATGAAATGTGTTATCTCATAACTGAAGTAGGCTAAAAGCATCAGGCAGATGGCTACTTCAGCTTAGCAGCATAATCCATTAAGATCATGATAACTTGCATGTGTCTGAGCCAGCAGTGCTCTATTAGTCTGCTAGAAAAGCATGAGGGAAGATGAGTAGGGTATTGAATTGGAATTGCAGCTTTAGGCAGTTCCTAAAGCAGTGCCATGGCAGCAATCTGTAGGCAGTGAGTATGTGTGTCTTCCTTGAATTGGCTTTTTTTCTCTGCATAGATCTCCAAGACTACCCCTTGGTTCAAAGTTGTATTCTTAACATTTCAGAGTGGTTTTGTATTGTTCTTGTTTGTATGTTTTTATTTAAAGATGGGTGTATGGGGCAGTTACAATAGTAACTGTGCTGTTCTAGGATATGACAAAGGAGCATATCAAAATGTTCTGTTGAAAATTGTTTAAAGCCTGGAAGGAATGGAACTGGAGAGTCTAGTAATGAAAAATGTTGAACAGAGTGATGGTCTTTATTCAGCTTTGTCTTAGAAATGCCAATTTCTGTGGCAGCAGTAAGCTTGATATACAAAAACATATGGGCTTGAGCCTCAAGATAAATTTTTGTTATTAATAACTTTAGTACCTAGCCAAAAGGATTCTTCCAATACTTGCTAATTTTGAAAGGCCAGCTATAGATGTTTTTTCTGTTATAAAGAAGCAATAAGAGCATCAACCAGTTGACCTGTCTATGGAGTTAATCAGATAATTTTCCCTTTTGTACTCTCTTGTCTACTTTCACATCTTTTGACTCTTGAATGAAAAAAAAAAGACAAAACTTGCCATTCCTGGCAGACGTTACATTTTGTCTTAAGGCCTTTGTAATTCACTACTAACTCTTTTCATCCCCACAGCTATTCTGCATCTCCTATGAGAAGCTGATCTGAAGCTGGACTTGTTATGATGGAGAATGAGATAGCCACTTCGGGTGAGAAGCCAAGCATGTATGTGAAATCAAGGTTACAAGTACCTTTGACAAAAATAAGTAGAAGGATTTAAAAACAGTCTTAAAAGTTATAAAGTCAATTGTGATTTGGAAAATAGATTAATAAAAGGCCTTAAGGTATAAGTTATTAAAACTGGAAGAAAAAACAGGTCAGTGACATAATTAGGAAGCTCCAACTCTATCATCATCTTACCGGATATTAAAGGAAGCGCCTAATAGCTAGACCAAGGGTTTAGTGTGTCTCTCATCTTGGCTTATATTTGGAATTAGCACTGTTTTTTTGGTAATGTTAGGTAAGATAGCCTCCTTCTGGTATTTAAAGGGACATATCAAGGCCTCATGATCTGTTAAAATTGACACCAAATGACACTAAACTGTTTATTCCCAGAAATGAAAACATATGGACTGTGATAGCATGCATTTGCTGTATTCCTTTCTCAGTCTTCTCCCTTTCGGTTCATAACATCCTAGCTTTTTGGGATGTTAATAGAGCATTTGCAAGGCCTTATAAGCCTATGAGAATGTCACAGATGTATGCAATGGCTTTAAAAAATTTTTGAGAAAATTCCATTATAGCATTTCAGACTTAATGAATTATTTTATGTGGAGGATAATTGAAAAGATTCAGTTTATTGTGATGCATTTCCCACTGTGGTATTCTATAGTGTTTAAAATCATCAGTGGATAGAGTTTAGGGCTAGTCCTATGTTTATTTCTTCCATATGACACAATTCTGATTATGTTTCTGATGGAATACTTGAGGTATTTACAAAAAAAAAAAAAGAAAAAGATTAAAGGATTGCAAAGTAATTAGTCAACCACAGGTGTACAGTGACTTAGTTAAATAGGCCATTAAGCAGTACTGAAAAACTAGTCAGTTTTAGAAGTGATTTCTGAAAATAAAAACAAACACTTATTATTAAAAAAAAAAAAAGTCATAGAGATATAAGGCCCTTCACTTTCAAACAGAGGAGTGATAATGAATAAGCTGTTGACTGTAAATATCCCAAATATCATACAACTGATCCCATCCCCATGGAAGAGTTAAGATATATTTAGATAATGTTTTTTTTTTTTTTACTCTTAATCTGAGGTTTTTCTAGAAAATATTGATATATGTACTCTACAACTTCTGCCCTTTCAAATATCAAAGAAAAATCATTTTACATTTCTTTTCCCCAGACAACATATAAAAAGACTGCTTTCCGTTGAAAATACTTCAAATACTTCAAAACACAGAATAGATTAGTAATAGTAGAGCAAATAACATGTACTGGGACCAAACCAGAGATGTAGACCAGGCACAAGGCTACCTTTTTTCTTCCCTATCACATCCTTTTCTTTAATTACTATGAAATGTAAGCTGAAATTCTGATGGGGTTTTCTATACCACATTTTTAATATGTGTGAGGTACTAATCACAAGTTCTACTGACAGAACAATAGTTGTGTTAAATGGCTGCTGGCTTGGAAAAAGCATTTTTACTTTTTATGTCTGTGTGTATGTGCATATGCATGCACATATGTAAAGGAAAATTATCTGTTATAATGCTGCAATAGCACTACACTCATGGCTTCTAAAGATGATCAAAGTATAAGTTATCATAGAATAGTAGAATGGCTTGGGTTGAAAATGACCTCAAACGTTATCTAGTTTCAAACCCCCTGTCATTGGATGGTCATCAGCCACTAGACCAGGCTGCCCAGAGCCACATCCAGCCTGGTCTTGAATGCCTCCAAGGATGGGGCATCCACAACCTCCTTGGGCAAGTTTTATTATATAACGTACAGGTATAAAGATTTGAGCATCTTTTGAACAAATCTATTGAAGATAATGTAATTGGTAAGGAAACACTCAAATGCAGTTGTGGTTTTGGTTATTGTATAATTCTGACTAGATTGTTTGAAATTGAAATAATTCAAGAGCAGATAATTGAGAGCAGATATCCAAGAAAGCAGGATAGTTCTAAACAATTTATTGGTCTTTTGAATCCATGAATAATTCAGTACTTTCGTATCTTTAAATGACATGCCAGGAACTAGATTGCTGAAATTACAAGAGTATGAGAATGATATAATATCACATAAATTTGATATTCGTCTATAAAGGTTGGTTGTTTGTCAAGCTGTTTGTGGGTTTGCAGCTGACCTTTAAAAACTTGAGGATGAATCAAACTAATAGCCTGAACAATGAAAGTCTTTCAACAAGTGAGCATAATAAATCTTTCCACTTCAAGAGGGAGGCAAGTATAATATATAAAACTAAAGACAAGCTTTAATAGACACACAGAACATAGGGAATTAATTCTGAATATAGAAAGATTAATCATAGCTATAGTTGAATTTGGTATGCAATGTACTAACATATTTGAGGATTCAAGATTTTTTTGGTACCCTACTTTCAGCTGTATCTCTGAAACAAATCTTTCTAAAAGATGCCTTTATGAAGCAGGGAAATTCATTGTCTTTATCTTTCAAAACCATGTCTTAGTTACAATAATTACACTGTGATTAGAGAACTGCTAACTTGTGTAGCACTAGTTGAACGGTGGGGGGAGAAACAACTAATTCAAAAAATAGCATGACAATTGTAAATTTGACAGCTGTTTTTTAGGACTTTGTCAGTGATCGTGAGGCCCTAAATAAACAGTGAAGTGCAGACTGTGAGATCTTTGGGACAAGATTCTCTATGCAAATTCTTAGCTCCTGATTGGGGCTCTTAGACAAAAAAATATGGCTAAAGCAATGTTATTCCTTAAAGGGACAGAAAGAATAAAAAAAAAAACAAAAAAAAAAAAAACAAGGGGAAAGAATAAACAACCACAAAATACTGTGAAGAGTAAAAGGGAGATTATTAAAAATGAGAATTAACAATTTAGAAAGTAGTCTTCCAGTCCTAATACAAATCATAACATTCATTCTATATTAGTTGTCAACTGCAGAACACATATTCTGTGCAGCTTACACATAGCAAATGTATGCTTACATAAAAAAACATCTTAGAAAAACAGGTTTACATGCCTTCTCCAAACAAGTTGCTTACTTTTCTGCTGAAGTTCAGAAATGGTTGGAATGGCAAGAAAATGTCAGAATGTAGCTGTGTTGTTTTTGTTTTTTGCATATGGAGAAAATAATGTGTTTGAAGTACCAACACAGGAAGTTAAATTCAGATTTAACATCACAATGCTAGCTGTCATGGTATCACACTTAAGTCCATCTGCATCTGAACTGCAGGTTGCATTTAGCGTTGTGCTTAGTTAAAATGATTGTGGTAAATCAAAACTCAATTTTCAGTGAGGTACATCCAGCCAAACAACAAGTATAATCAAGTTTAAATTGGAACTATAAAACATGATTCCTATGAAATGTGAAGCTGGGCAGAAATTATTTGGCTCTGTCCTTCAGGAGCCCTGGCTATGAGAGCTGAGCATTTTGAATGAATACTAGTGACTGAAATTCTCCCTAGGCATTCCAGGGTCATTTTATGCTGTTCAAAATTACAGAGTTTGATAGTGTTTACAAACTTGATGTTTTTCAGGCTTACTTAGATACCAAATACAAAATGACTTTTCTAGGTTTTCAGCAGGTTTCAACTGAAAGTAGATGATGTACTGTAACGTATGACTCTGCCTGCAGTACCTCATCACCCCCCACATAGTAGCTATGTGTATCTATATGCCTTACTGGTGCTTGTGTGATTGTCAAACTATAAGAAGTGCTAAATGTAATTCCTACGAGTAATATTGGAAAATATGTTTTCCTGTCACCATGGAGATTTCCATATAACATATGACAAATTTAAAGCAATTAATGAACTTACATGTGAAACATGACTGTATTAATCTTTCAGTAAAATAAAAATGAATGAGTAAAATGTTTGTCCGCTTAAGAGGGAATCCACATAAAAGCTGAATGCTATGCTTGCACCTTGCTTAGTACAGCAAGTTCATGAATGTGGTGTCATGGAATATGTTACATGGTATGGATCACCTTAGAATACTGAAGAGTACAAAATGCAGTGAATGCTCATGCAAAATACAACTTGAACTTCGTCTGAAGAGAATGGCAAAATAAGCATTCATATAAGCACAGTATTTGCTCTAATAGTTTTTATTTTGCCAAAATATATGGACTTCTCTGATAGCTGTTAATGTCACTGTAGTTAGGCTTGTGCCAGATGAAGATGCTGAGGTACACTGCTATTTGATCACAATCGTGCCTCGATCTTAGATTTCTTTTCCTTCTTGCTGAGCTGTTCTGTCGAAAGTACTTAATGGTTGGAATGAATGTATGTCATGGTTTTATGATTTTTGATCATCAGTATTCCACACCATAACATCATGTAATGCATTGGGGGTGGGGTTTGATATCTGCCGAATGTTCGTCCGTCGGAGAAGAACTACATTTCCCCAGGAGACTTTGCGGTCAGCAAGGGGATATAACTCCAAGCAAGGTCACCTGATCCTGCTTCGCCGCCTGCGCTTCGCCGTCTGTACTTCAGTCACTCAACTGGACTGCACTTCTCACCCCAGCATTGTGGTGAGGTCTATACAATTCAAACAGACTCTCTCTCTCTCTCTCTCTCTCTCTCTCATTGTATTTTGCTAATACTATATTTAGTAAAATCATTTGTTCCACCTCAGATCAGTGCTGTTGTTTTCAAGTATTTTGGGGTCTCCTGCTTCCCCTTTCCCAGAGGCGCAGATCCGCAGATCCCTCCGCCCTGCTGGTCACGGAACTGGGCCGGACCAGCCCATAAACCGTTGACAATGTAAATATAAGTTGCTCTAGTTATGGAAGCAGGCTATTGTGCCTTGCATGGACCATGCAGGATACAAGACAGTTTTATGTTAGTTAAACAATTAACTACTATTGACTATAATATCCTGTTCAGAAGATGTTTATAGGAAGTAAAACACCAGGAATTACACTGACATAAGTGAGGTTTACTGTGCTGGCATTTGGGTTTCCAGAAGGTCAAAAGTAGGTTTTTTTTTTTCATCCCAGAGTATAGGAATGCTACTGTGAACGCTCTGTGAATGGATGCAATGTATCTTCTATGCTTGAGGAAACTGGTAATTAATAAAGTACTAAATACCAGTAGAGGAGACAATGAGAATTTATTTTTAAATAAGATCTTCATACTATTCCAATAAGCTCATTTTTAGAGTCTTCGCTATCACTGTACAAACCAACACTATCTCTTTTTTGTTTAACCCTTGATTTGTTTTTCAAAAAAATTTCATTCAAAATCTTATGCTTTCATCAATTTAGTGTCTCAACTTAATATAATGAGAAGATGGAAGCATGATAAATTGTAAAAAAAGATAATTTGTAACAAAGATGCTATGCTTTTTCTGTTTGTTAGATTAGTATCTAGCTCACATGTAGGAGGCAACATATGAACATTCTGATGTAAATGTGAAATACTCTAGAAAAGATTATATTTCCGTCTCTGTATTACAAAGTATTGTTATTTCAGACAACAATCACCCAAAAGGGAAATAGGCTTTAATATTCATATAAACATGAAACTTCTTCAAATTCCTAATGGAATAATGTTGCAAGTTATAACAGCAAGGCAGTATAAAGTGTGCTAATAATATTTGCTCTTGACTTTCTGATGAATGACAATGTGCTCATTTGGGAAAACATCCTAAAATAGCTTCTGAGGACAGCATCAATGCTAATCAATCACTAAATTGCTGTCTTTCCAATATAAGTTGCAAGATATTGAAATGCTGTTTAGGTCCTGAAAGTAGAATGACTAGAGGGGAAAACTAGTGCATACTCAAATACCTGACTAGATTTGATCATGTTTTACTGACAGGCTATCTTGCTTACAACATCATTAGTGTTTCTGCAGATAACTGGTTTGAATGGCTGCTGGTACTGTGCTGTTTGATGTCTTACTAGATGTGAAGTTCCACTGAAACTATGGAAAGGTGAGCTGTGCTGAAACTCTACTAGAGCGTTTACCCAGAGGTGTTATTTTAAAATACTTTCTCTTTCTATTATATTGATATATCTTCTTATCTGATATCTCAAGGCAATGGGAGAACAATATTAAACTTTTATTAGTTTTCTGAATTTTCCCCAAAGGCAAGCAAATGTTGGGGATGAAGGAATGAGAATATAATTTTATGTTAATCTATGCCATTTTTAGATAAACTCATTTTTTAAAATCCTATGGCTAGAAAAATCCACTAATTCAGAGTTTTAAACCTGGAATTCCTAAGTGGCAGGGCTCGGAGATGGCAGGGAACTGGAAGGAGCTGTGTAATGCATAGAGTTAAGATGGGAGTGACAGCTGCAGCTATCTTGGCTTGGAAGCATAGAGTAGTTGGTTTGTACTTCAACTGGACATCCCTGTAGCAAAGATGTTAAAATTTGAAATGTATATGAAGATGATTTCATCACCTTGAATAGGCTCTAAACAAATGGACAGGCTTAAAGAGTGTATTGTAAGCAGGTGGTAAAGATTTGAAGCTTAGACACATTTTTAAATAGTGTGCAATAAAACAGATGACTTGGCAGTGAACTTTTCTTTCACCACTGATTATTTCTGCCTATGTCACCTGCTCCCATCCTGATGATGGTAATATATGGCCTTTCCCTCTGCTCCTCCTGGTTCCAGTCTTTTCTATGCTTGACCATTCTCAAAAGTATATAATCCTGTCCTATCAAAGTCAAAATTCCTTTTACTATCCCCCTGTGCCTGGCAGTCTTCCCACTGAAGGGTGTGGGTTGTACATGAAAACATATAAGTTCTTGTTTTTTGGAGAGAATCTAAGTAGTCCTCTTTATTTCCATTATCATTTTATCTTATAAATTTTTGATTAACATATTCATTCTGGAATTATTTTCCAGAATATTTAAATACATTATTTTCAAGTCTTTTATTTTAACTTGCTATGTCTTGACCAGTAATTCCATAATTTCTGTGTTATTCTGGGTGGTAGGTATAAAAAGTTCTTATCTAAAGACTGGAATTTTTAGTGACATTAGTAATTATCAAGGCAATGTTAGTAGTGACTAACAGGATGAAAAGTCAGAGCAAATGCTTTAGAGTCGCTGAAGCTTTTCTTTCTCTTAGACAAGTTTATTTTTCATGTGGCAGTCCCCTGAGATTAAGAATTTAGGATATCTGAAAAACATTTTAACAGCAAAGCAGAAGGAGAAAAAAGTGATGCTTGGGTTTAGCATTGCCTTCCAGGATGGATGAATTCACATCCTGGAAATTTAAACACTATACATGAATAGGCATGTTCAATGAATAGCTTGGTCATAGTGCTAGCTTTCTTGATTAATGTGTCTGTGTGTGAGTTCCCATGATAGCACAGTACAAAACTGAGTTTTGAGATCTCAATTTGACCCATAGAATGGATGAAGTTTTAATGTGATTTAAAAAAAAAAAGTGCAGAGTCTCAGGTTCTACTTGTTGATTTGTGTTTACTGTTATTTCTAGGAATAAATCTTCAATTCAAGTTATAACTTATTTCTGATGAACCAACTGAAATCATGAAGGCTTGACCTCCAGTATATCCTCCAACAATACAGCTCCTTGAGAAGCATTAGAACTAAATGAATAATACTTATTCCAGAAAGCAAACCTGTTCATTCCAGAAGGATGCCCCTGCCAGAGTGTTTTAAATGTGGGTTAATGTCATGTGGCTATTTGGTCAAGCTACTCTAATGCTATTGTTAACTTCCAAAGTAAATAATGTGCTCATCCGTTTATTGGTATTCATCAGAATGCTGTACTATGTGTCTAGTTTGTAGAATTTGGTTTTACTACTTCCATTCATCTTCTACTTTTCATGGAATGTCTAGTACAAGGGTAATTGATAAAGAAGTGTGAACTCAACTGAGTAAGATATATAGAGAGACTGTACTTTGAAAAATGTGTATGATGTTACTTGCTGATAATAAATATACTTAAAGAGTGGTTTGTCATTTCTGGATGACAGATGACGATTCTCAGTACTGTGAGGAAGGTTATTATAGCTACAAGATATAAATGACTGGACTGAACTGTATTGGGATTACATAAACATTTTGTAATTTGTTTTACATATTAGCTCTCAATTTTAGAGGAATATAACACTTGTAGTTTATTGCATCAGATGTCAGCCGAAGGAAAAATTGACAATAGAAATTGTCAAACATACCTTCCTCTAAATGAATAAGCTATACCTCTTTTACCTTGGAAAGGGCTTCCATAGGCAAAGCATGATTGCTATCCACTTTTGAAGATTTGTTGCTTGTAAGAAAGGTGGAAATTCAAGACAGCTCTTTGATAATAGTTCTCTGATAGTAGGTGAAAATACTAAAATATGGAAATGCTTGCCCTGACGGTATGGGGTTTTTGTTTGTGCTGCTCCCTGCTGCCTGACTAAGAGGTGACATAGCAGAATATCTGAGGGATCAATTCAGATCTGCAGTAATTGTGGAAAAAAGTGTTGTCTTGGGCCAGTTTAATATGTTCATCTGTCTGATTTAATTCAATTTCTTCCTTTAGGGATGAAGCGCTTTCATTGTGTAAAATATACTGTTTTTTCTTACACAATGAGTGCAGATTTTTACTTTAATATTAAAAAACACAACAGAATTTTGTGTATTCCAGCTATAACCGCATGGCATCAGACATTACATAACATGTACTGTATTGAAAATTGCATAATTTCTATTAAATTTCACACTGATGTATTAAAATGTTATAGAGGAACAAAATTGTTGCAAAATTAGGAGTAGACACATTGTGTGAAATCAAAAGTTTATTTTTCACCCTCCATTCTGCCCACCTGCTTTACTTTATCTTTTAATATTAGCAACCCATGCTTTTGGTAGCCATTCACTCATTAAAAAACATATAAAAAACATACTGACTGAATTTTAATCTTGCTCAATTTAATATTTCATTCAATTCTTAAAAATTTTGATTTAAATTAGACTGATTAGTAATGTGCAGCGGTCTATTAGTGTGAGACACAATTGATGGTATTTTTGCTGGTGGATATTTCAGTTTGTATAAGATTCTCCATGGTATGAATAAAACATCAGTCTTTTATGCTAGATCTCTGCTTATTGCATAGCACTCAGAAGTCTTTAAGCTATACAGTAGATGGAGGCTAAAATATGCATTTGATAACTGCCTATTTTCTTGAATTGACTAAGAGTTTCCACTTCCTTTTCAATACTCAAGATAACCTTATTGTCATTAAACTATCACTGGAATAGCTGGGACAAAGTTCCTGAAAAAGTCATCAGGAAGTTCTAAAACTCTAAATATGAGTCACAAAACTGTGAGAAGCAAAACCCTAATTAAAAATAAAGCCAAACCAAGACTTTCCCAAGTTTCTTGGCAGAAAGGTGTAATCAGAGTTCATTCTGCATCATTCAACAAGAGAGAAAACATGTTTTTGTGCTTGTCTTATTTGTTTCTAATTGATTGTTGGAATATTTAGAATTGATGTTGGGTGTAAAAGCATGTGAAGAATACGTAAGGATACGATCAACTGAAGTGTGCAGTCTGAATAAGTCAGGAAGGACAAATAGTATTGTTCTTAAATAGATTGACTTTGTAAAAGATCATTTATGATTTAAAGCTATTTTTGTTTCTTGTAATATTATTGAAACCCACGTTTTCATTACTTCACCCCAGGATTTGTGGTATGCCTTTTGCCTTATTTGTTTCTCAGTTGCTACTGTTAGAATTCTGAACACATCCTGGACTTCTTATTTTAGATGAGGGTTTTAAAGTTTTTTTTATTGTTGTTCTGTGGCTTTTTTCTTCTTTCTACTATTTTTTTTTTAATCCCTAGAACTTGACCATGCTCTGTACAAGCAAGCATATATGTGAGTAGAAATAAAAAGAAATCAATATTTATAGAAGTAAAAATACAGTTCTAAATGCCAGCCATTGTATTTCAAATATAAAACATGAAGTGCCTAATGTGTCTTCATGTACTTTTCGTCCCTCCCCTACAATTTGTAGGCTGCTTTGTATTTTAAATTCGATATGCTTTAAAGCAAACATTCTTTACTTACTGATGACATGTCAGTCCTATAAAACTCTTTGATGCAAAACAATAATAGTAGTCTCTGCTTTGTTTCCAAATGATAGCTTTAAAACCTATAATTTGAAACCACCTGCAGTTAGAATAAATACTAGTTTCACAGTCTGATCTACTGGATTTTACTTTCAAGTGTTTTGATGCGCATAACTTTCCTTCTCCATGGAAGTAGCACAGCTTTTTGTTGTGACTTCCTGTTTAATTGGCATCAGTGCAAGGAAATATGAAGCATAAGAGTACGGCTACTTTCTTGCTCTTCTGTTGTCTATTGCTGAGGTGCTAGATACTTTTATGCTAGGCTGACTTCTGAGAGAAGTAAACTTGAAACCTAATGTGAATATAGGTGCTGAGGACTTCTAACTGGAGAAAAAACAACCAGCCAAACAAAAAAACTGTATTAAACAATGGAAAACTTGTTTCTTGCTAGTTATCCGGTATTTAAACAGCAACTATTGCTTCTGAATAGATTTGTTAGGATTAGTGTTTCCTAGACTGACAGATTTCCCTTAAAGTATCATTCTTTTAGTATAAACTAAGTTTTATAAATTCAGCCTGGATATGCATTAATCTGAGAAGATGGGTACAAGGAGATAGAAATCTGCTTTTTTGATGTCCCCTGTGCTGCTGACTGAGCATGATCCACTTTCCTACTGGTTAAAATGCTAGTCTATGCTTTTAAGTTAGCTTTCATGTCAAGATAAGGAACTGATAGTTTTGCACCCTAGGTCAATCTACTGAGGCTGCTAATCATATTGATGCAGGCACCCATCAGCACTCATGGAATACTAATGGCCACCCCCTTCCCCCAGCATATTCAATAGTCACTGGCAGCCCTTAATGATGGGTACAAAAACAGGTTTGTGGTTTCTAAATTATTTGAGGCAAGGTTAAAATATCTGACTTTAACAGGTGCAATCTTGAATCAGACAGATTATATAGATCTGTCTAATTCTGTAATTCTTCTATCCTGTTCTGAGAGCTTTATTTACCTCTTAAAACAAGCCTCCAGAACCACCTCATTTCAAATAGTCTACACTCCTACTGCTTAAAAAATGAGGAAAACAGCAGTACTTTTGTGCAGTCAAATCAGTCATTTTTGATTGAGGGAATATTTTGGCAGAAAATATTTCCTTTTAAATTACATGTTAATGAAATCCAAGCAATTTATTTTTTTTCTCAGCAAAATACATGTTGCTCTGTTGATTAATATTACAATCTATATTATTTTCTAGGTATGCTTGCTTCCTTTTAGACATATTTAGGTATATTTATGATAATCTGTAACTAAAAGAAATATAATTGTGCTTGTAAAAGATACAGAGGTTGAACAGTAGCAACATGAGGAAATCTGCAACTGAACTCAGATTTTGTTTTTATCCCTTGAATAAAGTAACTTCTGCGCTTTTTTGCTTTTTTGCTTTATTTTATTTATTTTTTTTTTTTTTTTGAGAAAAGCTGTTTATTTACTGTTCCGGTAGTGTAATGTCTGGACCAACACCCAGTCAAAGATGTTATAAATAAATTGGAGACTGTTAGACTGGATTGCCATTTGAGGGAGCACAAACCAGTGCTAACTTCTGTAACATCCAGTAGCTCTTTGAGTTCTCACCAGTTGTTGCTTAGAGAAATCCATACAGAGAAGGCGCACCTTGGATTTTCAGCTTGATTTTTATTATCAGACTCTGTAAGATACAGTAGATATACTTAGCATCCTTTAAAAACAAGCAAAGGCTGATGAAAGTAAAGTCTGGTCATTTTGGTGACTACTCAGCTCCTTCTGAAAGTGATATTTCTTGATGTTAAGACCATCTTTCTTGTGCTTCATTTTCTGTCCTCGCCACTTGCATTTTATAGGTTCCTAATTGCTGCATGCAGCTAATTCTTTGTTCTGTAAGTTACTCTGACAAGCCTGTCAGCCTGCTGATACCTATTTTTCCTCTCTCTTTCTGGATTTTGACTAGTATAGCAGGACAAAGGAGCCAATGACTTTCTGTGGTTTTCAAAATGACCTGCTCTGGTCTGTGGTGATATTGGGTTAGACGACATACAGGTTGAGCACTCTTTTACTACAAAGCTTCCAACTTTGGGGCCTACATTTAGATCCAGTCTGTATCTGCAAATGTTCTTAAATATCCTAACATAAAATATATTTGGGTCAAATGAAATGTTCAGTAGATGGCTAGGAGAGGATCAAGATTCTCCCATCCTAACCCTCAGCAGTCTCCTGTGATATGTATGATCCAAGCCAAGTATTCTATCCATGTTCAGGTTTAATTCCAGTTCTCTTCTAATTTTTTTCCAGATATGAATGAGTCTCAGATACTGTGGCTTTCTGACACTGAAATATGATTCACTTGAAACTGGAAGGGATACATTTGAAATATAGCTTTCTATAAAGGGCAGTATGGTGGGTGTAGCTTTTGTCCAAAACAGATATGAAAATAAAAATCTATTTCAACCTCTTTTCTGTCAAAATAGGTAAATGCAAAATGTGTGACTAGACTTTTCTGAAAGAAGATTGTCTGATTAAATTGCAGAGAAAAATGTTTGTTCAGTTGAAATGGCAGAGATGTATATTCATAAATAGGCTTTATGGAATATATTGACTGTTTGATATGATTTTCTAAATCAGAATGCACTTTTATGTATAGAGGACAAAGAAATTTTGAATGAAATGCTGTAACTTACTGCAAAATTAATTACTTAGTGATAACTAAGGAACTCTTCAACAAGCAGAAGGAAAAGAGCTATCTCATCAGATTAAGAAAAACAATACTTTCTTGATGAACATTTCAGGTTAAAAGGCTTCATAGCAGTCATTCTTAAAAGGCTCTTCAATTAGTCAGATCTCTTTTCAGAATGCATGCAGTCACTTGGTTCAGAATTTGAACTGTTGAAACCTAGTTGAAACAGCAGTACTGAAGGAAAAATATTGTCGGTTTCAAAATGCCATTAAACCCATGTGTTAAATCTAAGTGTTTCAGTAGGCTGAATATCCAAGCTAAAGAATTCTGGTGGTTATTATGGTAAAGTCTAAATTGATGGATGACTAGTGTAATTATGAGAAATGTGAAAGTAATATATTAAGAGGAGATAATTGCTGTAAGCTATTATATTTTTCAAGAGGGCTATCAGAGGTGCTGGGAATTATCCCAGCACCTCATGTTGGTTCAGGTGCTGGGCTTCACTGTGGAGTTAGAGAATCTTCAACCAGAAAGTTCATCTGAAAGATGTAATAAAAGGTTGAGATTGCAAATATTTCTGTACAATAAAAAGGGAAAAAGAAAAAGACAACAATAGTAACAATAAAAGAGGACTATCCAGCTGAATATGTTGACTTGAGATTTCATGAGTTAGGGGGGAAAAATTAAAAGGAAGTGAAAAATGTTTTTGCCTGAAATACTAATTGCTGACACCTAGGGAAGAATACTGAGGCAATTTCTGAAATGTCAAAATAAAACTTTCTTTTTGAGATCCCCCTATTTTTAACTAAAACTGCTATTTTGGTGAATCCAGTATTTCTTGTTCCTACTTTCTCTTATGCTTTCATGGCTTCTCTGGTTGCAAGCTTTATACTTCTAGCTGGTCTGCAAAGAGGAAAATAACTTGTACTCTAAGTCGCATCAGTAGAATCACAAAAGGGAAAAGACCTTCAAGATCATCCAGTCCAACCATCCACCTATCACCAATAGTACTCACTAAATCATGTCTCTCAACACAAAATCCAAACATTCCTTGAACACCTCTAGGGTCGGTGACTCCACCATCACCCTGGGCAGCCCATCCAGCCTAAATCTCCCTGACGCAGTTTGAAGCCATTCCTTCTAGTTCTATCGCTAGTTACACAAGAGAAGAGGCTGACCACTACAGTCTCCATTCAGGTAGTTATAGAGAGCAATAATGTCTCCCCTGAGCCTCTTCTTTTCCAGACTGAACAATCCCAACTCCTTCAGCCAGTCCTCATAAGGCCTGTGCTCCAGACCCCTCACCAGCTTTGTTGACCCTCTTTGAAGCTAGAAGCTAGTAATTGGACCACTTAATATACTTGCCAATACCTGTATCTTATTAACCTGAAATATTGTTTGGGATGGCACAGTGTCATGTGTCAGCATAGTTGCATGAGAACAAAGGTAAAAGGTAATGATAAAGGTAAGAGGAATGAGGAATGATACAGGAGGTCCTTGTGTGGATGGAGAATTCTATGACTGGGAAGGCAAAACTACTACTAAACGTTTCAGAATAGCTGAGCTATTTTGGTAGTCATGCCACTTCCCTGACTTGTGTGCATAATGCTGGTGTGATGTGTATTTTTCTTTTCTATAATCTTTTGGAAGGCGTGTGGTAAAACACCAGTGGACTCATTGGAACAAATTGCATGATGGCTAAAGCAGTTTCTACCCATCAAATACCCAGAGGGATTGCAAACACTGCTGTGAAATTGTAGTCTTCATGGGGGTTGTAGCAATCCTCTTATTTTTCAAAGGAAGCAATATGTATCCTTAGCTTATTGTTCTGCTTTTTTTATTTTCTGGTCTGTGTCAACATACTTTTTTGGTGCTGTATTGAGATTTGTAGGGTTTGGTTGTGTTCTTTTAATTTATTTTAATTTTGATAACAGAGGAGCTTTGCTCACAGAGCTGAGGTTAGCCTACATTGACCTGACAATGATCATGTGGAAAATTTTAAATGAAGTCAAGCGGATTTGGGGGCTGTAAATACCAAACTGATCCAGAAAGGCCCTACTTGGCAGCTTGCTTATCTCTTGGGAAGTGAAGCTGAAGGGTGACTTTTTAATTCTTCCCCCATCCCCACACCTCTTTAAAAAAAACAAAAAAAAACAACAAAACAACAAAACAACACAGGAACAGGTCATTCCAAAATACTGGAAGAAATCATGTAGAGCAGAAGATCAACCTGACTGAGAAGTGATCTTCCAGAATTTAAGTAGAATTTAAGAAGAAAGTGGTATGGCCACAGAAAGTGAGGTCAGACAACATGGGAGGACTGTGGAGATGCAGTCAGGAGATAATTCATATGGTCTGAACTCACACGATCACAGAATCACAGAATCGTAGAGGTTGGAAGGGACCTCCAGAGATCATCGAGTCCAACCCCCCTGCCAAAGCAGGTTTCCTACACCAGGTCACACAAGTAGGTGTCCAGGCGGGTCTTGAATATCTCCAGAGAAGGAGACTCCACAACCTCCCTGGGCAGCCTGTTCCAGTGCTCCGTCACCCTCACCGTAAAGAGGTTCTTGTGCACATTTGTGTGTAACTTCCTATGCTCCAGTTTCTGGTCGTTCCTCCTTGTTCTGTCTGCCCCCAACAGCTTAGTTATTTATAGACCTGGATCAGGTCCCCTCTCAGTCTCCTTTTCTCAAGGCTAAACAGACCCAGGTCACTTAGCCTTTTCTCACAGGGGAGATGTTCCAGACCCTTCACCATCTTTATGGCCCTCTGCTGAACTGTTTCTAAGAAATCCCTGGTTTTTTTTGTACTGGGGAGCCCAGAACTCAACACAGTACTGTAGAAGAGGCCTTACCAGGGCAGAGTAGAGGGGGAGGATCACCTCCCTTGACCTGCTGGCCATGATCTTTTTAATGCACTCAATTCAAGCTGAAGCTGTCCAGTACCATGGCTGGTGATAACAAAGACTTTTTAAAATATACTGACAGCGAAAGGAATGCTTGAGATGACACATCTGTTATTTGATGAGAATGCTCACCACACAAAGTAGGACAGAGACAAAGCATAACAATGTCTTCCTTGCCTTCGACTTCAACATCAGTGATGGGCTCTGAGAGCTGTGGATTCCTGAACTGGAGGACTCTGAGTGCAGTAATAATAAAATCCAAGCCAACCTCAAATGATCATGAGAGACAATGAAGTCATTGGTCACAGCCAACCTGGATTCACAATGGGAAGTCCCATTTAACTCAATTTCCTTTTATGAAAACATTGCCAATCTAGTTGACTAGGGGAATCCAGTTGATTGAATTTCAGCAAAGCTTTCACTGCTGCTTCTCGCAGTATTATTCTGGACTAAATATCCAGTATACAGGTAGATAAAAACATAATGCTATGTGTGAACAATGGACTGACAGGTCTGTCTCAGAAGGATGCAGAAGATAGGGTTACATATGGCTGGCTATCATTTGTTAATGAGATTCTGCAGGGTTCTATTTTAGGGGCAGTTCTCTTTAGTGTTTTTATCAATGACCAAAAATAAAGGTAAGGATGCCAGGATGATGCAAACATGAACAAATATATGAGCACATGAGCAAATATATGAACTATCATCTGCCTGACTGGATTTGCAGTGAAATGGGCTGGTTTTGCAATGCAGCTAACCAGGGATACACACTAGTAGAAGAAGGAAAAAAATAGCCTTCTCTATCTATTGGAACCAATCTGTTAATTAAGATTTAATGATGTTTTTATTTTATTTTATTTTATATCTTGATTGTATCTCATGTTTTGTATATACTGTGCAGCTGGAACTATGAGATAGAAGGCACCTTTTCTGTAACTTCTGAGGCTTTACTTCAATTTTATCTGCCATTACATTAGCTGAATGGCTCACCACACCTCTGTGAGCCTTGTCTGACTACAGCTGAGTGACTGATACAGCTGAGCAGCCAGGTAAGTGACAGAATGACAAGTGGAAGTAGAGCAGTGGTGCAGTTGTGGTACCCCCTGTTCTGGAGTTAAGCAGAGCTCTGCTTGCTCTTGTGAAACAGTTGTATTCAAACTGTGTTGTGAAAATTTGGTCAGCAGCTTACTTTCAGAGCCATTAAGCACATGGAGCTAGGCTTAACCTGGACATAAACTAATATATAGTTAGCTGCAAATAAAATTTTGTTTGATTTTCTTTTTTTGCTTTTCCTTCCTTCTCTCATCTGTCCTACTACCCACTTAAAGTCCCTTATGACAATGATCTCCTACGTGTCTCTCAACCTTCTATTCCTTCCTATCCTTCTCTGCTTGTAAATTCATATTCTGAACTGCTGCATCTTCACTTCTTGACATCATACAGAAGGCAGTTTTGATTGTTCAGGGCAGACCATCTCTCTGCTTGTCATTTCTTATCTGGGGAATAGAGTGGAATTGAGGATGCAAGGAGCCCAAACCTAAAGTATGTGTTAAATTTTTTTCTGCTGATATGATTCAAGTGCAATTGTCATGAGATGTTACAACTTCTAAAGTTCTCTGGAGTAACACAAAGTCTTAGAATAAATACAGCTGTAAAGTTGACACGTCTGCAAAATCTTGGATTAAAGTCTAGGTTGTATAAATTTCCCAGAAAGGAGGAATGCTTTCCATAGGATGAGTAAAACCAGTTTTCCACTGTGAAGGCAAACCTTTGTTATCTTATGACCCTATTGAAAATACTTCGGCTATTTTTTTTCGTCAGTTTAAATGTAGTTATTGTAAAAATCTCATCTGTGGAAACTGAAATGAAAAAAGTCCAAATAGTTGTGCTTGATTAAGTCATAAGTGGCTTAAAACAAAGCCTTGAAAGGTAACTATTGAGTTAAGCCTTTTGTGAGTAGGAAGACAGAAGACATTACTGACTGAGCTTTCTTTAAGTCTTGTGGTTTTGCTATAGTTGCAGTGAAAGCATATATAGAGTTGTGTTTTAAAACAGAATGCAAATGGAGTTATTTCATGTAGCATCCCATAAGCTTTAGCAAAAATAATGCTTTATTTTTATAACTATTAATCAGGATATATTTATAGATATCTCAATTCAGCATAAAACAATAGAAGTTTTTATGTTTTTGATAACTCTTACCATTAGCCATTTTTGTTGTAAAGCAGACTAATAACCAACTAGTCTACATGCAGAGGCTAGACTAGAAGTCACTGTTTTTAATGCTTAGGGTGATGTTATCTGATATGGAATACTTCTTTGTTCAGCTCAGGCTGCCTTGCTAGGGGGTAGGAAGGGAGGTAGAATGAGAAAAAGAGAAAACTTTGACACTGTAAAAACACTGCTCAGCAATAACCCAAACAGCAGTACATTGTTAACACTATTTTAGACACAAATCTAAAACACAGTGCCATATGGACAGCTTTTAAAAAGTTATCTCCATCCATGCCAGGCACAGTTTAAGAGGGCAACTGAAGAAGTGCACTCTTGATAGCCAATAATTATGGGGCAGGAACAGGAAAATAGTAATAAAATGTTATTACTTTTTTTTTTTTTTTTAATCTTGTGACATAAATATATTTCTAACTGAGCTTGTTTTACTGTCCTATGCATTTTTTTATAATTGTCTAAATGAGGTTACATTTCAAATTCCTGTCTTCTTTAGCATTAGCCCTAGAATAATGCCTGCTAATTAAACCTGAGCCAATATTTTTTTCTTTGTACACCTAGAAGCATGATACCACGCTGAGCACAGAATAAAACATTGTCTTGCATACATTCTCCCTGCATCTTTTGATATGAAAAGAGTTGTTTGTTCCCTCACTTTGGGAATGTTTACAGATTCTGTGAATAGCAGAGGGCAGAAACCTGCACATATAACAGCAGTTCAGACTTTTCCGAACAGATCTAGAACACCTGATATTGAGGAATGTGCATTGTAAAGGCAATAGCATTTAGTGCTTCCACAAATCACTTAAGGTATAGCAGGAATATAGTATCAGTGATACACTTTCTTACTCCTGCTTTCAGAAAACTTTATAATGTGGAACAAAGTGATCAAACTGCTTTCACTTAGAAAACATTTCAGAAGATTTAATCTGATGCTATGTTCACTGCTTCCAAAAGGTTTTTAACAGTTGAGGTATGTATTTTAATTATGACAGTATACTAGTTGCTATTGATATTGTGTATTTAAAGTATATGTGTATGTACTTGGATTTATAATCAAGTTCACATGTTTGTTTAAGTAGAGAACTGGAAGAGGATTACAGATTATCATTGTTCTTTCTTGGATAGTAATCAAATGAATCTAGACTAGGAATCAGTGAATCTGGTCTAGTATTGAATGTGGAGGTTGGTGGCCCTGCATGTGGCAGGGGGGGTGGAGATTCATGATCCTTGACATCCCTTCCACCCCTGGCCATTCTGCAATTCTGTGAATCGCTTAGTAAAAGTGGTCACATTTAGTCACAGCTAACTGCGCAAAATCTCTGTTATGTGTAAGTGGATATCTGCAACAGGAATTTGTATATCTATTAACAGAGGAGCAAATGCTCTTCCAAATACATAATTTCATAATTGTAGGGATTGGAAAGGATTTCTGGAGACCACTGGGAACAACCGCTTTCTAAAGCAAATTCTCTACAGCAGATCACACCAGCAGGTGTCCAGATGGGTCTTGGATATCTCCAGTAAAGGAATCTTTACAACCTCTCTTGGCAGCCTGTTCCTGTACTCTGTCATTCTAGAAGTATTTTTCCTTGCTTTAGCATGGAACTTCCTGTGTTCTAGTTTCTGCCTGTTGCCCCTTGTACTATTGCTGCTCTCCATTGAAAAGAATTCACTCCCATCGGCTTGACTCCTGAACTTAAGATATCTTTACACCGTAGAGATCCCCTTCCAGTCTTCTCCTGGCTGCGCAGTTGTCGTCTCTCAGTCTTTTCTCATACAGGAGGAGCTTTGGGCTCTCAACCATCTTTGTGGCCTTCTGCTGGCCTTGCTCTGGGAGATCCCTGTCTTTTCTTGAACTGGACTCATTGGTCAGTAAATACAGAGTTTGGGACACCTGCCTTGAAAAATCTTCTCCTGTATGAATATCTCAAAAATGCTTGGTCTTAGAGATTATTTGACAGTTCATAAAGAGCAATTTGATTATCAGTAAAGCTTTATTCATTTGCATCTGTAATCATTAGACAATCTGCATATATGTGTATATGTGTATGTTAATGAAGCTTGAAAAGTGATTTGACTTACAGAGAAACCCTGGGCCTCATTAGGATGGTACATTGTAATGACAGTGACAGTGTGCTGCAGGAGAAAGAAGATTTGTCTGCATCCAGACAGGGACTTCCACCCCTGAGGATTATGTGATGACAGGCAAAGTAATGCAAAGATGTGATGGAGGCTGGAATAAGCATGTTGTAGTTCAAGAAACCAAAGCTCTGTCTAACTTAGTAGCAGGTCTCTGACATAAGATCCTGCAGGGAAAGATGTAGGAGCAGCATGGTTAGAGAGTAATCCTTCTCCTCATTAGTACATCTAATTCTGTAAATATATGTCTTTGGATGGTTGTCCGTGTGTGGATGTAAGGAATGGTGTTCAAGAGAAAGGAGTGCAAATTATTTTCATGTCCTAGTTTGCACTGGGTGGTGGAACAGTGTCAGTGTACTACAAGCATGAAAAGGGCTTCCAAAACTGCTGTTTTTGAAGTATTGACTGTACTTCCAGAAGTGATTTACACTATATGGCTGTAACTCTGCACCATTCCTGTCACCTTTGCAAAGAAAGGACCTTACTGTGTTTTTACAGAAAAAATAATTTCAAGAGCACCCTGGGTAGATATATAAGATGAAGGTTTGCATGAGGAAAAAGAACTAGCGATGTCTTTAGTATTTTCTTGCAGCTGGAGTTTCTATTTGTAGATATGATCTGCAGGGAGACTGCTGTAGTATTTTCATTGGCTAGGTTCTGATGTATAGGACAGACACACTTCAGCTCCCAGTTTCTTCTTCTCTGTTGAATTTTGCATATTCCTGTTGTAGAATAAGAGAAAATGTTTAAGCGTTTTCTAAGTATACTGCTCCATGGCTTCATTTTGCCCTTAGTTGCCATGAAGAAACATTAAATGCAAATCATTTTTCTTTATTTGCAATAGGTCAAACTAATTTAGCTAAAGTTCACAACCATCTGCATAGAAGATTATTGTAAACACAATAAAATTCAAAGGTCATTTCTGTGACTGAAAGTGGATCAAAGGTGCCTTCAGTGCTATTTTAATCTACTTCAGAAACTTGTAATGAATTTAGTAAAGGGTGAAAGTTCAAGGCTTTCCCTTGCTGTTGCTTTTTATATAATGCTATTAACTATTCACTGCTCTATCGTTATAACATGTTCAATGGTGTATGAAGGAGAAACTAGCAAGGGGAACTAAGCTATAGCATAGGACCTCCTGATGTATGCTGATTTTGTTGATGTGTTTCATCAGTTGAACAGCAGCAGCTTAGAAAGCAGCAGTCAATCTTATTCCTGATTATGAAGTCTGAATGCTTACAACCCATTACAAAAGTAAATGATGAACTCTAGAGCAGAATATTTTTGCACTCTGACACTGAGCAGTTCCAAAAATAAACCCAAATAACAAACCTGTAATCTTGAGATGTTTCCCATGGTTAAAGAGGTATATGAATTGCCTGGTTTTGTTAACCTGCTAATATTTTGGGTTACCCTTTTACTTAACAGTCAGAGTTTTCCATGAAGCTAGTGTAGTGCAGCTGTGGAGATTATCATGCTATGACAGTATTCATAGACTAAAGAAGCAGCCTGAACTGTGAATAAATTTGGCTTACTACTTGCAGGTAATGGTCATTCAGAAACTGTTCTTTGCAATGCAGATAGGAAGGAAAATCTGCTCAGGATTTCCTGGGATGATAAGCAATTTGATAGTATCAAAAATGAAGAGGAGTTTCTGAAGAAATACGTAATGTAATTTTTTTTATATCTGGACTAATCACTTGCCCTGCAGCTCTCAGTGATTAAGTTGGAACTTAATCACAAGAACAAGATATGAAATACTCTCTGTGCCACATTATATTCAGATTATTCTTCCAGTCAAGTCCTGTAAATATGAAACGAGGATGCTAGTAAATGTGACAGCTTAACAACAATGATATTTGATTTCACATTAATTTATTTCTTGTGGAGAACAGATATACCGTTATTAGTTCACTATAATGTGAATTTCCCATAACTTATTATATTGCACAATCAAATTGGTTTACAGTAATTAAAATACATTTGCTCAAGAACAAGGAGTTAGAAAGAAATCTCAGGTTTATTTCATTTAGTTTTGAGCTGGTAAAATGACTTTTAATTCTGAACTCATTATGGCAATAGGCTTAAGATTTTGAGCTCTCTTAGATGACCAGAACCAGAATGAGAAAGAAATGTGTTATTCTGGTTATGAGGTAAACTACATTTGTACATACTTTTACATCTTTCAATATTCTGATTAAAAATAGAAATGTGTTAGATAGTTCAACTGTGCTGTAGATCCGTATACAGTCTTGCATTTATTTTTCAGAGTTAACGGGATGAAAACTATGGAGTTATATAGAAGTCATGATAACTATTCCTCCCTCTGAACCCTACCTGGAGTGAAAAGAAAAAGCTTCCTTTGACTACAGCCTACAAACTTCTTCCAAGTTAGTCTAAGTCATTGATAAAAGACTGTGACTACAGAGTCATGTGCAGATTAATAGCTAAATTTCATTTCTGATGCAGACAGATTTCTTCCGTGTGTAACTCTTTCAGCTAGCAAAGTGCCAGTCTGAAATTACCCTGTTCAGCTGATTAAGTCAATTGCAAAGAAACTAGCAATGTTTCCTCAGGAAAGCATGGACACCATCAATAAGCTTTCTAAGCTTTATAGTACTACCCAAAAGGGAATTATCCCCTGAGCAGATGAGGCAATTAATCTCTGTTTCTATTTCTTCACTTGGAGACTTCTAGCTAGAGTGAACAAAGCACTTTCAAGCAATAATAAGGTTGCTCCCTGACAGTTTGTATTGAGATTTATAGGATACTGTCCTCATAGAGACATTTCCCAGTGGAATGTCTCTTTGGAAATTGCAAGAACCACAGAGTGTGCACCTATCTGTACCTGCTTCTTTGTGGCTGGATTGTGTTTAGTATTCTGCAGGAACAAGATATGAAATACTCTCTGTGCCACATTATATTCAGACTGTTCTTCCAGTCAGGTCCTGAAAGTACGAAACGAGGATGCTAGTAAATGTGACAGCTTAACAACAATGGTATTTGATTTCACATTAATTTATTTCTTGTGGAGAACAGATATACTGTTCTTTAGACGCATCTGTATTCCTCAAAGAAAGCTAATCCAGCTTGAAAGAAACTTTGAATGCCAGCTAGAATATCGTTAAATGTGATAGATGCATCACTGAATGATCTTAGCATGCCTATTGAAGGGAAGAATTTTGGGGAAGGCAGGCAAAAATTAAAGTTCTCTGCTATGAAAAGTTTCTTGTTATTTGTAATGAGCATCACCAATGTGTCTCAGAGCCATCACTAAAAAAGATGGAAATTACTTTCTCTTATGCTATACCCCTTTTTCTTGAAAAGTAAATGTAGTGTGATTATCAATTTAATTAGCATTATTTGCTCTGCAGGACAAAATCCTATGTAGGCTATATATCAAGATATAGCAGACATTTTTGCAGTAGTTTGTATGTGATATGCACTTTCCCTGCTACTGTTTAAATTAGCAGTTAATGCTACGTATACTTCCTCTAAATTTGACTTGTGAAAAGGAAAAAGCAGAAAAAGTGAAAATACTCAGATAAGATATTAAGGCAGTATGTTTTATTTCTTTGCTCTTCAACATGACACTTACATAGGATGCTCTGAAAGTAATGACTCCTATTTATTTCCATGGAAGCTACAAATACAAAGAATGCAATGACACTATTTTATGCAAAATTATCAGCTACAAAACGCTATTTTTTAACATAGTCATCCATGCATTTTCACTAGTGATGAGCAAGACCTTGCATGTTGCATTCATTAAAATCTGTGCCAGTGGAGGTGAACTGATGATGCTGTCATCACTGCTGAAATAACCTGAAATAACAGTGGTCTTATCCACTGCTTGATCTCTGTAAACAGTCAGCAAGAATCAATAATTATCAGTATATATTGTTTCTTCTGCATGGATGAATTCAATGACCGATCTTAGCTTCCTCTGCAGTTCTATATCAGGTGTTATTTTGTCAGACAGCCCCTCTGCTGCCATCTGTCCCATGGCAACAAAATGTAGTGGAATACCAGTGGGAAGGTTCAGCCTCTAATGCCATACCACTAACATCTGCCTCTGATGTCATAGGCCAACATCATAAAATAGGAGGCATTATTTTTGGAGCAGTTCTTGTAATTTCAGTTAGCCTTTCTGGAGCTTGAGATACTGAAAGAGTATACAGCATTATAGTGTAATATTTCATTTGGATTATCCAGGTGTTTTTTGGATCACTGATTTAGAAAAACAAAGCTCTAAGTTAATGGTTTGATTTTCCTGTTCTTCTGGTGCAAACTTATATCAGTATGGGAATAGCTGAGTCATGGCCTGAACTGCTGATCGATCACCTGAGGAAAGGACTGAGTCAGCCATGGAACTCCACCTCTCAGACCCCATTTAAGGTCTGACTGCCACTAGGCTGACTGGAGAAGCTGTGGATGCCCCATATCTGGAGGTTTTCAAGGTTAGAATGGATGGGACTTTATCTAGTGGAAGGTATGTCTACCCATGTCAGGGGATTTGACTGGTCCTTTAGGGTCCTTTCCAACTCAAGACATTCTGTGAAAATGGCTTGCTTTGGAAACATGATGTTCTCTGATCAACTATTAGAAGAACAAGCCTTTAAGTACTTTGTTTCAGTCAGTTTATCTTTGTGATTTATCCATGCCTGTAATATTTACTCCTGGGTGACATAGAGTCCTAGTTAACAAGCTCCTTATCTGTATGAAACTGAATGAGGAATGTCTTACGTTTTATGGTTATGGAATTTAAGGTGGATTGCAGAAGCACTGTGTGCAACTTTTTTTCTTAAACATGCATCTTGAAAACCTTACGGTGTTTCATGAATATTAAGGAATGATTTATAGGTAAATTGTGTAAAATGGAAGAATGATTGTTTTCCCTGAAAATCTTTCAGTGTATAGTATGACTTCTTGAAATATATCTTATGTAAGCAAAGTGTTGGTATGAGCAGCTGGGACTCAAACCGAACAATTGCTTTTGAAGTACATCCAGGCTACATCTATGATTGAAGAATTTGGAAGGATCTTCTCAAAAAACATGTCAACCATGGGGATAACTTGCCTGTATGTATGAGTAGTGAACAGTCAGGCTTCTTTTTCCAAGCCTAATCTGACCTTCAGCAGGAAGACCCCTCCTTGGCTGGAAAGAAACAGTCTATTATTTGTTATAAGAGTACCTTGACTTTCCTGAAGTTGTTAGCTGCATGCCTGTAAGTCTTTTTCTCAGACTTGTTTGCATTTTTCCTCCAATTTCTCCAGTCACTTCTTTAACAATTATTTCAATTTCATTGCCTGCTTTTGGTCTCAGTCAAACAGTACAGATATTTTCCTGTATTTTTCTTTTTTTTTTCTTTTTTTCTTTTTTTATTTTTTACTGTTTCTAAATGATAGTAATCCTCTAAAATGGTTGTCTTTACAGTAAGTTATTGCAGGAAAATTCTTCTGGAAACTGTGTATTATCTCAGAACTGACGTATATAGTATATTCATGACTATCTAAAAGTCGTGATGCTTTGAAATGAAACAGCATTAGTGACAGACAGTATTTCTATCAGAAACATACCCAAACAATAAACTTTATCACAGCTTGTGAGCTGACAACTAAGCTGTAGCATGCTGTGCTGATTTTGCCTACTTATTTTCCAGTCCAAGTGACTTCAGTGATGTCTTTTGAAAATCTGTAGGCTAAAACTATATTTTATGCATTGATGGCATACCAGAATTTGGTTACAGAGGAACAACTGTGAAAAGAGTGGTTGGATCTGGTGGCTTTGCCAGCAGACATCCCAGTTTCCTCAATTTCCTTGTTAGTGGGACTGCTCTGCAGTAGCTAATAGAGTGCTCTGACAAGGGAGGGCTGCAGCAGTGAAGGCATTTGGATCCCTGGGCCCTCTGAATCAAATACCTCCACAGTTCTTATTAAAGTTTGTAGGAGTTAGGGAAGTAAATATTGAGTAGATAATATTCTCCTGAGAAACTGGTGGTTGTGTAGTCCAGGCAACTGAGCTTTACAAGTTGAGTTATTTTTTTAAATCAAGTAACTATGAATCTTTAGGATGAATTAATCCTAAAAACTAGTTCTTCTCAAAGGAAGCAATCACCACAATAAAAAGAAATAAGAAGACACCCCAAACCCCCAAGTGAACAAAAGATTAACAGAACAAAGAAAATACGTCATTCTTTCTTGTCAACAAAATAGTCTGGAGAAGTATAGTAATGTTACTTAGAATTTCACTGTCTAGCTGTCTGTACTTGAAAAAATATTGTATTTATATTTCTTCTAACATCATAAACTATTTATTTAGTTTAGGAGTAAATTACCTTTTTTAATTATTGTTGCAAAGGCAAAGATCTTACTTCCCTACTTTCACAAATGAAAGAGGCACAAGCTAACATACAACAAAACTGAAAATTTAACTCAAAGAAAGTTTGTCATTATATCCTAACATGAACAACATGAAGAAGGGAATGAGCTCAATTAGCTAATAGTTACTGAATTAAGTGGGTTACAAAGAGTGCTTGTGTTGTGGGATGGGAGACTTTCTTTCACCTAACAGAGGGCGTAAAGTCAAAAAAAAAATATTTAAGTTGGTGAAAGTAGAAAGGAGAAGATATCTGATCTTCAAGCATATCTTTCCCTTGTGCAATGATTTGGAATCCATACCTGCTATGTATCCTTATTTAAGACTGGAAATATTTTGGGGGGTTCCTATTGCATTTGATAAGTTATTACACATATTTCGTTATTTTACTAATTCTAAAGTTATATGAAAGTTGAACAGCTCCTTAGGCATTTGCTGTAGCATATTGGGAGGAACAGCAGTAAAGTGACTTTTTTTCTTTAGTTTTTATATATATCTCATGTCAAGTGAGAAACTTGTACAAAAGATGGGAGTGTTTTTTTTGCTTCCTGAACAGAAGTTAAAACAAAATATGCAACTGTGTAAACATTTCTTGAGGATAACGCACATGGCCTGTGTATGGTATGGTAAAGTGCCCTGAAAGCAGTGGGATTACTTGCCCCATGCAGGTTTTTGATTGTGCTTACAATAAAAGAGATTTGCTACAGGATAGGTATGATGTATATCGTGGTTATTATTGAGGTATTTGGTGAATGAAAAGGAATTGCTGTGCCTGAAAACTCTGGTAATTGAAGTTTTTAGACTTTGACAGCATAGACAGAAGCTGCAAATGAAAGAAAAAGCCTGGTAAAAGCCTTGATATGCCGGAGTGCTTTGGAATAATCCTATAGCAAGTAGGATGTGTCCCCAAAGAGAAACTATGGCAGGGAAAGCAATTAAAACTAGATCTAATCAAACATAGTTCCAGTTGGAACAAGTAACAATAATTTGATATTTACAATCTGTCCTGATGTTGTAGAATTCACTGAGATTGGGATGATAGGCAGCATAAAAAAACATCTTTTGTAGCAGAACCCAAGTAAAATAATAGTGCACATCCTAATTTGTAGAACTAAGATACCCATCTACCTGTGGGTATCTGACCCCCTGCTGTTTTATTATCTTCCATGCTTCAATTTTATGAAGCTTTGCAGGAAAAATGTAATATGTTCCCTTTCAACTTGTTTTGAGGTGACAGACCATCATCATCTGTCAGTAAGGCACAGAGGATACACCGAAGCTTTAATGAACAGCGTCAAATAGACAGGTTTTCTTACATTAGTTTTCCGTTGTGTTTTCTGTGCCATATGTGGCTCTTTCCCTTGTCTCTTAATAGTGATAATGTGAAATTTATGTAATAAATTGTGGTTTTTGGGTATTCTTTGAAAATGATAAAGAATCCTCACTGATTTTGTGAAAGCTTTTTTTTTTTTTTGTGGTTAGCTCTTTAGAGAGACTATAAACATTATTAATGGATTAAAAATAAACAATTAAGTATAATTAACTATAAATTGAAATTGCTGATCTGAAATTAACTTGGAAAGTGAGTTTTTCAAGTTAATGTGACAAGCCATTTCTTAAACAGGTTCTTGTTTTGTAAAGGTAAAGTTAATAGCTTTTATATGACTGAGATGATCAGGTTCCCTACCTTCTTAAAAAAGGAAAAAGGTGAGTCTTAAATTCTAAAGAGCTGTTGGTAGGGATGCTTCATATAGGACAAGCAGGCTATCTTATAGAAGACAATTTAGTAAAAAGGGAATAAATGTTTTAAGAACAGCAGTTCTCTCTCTGGTTTAAAACTATATTGAAATTGAATTTGTTTGCTTTTCTACTGGTTTTATTGTGAGATGGATATATGCTCAAAATTTCCACCTCACCACATATGTGCAGAATGTGTAACTGATTATCATGCCTTGTTGACCAAAGATTCAAATAGGATGGTCTCTAGAGCAAATAAGGTACTTATGTAGAAGTTCATGTGTTTTGGATGTTAATTTTAAATCCATTCTAATTAACACACATTTGTCAACGTTTGTTACATTTCAGATCAGGAACAGACTGCGTCTTGGGAACTGTTATGTATAGTTCAAAATATTCCTACAAACTGATGTTGCATTGTTTTTTAAAAAAAGAAAAATGAACAGAGGAGCTTTGCCCATTGTTTTCATTTGTCAGTGAATAGATTAATTAAACATATGTTTGTGGCTCAGACTAGGTTATTTCTAAGGTGCTTACAGCAAGAGCAGGGTTGGTCTCTTCTCACTGGTGACAGGACGAGGGGAAATGGCCTCAAGATGTACCAGGAGAAGTTTATGTTGGCTATCAGGGAAAGTTCTTTACTTAAACGATTGTTAAGCACTGGAATAGACTCCTTAGGGAGGTGGTTAACGTTCCTGAATGTGTTTAAAAACCATTTGGATGTGGTGCTCAGGGACATGATTTAGAGGAGGGTTGTTGGTTAGAGTAGTATGGTTAGGTTGTGGTTGGACTTGATGATCTTCAAGGTCTTTTCCAACCTGAGTAATTCTATGATTCTCTGACCTAGTTCTTTGAATCAGCAGATTAATTTACCAGGGAGAGGGAAGATAATTAGGGTGGGAAATCTTTGAGGACTCTTTGTAAGACTTAGGGACATTTCTACTGAAGCTATCTCGTCTTGGGCTTTGTGAACATAAAACTAAACTTGGAAACAAAAAAATCCCAAGGATAGAAATAAAGAAATGAAGTGCTGAGTGAGTGTATGTGCTCTAATAGTTCTGTGATGGAAAACAGGTAAAAGTTCTTTCAGATGTTACCAGAAAGCAAGGAGTAATTGTCTTAAAGGGAAAGAAAACGTGGGGATGTACTTACTAAATATTTTACATAGTAAATGACATAAAAAGACAAATGCATGACTATTCAGATTTCATTTATATAGAAGCATGTTACAAGTTGTATATCTTTGTTGTCAGCTGTCAGTGAAACTATTTTTCTGCAGGGAGAAAAGGGATGTAAGAAACTGTGGGCCTAGTGAATGCAGTCATAACATATAGTTTGGACAGGGTGGTTTTACACTGCTCTGCACTGTGTTGCAAGAAACTGCGTATGATTGTATTTCAAAAGCAATTTCTTCTCTCAGGAATCGAGAAAACAAATGGTTGGTGTGTCATCGCCTTTAAAATCATCAGGACCTTCTATTAAAAATGTATACTGGAACTGAAGAGTCACTGATACATTTTTTGTTAGTTTTATGACTTTGGTGAGCAAGCCATTGCTTGTGTGGACTTGTGTTTTCTAGCATCTGCTGTCATACTTTTTTCCTACTATTTTTCAGTGATCTTTCTTGACAAAGGTGAAATAACTGATTAAAAGTAGTCTGATTAAAAACAGAATGGTTAACATTTGTTTATTCTGTCCTAAGTTCAAGATGGATCTATTTTTTTTAATCTTTAAAAAGAACTAAAAAATATTTTGAATAAAGAGTGAATATTACTGCATATTTAACATGAGAACTAATTTGTTTATAATTGATTTTTAATTTTTCGTAGTACAGACATGACTTAATGGATTATATAATTTACTTTTTTTTTTTAACTGCACTCTGATAAAAACTTACTGTTACACTAACATTGTGATGTGGATTAATGATATTTAGTTGTATTAAAAACCCACAGTGTCTTTCAGAAATGTGACAGTGGAGTATATTAAAGCAGACTGAATAAGAAGATCCTGAGAAACTAGTGCATTCTTTGAGGCACTTGAAAGAAAAAAAATATTGATTAAAAACTTTAAAGTTTTGTGTTTGAAAATATAAGCATAAGTATTATTCAAAACATGAAGATTCATGAATTTACTTGTGAGTTATCTTTATGAACTCTATATTATTTCTCTATTTGACTATATTTTTCCTTCCTCATTTAAGCACTATATACATTTGGTTAGATCTTTCATGTATGACAGTGAGAGAACAGTTGTGCCTTACTGCCAGAGCAAGGCAAAGAGGCTCACTTATATGCCAGAGTTCCTGACAGATTGAGAGAGATCTGGTGATTCCACACTTGTAAATCTGTCCTCCGAATCTTTCATTTCTGGTAATTGCTGTAAAATTGTAGCAGTAATTTACAAATTAAAATTGTCTTGCTGTCTTACCTTGTGGTGCCATATATTTTATGACTCCTTACCATTCCAGAATGGTAAGGTGGAACTGTTCTGTGGGTAAGTTTGCTAGTTGTTTGGTTTTTTTTAACCAAGCAAGAAAAAAACAAGTTATTTCTTCAGTGAATGGAGTTGTTCCTTGTTCCCACAGGTGTTCTGCAAGGCCTTTGATTATCAAGTTCCCATTCTTCTTTCTTTCAAAAGCTTCTTTTCAAAATATTTTTTGGTGCTTCAAAAATATTACTTTCCTTATCTCTTTCTCACTATCTTCTCTTTTGAGCAATTGCTATGCATTTTTCCTTCACAAATGGCAGAGATGCTTCAGCCACATTTCATTTGCATACTGCTAGTGAATATTACAGCAAGAGATGCAGACTGTTGCAGTGCTATTGCATTCAGAGGAAGCAAGGAGGATGTTAAATCAGTTCCAAAGTATACATGTGAGGAGATTCACTACAGTCAGAGTTATTCTGATAAAATTGTATGTGAAGCTCTGTTGGGAATTGATCCAATTTTGATGAAACACAAAAAGGGAAAGTGATTTATTAGGGTAGTCATTAGATGGGTCAAACGTATGCTTGTCTTTGGAATTTCCAGCACATTGCAAACATTTCCAGATATCTAAAACCTGTCATTTTCTCAAATACCAATGTGACTTTTAAATGCTACTCATCTGTGTGAATTCAGCTGTGTTATGTGATTACCTCTTCTTTTATTTCTAAAGAGTATTGCTCCCCATCCAAAGTTTATGCCAAACACAAATGGCAAGGCAGGAACTTTTTAGCATTCAAATCCTTCCTGTAAACTGCCCTTTTATAGAGGTATCCATGAGAAATTAACTTTTACTAATTCCAGCTTGCAAATATTTGGATTATGTGGTTGGAATTTTTATACAGTAAAAGAATTCATTGCTATTATTCACTCAGGTCAATTATCTAAGCTCACTTTAAAAAAAAAAACACAAAACAAAACAAAAAATCTTCTACATGCGGCTTATGCTGGTAATCATGAAGAAAAAGTAAAACAAAGTCAAGGTGACTCAAAGGCTGCAAAGTCATAAAGAAGTTAAAGAGAAATGTACACACAGTTTTGTGGGCTGTGGATAGCAACACATAAGACCTCACATCAGTCTTCAAGAACAAACAGATCTAATGCTTTTAAATAGCCAAGTGCCTTTCCTGGGTGATTTATTTTGTTGGAACAGCAGTTTTCAACCAGAAATGAAGGATTAGAGTCAGAATATCCAGCTGTTTTTCAGAAAGAGAAGATACATGTAGGTCATCACTATTTGACCAAAGGAGGATGTTTGTAAAATACGTTATTTGGACTGATCACATCTCATGGATGTTCTATTGAATACTGGGAACACTGCAACATTTACCAAAAAAATGTTAGGAAGGTCAGAGCTGAAGCACAGGATTTGGAAATCTTATTCACTATGTAATTCTTGTGTGTAAAACAGCTCATGTATGGCAGTAATGTACTTGGTGGTTGTCCTGTGTGTCCTGGAATGAACACATAGCAATTATAGCTGCTTTACAGGATTTATACAGAGCCAAATTTCTAGGTGTTTGTATCTGCTGTTATGATAATGAGAAGCTCAGTACAAGAATAGCTAATCATCTTGATACTTTGTGCAGTAAGGAGGAATGATTAAGCAAAACTAATGGCAACATTGTACCTGCAATTACATCCCAACTAAGAATTATGGCTTGAACTTCACATTTGTATAACTGTATTTGTTTATAGCCTTTGTTTCTATGAAGATGAGCATGTTGCTGCTGCTTTAATTGCTTAATAATTTGAACTTGCTCATTTAGTGATACAACTGCATTTCCTCCCTTCCTTGGTATAGTTGCAAGAATGTTGAGATTATTCCCTTAAAGCAATGCTTGTCCTATAGTATTATTGTAGTGTTTCATTCGTCCAGGAAACAGTTTTCTTTAAAAAAAAAAGTTGTACAGAATTTAAAAGGCATATTTAGGGTGATTTTTGCTTACTAGAAACAAAGTTTTTGACAGAAATTATCCAACGTGCTTGTTGTCCATTATTTATGTCATTAGCAATCAGCTTCAGGAAATTTTTACGGGAGACAAATGAACATACAGGCAACTCAGAGAACCATATGGCAATATCCTGTTTTTTTTTTAAATTTATTTCACTGGGAAATGGTTCTAAATGTTCTTGCATGCAAGAAAATGCAGAGAAGGTAAATCCTCCACAGTATGTTGAATGGCAAGATTTTCTGCAATTTGACAAATGTGAAAAAAAAAATTAAAAAATCTGTTTTTCTAAGTTTAAAAAAAAAAAGTTCCTGTAAAGTGCACCTAGATAAAGAAGTATTTAGAAACAATTTCTGTGTTGCTTGCTTAGTAATTTAGAAACATTTTTACAGCAGAACTATCATCATTTTTTTGTTGTTCAGAGTGGTTGTGTGTTTTAAGAAGACAAAGACAATGTAAAACCATGTGTTAATTTTCTGTTACTTTGCACTTCTGAGTGAATGGTAATCATTTTAGTAAAGTAAGCATTTTTTGTTTACTTCTGTTGTAGTTTAATGCAGCAGGTGGCTCAGCACAACACAATCATTTGCTTGCTATTCCTCTTCCCAGTGGGGTGGGAGAGATAATTGGTAAGAACCAAGTAGAACATGTGGGTTGAGATAAAACTGTTCACTAAGAGCAAAGGAAAAGGATAATAATTATGACCTATGTGTACATATATATGAATGTATATAACAAGTGATGCACAAAGCAATTGGTGTCATATGTTATGGAATATCCCTTTGGCCGGTTTAAGTTGGTTGTTCTAATTCTTTTTCCTACCAGCTCATTGAGCCCTTTGTTGTGAATGGTCTTGGTCTGTACAGCGCTGCTAGAAACATCAACATGTTATGGACATTATTTTTCTCCTAGAACTAAAACATTACACATCAGACACTTTGAGGAAAACAATTCTATTCTAGCTGAGACTAAGACATCTTTCCAGAGAGCTTTTTTACGTTCTGCTGGGAATCACTGAGCATAGCATTTTATTTCATAAATGGTTGCATGCCTCACAAATGATGCAGTTATGAAACTGTCAAGTCCAACTGGGTATATATCATTCCATATGTTTTCTCCAGTGGACTGGAAAATAAATTTGAAAGTTCTGTGCAGTGCCACAGGAGTACTTTTATATTTCAAAAAGCTTTAGACATGCATGAAATTTTAGTTGGAAAAATTGCATTGGAATAAACATAGCAGATTTTTTTTTTGTCACTGTCTTCCTCTTGTTTGTGTAGCAACATCACCAGGCTGTGCTTGGAAGACCTTTGGTGTGAGTTTGGTGTCCTTTGGAGAAAGAGCGTGTGTAACTCTGTAATGTTGGCCTTGAGCTCTCTCTGGCTTCTTCTGGACAGATCAAACCTGAACAATGCTGTTTTTCTGTAAACCACCAGTTTATTAAGATTAGCTCTCACTAAGAAGAGGGTGAATCCTCTAAACTCAACGATATGAATTTGGATACCGCATTTTGTGTTTGAGCTAAAATGGGCTCTCTTTGTAGTTTATGGTCTAGACAGTCAGAATATTTAGTTAAAGCTCCTGTGCTCTCTACATGGTTCTTGGAGACCATTCTGAACACAGTAGGATTTGAAACATTATGTTGATGAATCCTGAGAGGCATTACATTGCTACACTTCGGTAGTGCAAAGACCTATTCAAAAGGAAAATAATGGGACAGAAGAGGCTTGTAATTTCCTAAAAGAGGCTTTGTGGTACCCCAGCCTAAGTGTGGTGCTTTGACATGCTGCTCTATCAGCTCAAAAGCTATGCCTCTATCTTCTCAAAATATCACCCTGGGTAAATACCATTTTGTGTCTCTTACAGCACAAGTTCTCAAGGTTTTAAGATGGGAAATATCAACATCTTTAAATTTAAAGATGTAAAATGTGTTTGGAAATGGAAATGAATAAAAGGAAATAGGAATAATATTGCTTATTGCTATCACAAGGTGGGAAAAAGTTGTCATAGGAATGGATTTTAAAATCTATATCTTCTCCTTGCCCATATAATCTGTTGATTTTTTTTTTTTTTGCCTGAAATATATTTTCTTACTACAATTTTACTCATCGTAGTAAGCTAAGTAAATTTTTAATTATTTCTTTTCCCTGAAAAACAGCACTAATCTGAAGTACTGTTCCTCTTTGCAAGAACTGTGAGAGCTCTGCCATGTTAATGCAGTGCTGCAGTATTGGCACTGAACGCAGATATCTTCATTACTCTGTCACACAGGAGAGAACATGGTTTTGGAAATTAGAAGATAAAGCATAATATTAGTTTAAGTAAAACCCCACAGAATATAACTGAACAAGTTTTATGATAAATGAAATATACGTTTGCATGTTGCTGTATCCCTGATTGAAGTATTGTGACAAGAATATTTGAAATTGATACCTATCTGACTTTCAAATATTATCAGCAGCTTGGTATCTAATAGGATTGTGTGGTATCAGCTTGGCATGCTTACATATAGAAGCTTTTGATGATTTTTCTGTAGCAGTTCAGCTATTTCTCCTCAGAAAAGGAGATAAATTTTATATTCCCTCTCATAAGAAGTGGTGATAGCTATGTAGCAGTGCTTAGAAACAGGCTTTACCAGGGTGTGCTGCATGAACATGTGTAACATTTTTTTTTCTTTACAAAACATTTAAAAAAAAAACAAACCCCAAATCCTGAATATTTTTAAAATTTGACAATAGTGGTCTGTTGAAATTAAAGGATAGTTGGCAGAATAAAAATAATTATGTTAGGGAGAAGCAGAATAGAGCTCCAGCAATGATCTCCTTTAATATGCTACTGTAGATGCGTTGGAAATAATCAGACAAATTTCACAGTGGAGAATCGATGAAATAAATTTGTTTTGATTATCTGCACTAGAACAGTCTGTATACAGGCAAATCTTCTACAGCTGGAATAGTTTTTATTGCATATATCCATACTTAAGCATGTGCACTCTCTCTACTTCTCAGATAAGAGTGGATGATGTATTAAAACCCAGTGTACTATAAGTAATCAAATCCCAAAGAAAAATATTTAATACACCTGTCCAGTGTGCCTCAAATATCTGTTCTGAAGACTTTTAAACCAGCTACTAAAACTTAAACAGAACTTCCTGCAGTCAGGAAGGCAGTTGACCAGTCCATCCTGCACTGGGCTTTACTGGGTCAAATGTATCTCTGTGCTGACTGACTTCATACTTGCACAACCTTTTGTCCTGAAGTTTTACAACTTGTTTTTCTTTCTTGCACAGTAGCTGTAGAAGTTGTGAATGCTGCTTTGTAAAACATACTGGACTCTATCACAGAATCATTTTAAAGACTACAAGAGTTGGGCCTCGGCTGAAAACTACATAGAAATATTTTTTTTCAGTGGGAGTCTATCTTCTGAATAATTAGACAAAACATTGGAAGTATAAATCAGCTACAGAGTAAACCTTTGATCTTAATGAAAAGGGGAGGCTGTAGTGAAGAATGTGGTTGTATGGAAGGAACTGAACACTGATCTTATAACATTTCCAATGTTATAAGAAAAGAGATCAGATATCTTTTCATAATATCTTCCAAAGGAAATACAAAAAACATACCATAAACTATTGTTGTTGAGACTGGTTAAAAGAACTAATAGAATAAGAAAAGATGTAATGTTTTTATTTCCATGGATTATTTAAACAAATACTTCAAAGTATTAGGGCAAAATCCAGTAAGGTAAGTTTCTGGAGATTATGCAGCTGTGGATTCTGCTTTCTATGTGTTAATGAAAGATGTTTGTAGTTCACACTGTTTCTCAAACCTTGTTCTAATTTTATCATATATTATATCATCTCAAAGATTTTAAGAGCTTTAATAAATACTTGGTCTGCAAAAATGTAGTGATCTTTCCATGGTTGCTTAATTTTTAGTATGAATCAGAAAAGAAAGTTCCACAACTTTTCTTATACTGGTATCATGAAGTTGGATTCTAATATCTAACAAATCTTTCTTATTTGAAGAATATCAAAACAGGTATTCTTCAAAAAAGAAAGATTTGTTTAACATCAGCAGAATTAAAAGTTATGCAATAACAGAGGTTCCTTGTGATTCTCTGTATAGTCAGACTCTGAAGAAATCTGGTATTGTTCAGTTTATTTTTACAGTAAAAAAAGTTTTCATGATTTAGGATCTTTGGTGAAAAACATATTTCCCAGCCCTTTCTTGGAAGGGATCAAATTTGATCAGGGTTTTGAATACAGATGAATATACATTTCAGAATTATTTTCTAGAAGAGTCAGAAAATAACTATTTAGTGCACAAAGATTAATATATAAATGTAAGAAAATACACATTTGTTTTCTGTAATTCTTCACTTTAACATGTGTTATTGTAATACCATCTCTGCATGATATCTAGCAATCCCTGCAACACACACTGGAATGAAATGTGTCGAAGTGTGCTGCAGAGCCATGTTGCTGTAGCAAGGGCTGTTATGTATGCTGTGCCCCAGACAAGCACATTGTCTCCAGCATTGTGTCTATGGAAAGAATTTCAGAGTAGGTCTAGTAAATGTGAGTGGGAAAGCTTCAACTACTTTGTGGAGAAGTCAAGGTGAAAGCAAAATGGTGTTGCTGCTGCAGTGGCCTTTCCTAACTATTTCCTATCACCCAGTGGTCAGAAATAGGTTTAGTGTGATGGTGGAAACATCAGGCTAGCTCTCTCAGGTCAATTTAGTATGGTGCCTGGGAGGGCTAAAGCCCTGTGAGTATGGAAGAGGTGATTTTGAGAAGGGAAGAAGGCAGGCTATTACAAAATAAGTTGATGAATAATGGGGTGAATCGTGACTGTGTGGCCTTTGGAAGTGGTGCTGCATGCACTTTAGAGAAGACTGCTGTTATTTCAGGAAAGTCTCCCTATTAAAAGAGCCAAAGTATTAGAATAAATCACTTTTTTTTTTTTTTAATGTAAAAGTCATGTCTACGGTGGAAGTAGGACTGTAATGGACAGTAAGAAATCATGGAATGCAAATAAAGTTTTTTTGCAAGCAGCAGACCTTTTTGTACAACAAAACTAGGAGTCTGTATTAAAATTTGATAAGCCATAATTTTCAAACTGTAAGCAAAATTTTGATTGTGATGCTATCACAGTCATACTGGATATTTATCAAGGCTGAAGTACTTAAAAAATTGTCTTAATGTGCACAGTGTTTCCAGGAAGGGCATATTTTCTTTCAAAAGCAAAAAAAAGACATTACCACATATGAGGAACCAGCAAGTCAGAAGCATAAACAATCTTTAATTGCTTATGGAAAAATGTCATAACAGATAATGTGCAAGATGGATTATAGTTTAGGCAGTGCTTCAGGCCTTCAGTCTGCCTCATAATCACAGATTAAAATTGGGTTAGAGTAAAAAAGCTGCATAACTACAGGGCTTCTCTTCAGGTGATAATGTTAAAAAATTCATACAGCTAATACCAAAATGTGCTTGACATTTTTATGTGCTCTAAAACTCACTTTCTGTTTTTGTTTTGCATCCAATACAGCATAAAGCTATGGAGACATGATCATAACAGATAAGGAGAAATTGATTTCAGAATAGAATAACAGATAAACAGAAATCCCGATTAACCTCAGATTGCTTTAGTAAACAGAATAAAATATAAGTAAATGATGGATGTATTTGGAATTTTAAAGCGGAAAATAATAGCAGTAATTTTGGGCAGACTATTTAGTGAGGAATAAGTGTATGTAATGCTTTGAAAATAAATATGAGAATAATTTTTAGGTTTCTAAAAATCCACAATCTTGCAAGTGTCCAAGCAAACTAGTTATGAAATTTGTTTTTTTCTAAATGAAAAACTCTTATCTTTCTAGTAAGAGTGTAGCCTTGATAGAAGATGAAGCCAGATGCAAATGAAAACTATGTATTAAATGAAATTACATTGGTCCTCATATTAAGCACCATAAATGAGGAGCTAAGTACTGTAGAAGAAAACAAAGTAAAGGCAGCTAAGGTGGACTTGCTTTAACCAGCAGTCCTTCCTGATTTTATTCCAGAAGCTCTTAGAAGGACTGCAAAAAGCAGAGCTCTAGAGTAATACTAATAATGAAGAAAGGAAATATTAAAAAAAACAAGATGATGTGCCTGTTAGTCTAATGTAAATCTTAGAAAAATAATGGAATTTTCCCAAATAGGAATGTATAGCTACTAGAGATATTCTCAAGAAATAAGGAATGTACTGTAGCATTTCAGTGCTTTCTTTTTAGAGATCCTGTCTTCTAATGGTTTATCTATTACGCTCTTTACAAAAAAAGGAATACTACTCTTAGGAAACAATTTCAGTACTTGGAATTACTGGATTTTATTTGTTCCAATCAGTACATCTTAAATCAAAAGAGCTGGTTGCGCCTTCTAAGATTATAACAGAAGTAATTGTATATAACAAAAGTAATAAAATTTCCTGTAAACAGGGAATTGTCAAAGGAATAATTAGTTTTTCAAAAATATGTACACAGAAAATGAACTACTTCATCAAAGTAAGTCTCTGGACATCCCACAGGAAAAACACATGAGCTCTATTCAAAACACATAATGTTAAAATACTTGAACACCAGATGGATGAAGAATTTGAGAACAAGCTGAAAGGTTTACTCAATGCTGCAAGAAAAGCCTCCAAAAAAGTCGGAGAAACTTTATTTACCACCGTGACTGGAAGATGATAAATACTGGGGGGAAAAAAAAAATGCAAAAGGGAAAAAGGGTAACTCTAGAAGAGTATTAATTCTCATCATAGCATAGAGATCAAAGGGAATAATCTAGTCCTTTGATGTTCATCAGAAATCTTTGGACAAAGTAGTAAGGCTACATTTGGTGTTGGTTTAGTGTCTAAAATACTAGGTCTGCTTCTTATGTGAGGAAATTTATAAAGTATCCTTGATAAAATGGAAAGGCCCTGGAGAAAAATCAGCCAAATATGTATATTCCATCAGTGCAGAAATCTCCAGACAGACTTCCAAGGGGAAAAATAACTATCATAATAGGAAAGTTGTTTTATAACTGGACAGCCTGTATACAAACAGATATGCTGATGTACGACCTTTTTGTTTGTTTTTGTTTTTAGGAGCGAAATTGTTCAGATTGCTGATGTGGAGCAGAGAGGGAATTATAAGGTCTTCATTTGTCTTCTAGTTTCTGTTTTTTTTCAGAACTATAAATTGATTAACTGCAATAGCATGCACCCTAAAATCATATTACACTGTTCCAACCTTTTCCCTCTAACTTTTAATGCCGTTTACCTTTCAGAAATTAGAGTTTTAAAATTATCTTTTTGGAAGTAGTTTTCACTGAACTTTTTCTTATGATGGAGGCTGGTCACTATTCATGTTAATTCTCATAGATTTAATGACTACACTGAATGCAATATTTAATTGCTTTTCACATAATTCACGCTTAATGTTATATAAGTTGTTATGGTCACCTCAGATTTGATTTGTTACATTATATTTGTTAAATTGCTAGCATCTGATTTGCATTTAAAAAACCTTCTATGTATTGTTCTACAAACCAATTGTTGTAGTAGTTTTGAGGTGTTCTTTCAGAGATGTGCTATTTGTAATGATTAGAAGTTTTATCACAATTAATTTCATATCTCATGTAAAAAGAATCTGACAATTATTGAATCAATCTATAGTGGATTTTAAGAAACGCAGCAAATTTGCTGTAAATTATGCCTGAAATTTGATGAGTTAATCAGACTTCCTAACCTGTTATCTTACCTTTCATAATTAATACCATAATCATATTCATCTAAACTCAACTATACGGAAGACATTGTGTGAATGTTTTTTAAAAAAAAATATGAAACAAAACATGGGCACAGTAAGACAGCTGTACACTCCTCAGGGTGCAAGCTCTTTAGCAACTGGTGCTGTAATTAAGACAGAAATTGCATGTCTCTAGCATTTAGGGAAATAGCTTTTGTATGTATTAGAAATGCTGGACAGTGTTGACCTATTAACTATAGCCTGTAATTACAAGGTTCATACATATTTAAAACCAGAGAGTCTCTTCTGGGTTCAGGGTATGAAAAATGTGTAGTCTGCTTGTTGGGATGGGTAATGTTTGAGGCTGGAATGTTAGAGTCAGGCCCGGAGAAATAGTTGATTCTAAAATGGCTGAAATATTCTGTGGTTTTTTTTTTTTCACTTGAATAGAAAGCTCAACCACATTGCTGAGATTGAGTTTATCTGTAGGTATGCAAGGTGTTATCCCTCAGATTAAGAAAGTAATCCTAATAATCTAGAGAAAAGATGTAGTGCTCAGTGTTACTTCTGTATCAAACCTTCTCATCTGTAAATTCTAGAATAATCTGTTCTTACTGATTAAGTTAGTTTTTCAGGATTTGCAGGTGGATATAATGCTATTACTTGAAATAGTATTAAAGATACAGATAAAAACACTGAGAAACTCTCTTTAATCCTAAGAGGACTCCATTCTGTTTCCTTTTTAGGCAATATTAAGCATTTATTCTTTCTGGATCTTCTCTGAGACCATGTACTTCATGATGTGCAAACACTATTGCTCTGCTGAACTTTTTCAAAGGTGCCATTATTGGGAATGGCTGCAGCTGAGAGGGAGAAACTGTGGGATTTTCAAAATGATGTCCCTGGTCAGGAAGGAATATCTACCCAAAAACTGAAATAAATTATAATTGTATCCATTTTTATTTATCTTTAATATTCCAAATAACATAAAGTGAGGTAGGTGAGATGAAAAGTATTGGACTCTTTGACAATATCAATAAATTTTTGATGTCCATTGGAATTGTTACTGATATCAGTAATTATGCAAAATAGATTTATTTAAATTCAGTGATATAACATCTTAAATGTTTTAAAGAGATAGTGCTGCACATAAGGAAATGACTGTCATGTCTGGAGATATTTTAGCTTTTATCTTTATTAACTTTGACTCAGTTTGTCTTATGTATTTTATAATAAGGGCAAGGCAAAAGCCATAGACTATCAAGTGAAGTAGAGATGCAGGAAAGATTTTTCAGATTCAAACATGAGTACCTGTGGTATGTGAATCTACAAAATTTACTTCTAGGCACAGGTGCAGTAAAAATGAATGATTTACTTAGAATATTTATAGACCAGATGGTGCGTGGCTTTGTACAAAATTGTAATGGATGTAGTGCATTCTTTTGTATGCAATGTACAATTTCTATGAAAAGTTAGCCATTTAAACAGTGGCTATTTTATTAGGATTTCTGGATATATGGTAACTTGCTTGGAGAGACACTATAGTCTGGCAACAACAGCACAACAGTATCTGATGCCCTTATCAGAGCTCTTATATTCAACAGACCCCATATTCCCAAGTGGAAAGATGTGATTTTTTGGAAGGTGAGATTTTGGAGACTTCAGAGAAATAGGAATATTGAAATGAAATTGCAAATTTTTCAAAAGCTACATCAAACCAAAAGCTGTATCATAACTAGGTGCATTTGGAAGGTACTTTGGCTCTTCTTGAATCTCAAAATCAGTGTTACAGCAATACAACTACAATAAGGATAACTTCAGAACTTCTTGGAACTGCTGTAAATGCTAGAATATGTCATACTTTTTTTTTTTTTTTTTTTTTTTTAAACAATGGTCTCATGTTTGTTTTCTGATCCTTAGCATGTAACCTGGCACCTACTCCAGAGAGTGGGTAAACTCCATAGCTTAGATACAGCACTCACTTGCAGAAAAGTTCTCAGGACTCTCCAGGAAGCTTTTAGAAATGGTCCCTTAAATTATCCTCTGAGTTTAAGCTTTATTTTGCTATTTGCTCTGTGAGTTTCTGTTTCCAGCTGTTGTTCACCCTCTGGCACCACAAATTTGTGCATGATGACATCATTGCTGATATTCCTAAAGTGAGTGAGGAAAAACTAATGTCAGTAGAGCTTACCTGTGCTACAACAAAAATTTCCTGTTTGGGTTTAATATGTATAAAACCTCTGCCTGCTACATGAAAAATAAACCTCTTTTTTTTTTTTTAACTTCTTGATCCCAGATCTTTCATATTTTGCTAGCAGATTTGGTTGTAATGTTTCCTACTGTACTTTGAGAAGATGTTCTGTTTTATACTGTTTCTCCATTTGTTCCTCTTTTCCTCAAGCTATTATGGAAACTACAATTTGAAGTGACACTGAAGTTGTGTATTTGTTTCAGTATTATGTTGTCGAGCTTTTGTTCTGAAAAAACAGTTTTTGCCTAAAAATTGTCATTTTTAAAGAAAAAGTGAAGGGAAACAAACTAATCTATGATCAGTAGGGTTCTATCTCATTTTCAAAGTCTCTAAAAAATAATCATTTTCCTTGAGATAAAAATGTAAAAACATTGGGGAAAATATATTCTATTTTTAGGTTTAGCTAGACATTAGGTGCATTATTCAGCTGTTAGAGATGGAAGTTGAAAGAAGCATATGGATTGCCTATTATAATATAAGTAATTTGCTCTATCTGACCAATTTAGGCATAAAAAATTATCAATACAATGATCGATCTATAAAATAGACAAGGATAACTCAGCAATATAATGTTAATTGTCTTTAACATTCCAAAGTGCAAATCAATTTTTAAATTTAATTTATGAAATGCCTGATAAGGTACAAGATGTAATGAAATATGTACATGACATCTACTTTAAACTTGCAGAAAGAGATTCCAGGTCATAAAGTCAGTAAGTCAGGAACTTCACAAAGCAGAAAAATTGTGTTTAAAGTTTCTTTTTACCTCTCTTCCCTACATTTTTTTTATTATTATTATTATTTTAATCTCCAGGAAAAAAAAAAAAAGTGAGTAACTTTCTTTTTTTTTTTTTTTTTTTTAATGAAGTTATAAAAATAGAGACAAGGAGTACTTATGCTGAGGCAGGCTGGACTTGTAGACTCCTGAAGAGCATAGGATGTTCAAAGGGCAAATGCTTGGCATTATCTTGTATTCTAACTTATGAAGAGACCACTGCTGGTCACTGTTATTTTTGCGTATTTTCACAATTTTGTTTATAATTTTTTCTCAGAGAAGTTGAGCAGGCAGAACACTGACTTGTCTGTGTGCTGTAGTTATGTGTCTTTGGACTGATTCTTTGCGTGATGAAAAATCTACTCTTTGAGAAATAACAAAGTGAACAGTGAATAACGGTGTAACAAGAACAGGACTGAAGTCCGTTGCCGTTACAAATAATATAAATGTAAGTTTCTATCTACCAGCACTTTCTTTATTAAATAATAGTAGCTGTCAGTCAGCAGAGCTGTAAGACCTGATGATGTTATTTAAAAAAGCATTTCACTACTATGTTTTCCTTTATGAGCAGTGCTGATGTATATAGTTCATGGTGTTCACATGATGAACAGCATGCCTTCTTTATGAAATCAAGTTGTTGTATATCATACCCCCACCAGCAGCAGTGTAGAAAAAGGAATAAATAGCAATGCATTGAAAACAGTCAAGCTGTAGGTTTGTCACTGTAATTAATCAGTAAGGCATGACAGATTGTGTGCCAGTGCTGCTTAATCACCTCTTTGGTGCTTGGTGAGGCGTGGTAAGTAAAGTTGAAGCTTTCCAGTGAATTCAAACTGAACATTAATTACTAGCACAGGACAGTCTTTGTGACACAGTCATGTTATGTCAGGGATGCATGAAGCACTGACTCATTTCGAGGAATAGGGTTGGTCTCCTGAATGTGTGAGGCAGTCTAATGCAGACACTGAAGCTTACTTGGTCCCATGTCAACATGAAAACTTGGAGATGACTCCTAACTGTTGCCTATCCATAATGTCAGCCCCCACAGAATCCCCAGATTTTGCATCCCCAGTCTGGCTGAAAGACTGGTGAAGCAGACTCCTGCCATGCAGTTGGTGGGAAAATATTTCATTTGTCTGAAGGCCTGCTGTTTTAGCGGCTTTTGTTTGCTTTAGTTTTGGCTTTCTCTTGTAGATTTCACAGAAGGACCTGATGGTCTTTGGGGGGTCTTTGATGTCTGGTTCCCTGGGTGTGGGAAGTCATGGCTCCCATTTGGATTTTCTGTCATTGCTGTAGCAGAAACGAAGTTGCGTGCATCCAACCCAACAAATCAGACTATCTGGGCTTTTATGAAAGCTTTGCCTCTAATGATACATATGAGTTTAAATATCCCTGAATTACTTGGTGACAAAAGGAAGAAGATGGAAGAAAATCAAAGGCAGGTGGGGAAAGTCATAGGTAGGCTGCTTACATAGAAGTGCCAGAGTTTCATATCGAAAATAGTTGACAATCATTTTTGTTGCCTTTACCTTTGCTTTCTAGGCCTGATTTAAACTTACAGTAAACAGTGCAACTCAGTCTAATGTACTTGGCTGTCAATACTTCTTAACTCCAGTGAAAATGCTTTGTGGTGTCCATAATATGTAAAAAAAAGATTTGTTGCATAGAACTGGGTACTCTGTGCAAATATGTTAATAAGCTACACTTACTGATTTTTCAAGGTGCAAAAGTTTGATAAGGTGAAGAGTTTGACATCAAAGATGTTCTTTCTAAAGAGGAGTATTTAAAAAACACAATACACTAGCAATATAAGAGGCAAGACCTGTAAGGAAGCTCAGTAGTTGTCTGTAAATGTAAAACATTCTCAAGTATCACTGGTAAGTTTAAAGCACAATTTTGCAAATGTACAAATAATGACAAAGCTAGAAGACTCAAACTTCTTACAGTGGTGTTCAGAGATGCACCACTAATGTTCTTCACAAAAGATCTCTTGAGTTCGGTACTGTGCGGATGATTTCCCTAGAGCAGATAGACACAGTGAAACAGAAGCAGAACTCGGGCAGATGTCCTCTGAATTAGAATTGCATTTGGAAACCTTTCAATCTATTGAAGAAGTAGTTTCATCTTTCATTCAAGACCAGATTTTACTAAAATTAAAAATGCATTGCCAGTGAATTTAATAAATACTAAAAATATGTTTGTGGATCTTCTGACTTTTTTTTTTTAACTTTTATTAATATCAGATTTATTTTTAGCTAATTATTTCAGTCCATTTCTATCTGGATAGTTTCTTTGCATGTCTTTGGCCAGACCCTTTTCCCTTCCACATCATCAGAACAATCTCATTTCATTAGGTTATGAAATAGATTTGGGGTGCTGTTAAAGATATCATCAATTCAGTCCTTGTAGGAGTTGAATCTGAACTCAGACTTTTAATGTCTGAGCACATTTGGAGATATATTAATATAAGTCAAATATCTAAGTCATAATTCCAGAGATATCAGTCAAAGTCTTTTCTCTGAAACTGTATACCTTAAATGCTGTTATAAGTGATGTCAGACGAAAAAAGTATGAAAAGGAAGAAATAATTCATTTAAAGAAGCACTGAGTTCAGAGGCAACAGCTAGTAATGATATCTTTTGTATTTATTTATTTCCTGTTCCTTGAAGTATGCTTCTTCTAAAGGTACATTTTGTTTCCTTACTTAGAATAAACAATATATATATAAGTCTAATAATGCTTTACAAAGAGAAAATGTCTGCTCTACTAGATTGGTTAGTCATATTCTATGTTTAACACTACCTGCATGTTAGAAAGGCACACAGTAACAGATTTTATCCCCGGAAAAGCTGCAGTTTTAATACATGAACAAAATGCGAATAATAAGTAAAGATGTTAAATTACCTCAGAAAAATCCTCTTATTTTGGTCTGGTAGGAAACTGTTAAGTAATGATTGTGAGGAAATTTGCCACCTCTAAAATCTAAATCAATTTTGCAACAGTAAGAAGAAAAAAAAAAAAAAAAAAAAAAGTAGCTTGAAAAGCAAATGACAAGGAGAAAAAATATTTTAAAATAGTACCAAACTTGGTAGTGTAAGTTCTTTTGTTGCTATTTTACACATTTATTCTTGTCCACAAGTGTTATTTAATCTTACCTCCAGTCTCTATTTCCACCAGTATTTCTAGCTATGCAGTAACAAAGAGACACCTACTCTTGAAATGCTCTTTTGAATATATTGAGTATATGGCTGAGCACTAATACTTTAAAATAACTTAATTGTGATGCTCATTTATTTCAGTGAACACTGGGAGACTGGGAAGATAGGACTTTAGGAAATCCTTTTCCTGTTAGGACACAGGCAGCCTACATCATGGCCTGTGGTCAGGCTGTAGTCAGTGCAAGTTTCAGAAACAGATGTCTGGCTAATGGATCATAAGTTAACTTCCCTGGAGCAATGGTGCATTTCCTAAGAGGCGATGTTCTTATGCCTAGTAGTGGTGAAAATGATTTTTGTAGATACTTGATTGGTAGATCAAATGGCTGGCTAGAAGTGCAAGAGAATGTGTACTGAGTTAACAATTAACTGCAATTTATTCAGACACTATTTTTTGTTTCAAGTTTTAAATGAAGCTTTTTAAGCAAAAGAGTGCCAATATCATTGTCAATATATCCTCTGGGAACCAGAAGTAGACTGTAAATCTGAACAGTTGCATATAAGGCAAAACTAAAAGAGGCCTGTACTCAAAATGTAGAGGGTGAACATGAGAAAGACTTTAGATTCAGACAAAAACGTTGCTGCTTTTACTTGACACTTGGTACATCAGTACATTTGCTTAGGTATCCAAAAGCTTTCCTGATTCATTTGGCATTGGTGCTTTGCAGCAGGGCACCAGGACTGAGAGAGGGATGCAGCTAAGATGCAGACTTCTGTCTCTCCCATGTATCAGTCTCCCTGGAAATACAGCACACTCTTATTTCTATCTTTATCATTATGATCACTTGTTCTTTTTATAGCACAGAAGTTTGGAGGTGAAAATTAAAGTTTGTGTTTTCTTTAAAAATAACATGTATTCTTAATGTGTCCTGTGATTTCTTTTCACATAAGGAGATCTGCATTCTTAATGTTACAAACTTACTCTACCATACAATTTTAATTGGCTTCAATATAATTTAGTTGTCTCATCTGTTGCTATGCCTGATTTTTTTTCTCAGATTAATGTTAGTGCAAACCTGTTATTTTTATCTTGAAATGCAGACAGGATGGAGGCTGAGGGACAGTCATTAAACACGTTGTTTAATTTACTCACTTTGAATGTGTTTATATGAAAGTAGGTGCTATTATTTTCTCTTTTATTTCTTCCTGACTTACTGGTGATGACAGCTTCGAAATGTCTTCCTAGGAGTTTTCTAAACCTTGTTCTCGAAGAGATAATATATTGAAATCATGATTCTGTCAGATTTCCTTTAATCTTAAAGGGCAGAACAATATTATTTGTTTTTCATCCCTAACTCATCTTTCATTCCATAATTTCTCTCATATCTTGTGACACAAATACAGAAGTTATGGACTTTTCTGAAGTTGCTAGTAAAAATAAGAATGTTTTCTGAATTGTAATGGTTATTTCTTGCATAATATCAATGTCTTCCTTTCCCTGATTATCTGTGTAACTGTGAATTTAAAAGAATCCTGTTAATTTTCTTTGTACTTCATTTATTTTTTTCTTGCTCTACAGCTCTACTTCTGTGATTAAATGGTTATAACTACCTCTGAGATTTCCCACCTCCTGCTTACTTTACCTTTACCGCTTTTTGGACTTTTTAAATGGTGTTAAGCACCTACTGAGTGTCAGGTATAGTATTTAGTGCTATAATTGTCATTACCTCCATCTAACTTTTATTATTTTTCTATTACACTTGTACTATATTTAGACCCTCTCATAAATCTCAAGTTCTAGACTACATGATTAAATGTATATTTTAAAAGTTTATTTCCGTTTATTTATTTATTTATGTATTTTATTTTTTTTAGCGCTACTATAAAATGCCAAAATCTTTTGTAGTTCTTGGGATGAATGTGTGCCAAATCAATACTCATTTACATACTCTGATGAAATCCACAAAAGCATCTTGGCAATTATTTGAAAAGGATGAGATGAATCTGAAGAGAGTTTTAATTCAATATTTAATTAAGGACCCCGAAGCACGAAGTAGGAGAACATTATTTATAACACAAAGCTTTGAAAGCTTTCAGCGCACCTTAATAAAAAGGAGGATCAGAAAAATACATAGCAGAATAGGGTCATCCAGAGGAGGCAGTAATAGAAATGTAAAGGTATCCAGTAGGGCAATGTCCCAAATTTGAGTTGTTGCTGTTATTATTCTTTAAGGATTTAAATAGCTGCCAGAGGAGAAAGACACAAGAAGTACCAGGAAACACCCAAAGAATGAGTGATAAACTAAAACTATATGGTAAAGAAAGAGATAAGTATAGTTTTAGTATATACCAGATGTGGAATTTCTAGTGAAGGCTAAAAGCTCTTAAGGCTACAGTGAAGAAACTGGTGAGAGAGTTCACCTGGAATTTTTGGATGTTTCTGTTATGAAGTGTATAACTGCAACAGACTATTAGGATTATTAGAGGAACAGAGAACATTCTGTTGTGAAAGAAAACTTTTGACTTTAAGTCTGCTAAGTATGTACATACCAAAATATTGTTTTAAAATAATTGAAATTAGGTAAGTAAGGAACTTCCTAAAATTCAAGGAAATATTGATATGAATCATCAGGTTTTCAGGGGCTAAGAAAAATAAAATGAGCCAGTTTCAATTCTAGAAGTTTCTTTCAGCAGAGGTCCACCTCATCTGATAATTCATCTCTGACAGGTTATATTCAGGGAATGCAAGTAGTCTGCTGAAGTAATGAAAAAAAGGCCAGGCTCAGGATCTATCAAGAAATTTAGTTATCTGGAGAAGTGTGATGTTGTTCTGCTTGCAATTGATATAAGAACCCCATAAACTCATTGTTACTGACTATTTTATAAAATTTGATGTTATTTTTTGTATCACCAAAATATTCTAGCTGTAACTTTACTGCAAAAATAGTTTTTGATTTTTGTTAGATTTATTTACAGTTTTTTACAGCGTAGGATCTCTGCAACAACATTAAAAAAAAAACACACTTTTTTTTTCCAATTTGTTGTGCTGGCTTAATTTCTGGAACAAAAGTACACAGTATTCATTAAATAGATGCTATGGGACAATGATCAAAGCATCAAGGAACAGGATGCAGATCTCTTCTATAGTATGAGATGTACTGGTTGCTTGGCTACCTGACTTCTCTCTGGCTTTTTAAAGCAGTCTTTTGACTAACATTAAATTGGTCTCAGGGTTCAGTCCTCAGCCAATACGTGTGTCGCAGCTCTACAGTCTCAGATAATATTAGAAGTACAGTTGAAACTGGAAATCCATTAGATAAAGATTTCTTTGCTTTTCTTCTTCCTTTTGTCATTTATTTAACATGTCAAACTATTTGATTATGAATAACGTTAGATTTCTGTTATTTATTATCAAAATATTGCTTTGGTAACACTAACAGACCATTCAGTGCAAGAATAAAAAGAATAAGTAAAACAATAAATGGAAGACATGGACAACCTGGAGCAAGCCTAGGAGTCCACCAAAATATTAGGCAGCTTAAACACGAGGCACATGATGTTGTGCTAAAAGAAAATTGGATCTCAGGGAATTCAATTAAAGAGCAACTTCAAATCAGATTTCCCTAATCTGAAATGATAAACCTTTTTACAAAAACTTATCTTAAAATATGCTTGTAACTATGATATGATATGTAAATTACTTGTGTGCTTAATACTTTTCTTAACTAAACTGAGGTATGTCTTTATAACACTTATTTCAAGTACAGCTTTTCTTCCAATCTATTTTTTACTAAATATTGATCAGTTGCCACTTCCTCTCTTCCTCTCTCTTTCTTCCCGCCTCCCCTCCTCTCTTTTCTTCACTTATTGCATGTAGAACAACTAGAGAAATCCAGAGAGTACCATTTGGTGCAGAAAGCTTTTGAAATTTCTGTCTTGTTTCAGAGTTGGGGAAGATATGCATCTACTCTATTTGTCAACAAGATGTTACGTTCTAAACCTGAATGTCTTACAGTTTTGTCTGTCCATTTTCTGTAGCTTTCACTTTGAAGTCTCAGGCTTGTCAAATATTTTTCTCTTTGGACTTTCAATTCAATTACCTTCCTTTCTATCCCTTAATAAAAATGTCTTCTTCAGCTTATAAAACTGCAGCAATGCTTCTTTTTCTGTGTGCTTGTATATCAGTGGAATATAAAATTGTTTTTTGCTCTGCTGATATATGACACTCTACTAACTTTTTTTTCTTCTGTGTAGATTTTTGTTCTGATCAGTTTGTCTTCCTCTCAGTTTCATTCTTGCAGTGTTCCTTGCTTGTTTTCCATTCTGCTTGAGAGTGTTCTTATTCCTCTTTGAATCTCTTCTGGATTAGTTTTCCAATTCTACTTTCCAGTTTGTTCCATAAAGGTTGTTTTTGAAAATTAGTTGCCTTGATTTAGGAAGCAAGGAGGAACAGAGAAAATATTTAATTCCCTAGCAGATAATTGATTAATTTTAAATTTTAAGCATTTTAAGGTTATTGTACTCTGCAGTGGATGTAATCTGACAGTTTTGATGGCAACAGAACAGTTTTCTGAGGAGGAATGTGTTGAGCTGTATTTACTTGGGGCTCATAAAAACAGAGCAATTTGTGGAAGAAGTCAGGAAAAGGAAACAGTGGGAAAAATGTGTTTTTCTTTCCTTCACAGGAAAAACCTCAGTGAGAACAATTATGTGTTAGTGTGGACAGTACAATACTGAAGGGCTTTAATTAATAAAACAAAAAACTGTTTTTTCAGCCTTTCCATTTGTAGTGTGGTGTAGATGTCTTCTTTTACCTATATGTTTACGAAGAAAAGATTACCTACAAATAGAGGACATAGTTTCTCTTAGTACATTAAGAAAGAAAAGATTTCCAGTCTAAAATCTCTGAAAATAGACCATAAATTGGTCAGAATAGTTTATTCCCCAAAGTACTAGAGCTATGATGCTTACTTTTTCAAAATTACTCTAATCCGTCCATAATGTCATGTAAGCTGACTTAGAAATTTCTGAAAGCAGAAAAATATTTTTTGGACTTGAGATCAGAGTTGACCCCAAATTTACAAGTCAAGGAACTTCAGAATTGAGATTTGGGAACTGTAAACCTCTGCAGGTTACTGCAGTGTTTTTACAAGATTACTAAAATGTTTTAAGTTTCATGCTTACTGTTCCATAAGGTCATAAGATTATAAATGAATAATTTAATAATTCAAAATTGTAACTAAAGTGAATATGTAAAATTGTTAATCATTTGTCTTGGATGTTAGGTTGCATTCTTTTGCCTCAGTGGGTACTAGAATGTATGGGGATATGTGGATAAGTCAGTATAATCCAATAACCTGTTTACATTTCTAAAGAGTATCAAGTCAAGCTCTGTAAATTATTTCATAATTTCATTGTTATTATTGCTACTATTCTCCTCTTGGGATTAATGCAGGGCAGTAGACTGTTACTTGGTGTTAAATGGTGTGAAGTTGAATCCTTGGCAAGATGCCATCACTTCCTGTTTCTGGAGACTGTCAGACAGTGTTTTATAAAGTGAAAATGGCATTACAAAGGAGGGGAATGGCTTTTAGACACTGAGACAAAAGTGGCATGGAGATAGTCAATCTTGTAATATACAATCTTTAAATAGCAGATAAAACTTTCAAAATGTTTTTGTGTTTATTAGTGTCAGAATGGAATTTGTTTGATTTACTTTGGAGATAAAGATCAACTTCATACATGTAAACATACTTGTATGAATTTCTATCATACTACCGATACTACATATGCTCCCATGGACTGTATGCAGTTGGCTGTGGATTTGTTTTGGTCCAACATAAATATATTTCTAAGGATCTTTGATTTGCCAGTTTTGCTATTGAATATTAGTTTTTCTTGATTAGAGAATTTCATAGAATTATAGAATCATAGAATGGCCTGGGTTGGAAGGGACCATTAAGATCAGCTAGTTCCAATACCCCTGCTATAAGCAGGGACTCCTTCAACTAGACCATGTTGCTCAGAGCCCCATCCAGCCTGGTCTTGAACACCTCCAGGGAGGGGGCTTCCACAGCCTCTCTGCACAACCTATTCCTATGTCTCTCCACCCTCACAGTAAAGAATTTCTACCTAATATTGAATGTAAACCTACCCTCTTTCAGTTTAAAGTCATTTCTTCTCATCCTGTGGATACATGGCCTTATAAAAAGTCCCTGCCCAGCTTTCCTGTGGATCCCCTTCAGGTACTGGAAGGCTGCTGCAAAGTCTCCTTGGAGCTTTTTCTTCTCCAAGCTGAAGAGTCCCAGCTCTATCAGCCTGTCCTTGTAGAGGAGGTGCTCCAGCCCTCTGATCATCTTCGTGGCCCTCCTCTGGACCTGCTCCAACACCTCCACGTCCTCCTTATGCTGGGGGCTTCAGAACTGGATGCAGTACTCTAGGTAGAGAATCACCTCCCTTGACCTGCTGGTCACACTTCTCTTGATGCAACTCAGGATTTCTGGGCTCGAGAGCACATTGTTGTTTCCTGTTGAATCTTTCATCAGCCAATACCCCCACATTCTTCTCCTCAGTCAGGGCTGCTTTCAAGCCATTCTCTGTCCAACCTGCATTTGTGCCTGGGATTGTCCTGACACAGGTGCAGAATCTTGTACATGGGACCTTCTCATTTCATTTATATTCATTTATCACTTGGACTTTATACATTTCATTTATGAAGGTGTCATTATGTGATGCTTCCACACTGAGTTGCTCATCTTTCCAGGAGTGTTTCAAATTTTCTTAAACATTTTTTGTTGTTAATCTGAAAATTGGGTTCCATAGCTGAGTAATATTTGAAATTCATAGTTATGAAACAGAGATAGCCATAACTGCAGAAAATAATCTTAGATTTCTTTTTTTTTTATGTGTGCCTAGCAATTGACATTAGGAGGAGATTCATTTCTTATGTTTTTATAAATAATCACCAATCAATATTGGAGCCAATCCATGAAACATTTTCTCCTTCTCACATGTAGATCTCTACCTGGTCTCTACCATTCTTTCCATAGAATGGAGATAACCGAAATCTTTTCATGTAAATTAAAAATTTGCTTTAAGTCAAACAGGTCTGGTAGGGAAATTTCTCTCCGGGTATATTTAGAGAGGGCATTTTTTTTTCAGGCAAAATTCTGTCTAAAATCCAGTTGATGGGCTGCAAAATCATATTTATTAGATGGTAATCAACCTGTGATATATCCCGAGCACCGGAATGTGAAGCAGCTATCTTGCAAGGGCCAAATTCTGATTGTTCAAGTATTAGAGGAGTGATAAAGGAAAACTTCTTTCAAAGGATGCACTTGTCCCCTCTGCACTCTTCAAAGGCCTATCTTGTCACTTGCAGCATGTATTTGGGTATGTGCTTGCATACAGTGAGTTTGAAGTTAATCAGAAACTCCCAAAAGTTTGAGTAAACTGAAAAGGTAGATAAACAATGAGAGGGGTGGTTGAGTGGAGCTGCTTCATACGGGTAAGCAGTTCCAAACAGAAAGCTTGTTCTATGGATTCAGGAAGTGAAAGAGGTGTTCTCTTCCTTCTCTCTGGCCCAGATGTTAGGAAGATATTTGTCTCTTCACAGATAGGATTTGCACTAGATGGGAAAGGTAATGGAATCTGTCTCTGGATATCTCCTCATGATATCCAAGCAGCTCAATACATGGGTGTGCTATATATTTAGTTAGACTTCCCAGTTCCAGCCCAACACAATGACACTGACTTCCAGCTCAGAATTATGTTTGAGCCATTATTCTCTGTACAGGTTTATTCTAAAAAGATTTATCCCATTTTTCTGATTTAAAAAAAAAATAAAATTCCTTTGTCATATCATATTTATTCTGTAGCTCTGAGATATAGCAGCTGTATCCCAGTGTGAATAAGTGTAGAACATCAAATTATAACAAACTCTATCTCCAAAGAATGGCAAGACTCAACAGAAGAATTAATAGATGTGATCACACTTCCAGAAAGTGTGAACATTTTTAAGGATGAATTTCAAATGCAGGCTTTGGAGGAGACAAGATCTGGGGATTTAATCTTTATCCTTAGAACTTGAAATACGATTGGTAAAAAAGCATATGGTCAGATTGAGATCCTCAGCTCTCTCAGCCTGTCCTTGCAGGGGAGGTCCTCTAGGCCTCTAATCATCTTCATGGCCCTCTTCTGGATCTGTTCCAATGCCTCCATGTCATTCTTGTGTTGGTGGTCCCAGAACTGGACACAGTACTCCAGGTGGGGTCTCATGAGAGCAGAGTAGAGGGGCAGAGTCACACTTCTCTTGATGCAACACAGGATACAGTTTACTTTTTGGGCTGCAGTCCCACATTGCTGGCTCATGTTGAGTCTTTCATCAACTTACAATTCCAAATCCTTCTCCTCAGGGCTGCTCTCAAGCCATTCTCTGGCTAGCCAGTATCTGCGCTTAGGATTGCCCTGACCAAGGTGCAGGACCTTGCTTGGCCTTGTTGAACTTCATAAGGATGGCATAGACTCACCTCTCACAGAATCACAGAATCACACAGAATCACAGAATGATCCGGGTTGGAAGGGACCTCAAGGATCATGTAGTTCCAACCCCCCTGCCTAGCAGGGCCACCAAACATACACCTTTACTAGATCAGGTTGCCCAGAGCCCTGTCCAACCTGGTCTTGAACACCTCCAAGGACGGGGCATCCACAACCTCCCTGGGCAGCCTATTCCAGGACCCAACCACTCTCCTAGTAAAGAACTTCCCCCTAACATCCAACCTAAATCTTCCCTCTCTTAACTTAAAACCATTTCCCCTAGTCCTGCTATTATCAGCCCTTTCGAAGAGTTTACACCCCTCCTGGGAGTAAGTTCCCTTCAGGTATTGAAAGGCTGCAATGAGGTCACCCCGCAACCTTCTCTTCTCCAGGCTGAACAAACCCAACTCCCTCAGCCTGTCCTCGTAGGGGAGGTGCTCCAGTCCCCTGATCATCTTTGTGGCCCTCCTCTGGACCCTTTCCAAAATCTCCATGTCTTTTTTGTGGTGAGGGCTCCACACCTGGACACAGTACTCCAGATGGGGCCTCACAAGAGCAGAGTAGAGAGGGACAATCACCTCTCTATCCCTGCTGACCACCCCTCTCCTGATGGAGCCCAGGATCCCATTTGCTTTCCGGGCTGCCAGAGCGCACTGCTGACTCATGTTAAGCTTCTCATCTATCAGGACCCCTAGATCTTTCTCTGCCGAGCTGCTTTCAAGGACAACTCCTCCCAGCCTGTACAGGTGCCTGGGGTTCTTCCGGCCCAAGTGCAAAACCTTGCACTTTGCCGTGTTGAACCTCATCAGGTTCACCCGAGCCCAGCTTTCCAGCCTGTCAAGGTCCCTCTGAATGGCATCTGTTCCCTCCGCCGTATCGACCGCACCACTCAGCTTGGTGTCATCAGCAAACTTGCTGAGGGTGCACTCCATTCCCTCATCGATGTCATTAATAAAGATGTTAAAGAGCACCGGTCCCAAGACAGACCCTTGAGGGACACCGCTCGTTACCGGCCTCCACCTGGACATAGAGCCATTGACCACCACCCTCTGTCTGCGGCCTTTCAACCAATTGCTTATCCATCTAGTTGTCCACCCATCAAATCCACTTCCCTCCAATTTGGAGATGAGGATGTGATGGGGGAAGCCTGTCCAGGTCCCTATGAATAGCTCCCTTACTTCTAGTGTGTCAACTGCACTGCTCAGGTTGGTGTTCTTACTTTTGTGTTGATTTTTATTTAAACAGCAGTGAATCTTTGTTTATTTGGTATTTATGGGCTATTGATTGTTACAAATTATAAACTAAAATTACAGTCCTCTGTCTGTACTTGCTACATGTGAACGCACTTTCCTGTTTACTTGCTTGTTTGTTTCTACATTGCATTTGTGGACCTTTGAGGACTGTCCTGAAAGTAATGCCTCCTGTTTTATTGTGTTGGCCTACAATGCCAGAAGCTAATGCTGATGGCATGGTGGTAGAGATGGAACCTTCTTAACAGTATTCCATTACGTTTTGTTGCCATGTGACTGATGGCAGCAGAGGGGAAATCTGACAAAATGGCAGCTGACGTGGAAGTGCAGATGGAGCAAAGGTGTGTCACTGAATTCCTCCATGTGGAAAAAAATTTCACCCATTGACATTAAACAATGCTTTCTAAGTGCTTATGGAGACAAAACAGTGGATGTGAGCAAAGCGAGGTTTCAGTAGTGGGTCACTTCTTCTGCTCGTGCAGATTTTTGCAAGAATGGCATGCAGGGTCCTGTTCATTGCTGGTGAAAATGCATGGCTAATGGTGGAGATTGTTGCAAAATAGTATTTTGTAGCTGAGAATTTGCACTGTCAAATAGTGTTATTGTGTATTTTGTATCTGTTACTATTTCCATGGAAATAAATAGGAGATATTACTTTTTGAGCAGCCTATTAAAAGTTCTGGCTGCTTCTAAATACATTTGTACATAGTTGTGAAGAATTTGAAGGTCTCTTTAATTCTTAGTATTTATCCACATTACAGAAAATCCCACTAATGCACTTACCATGATTCCTTCTTCATCTGTGATTTTTATCAGATGTCAGATTTTGACCTCACTGTTGGAACTAATCTTTCTTTATTATTATTTGGTAGAAGGGGAAGATGTTTTATACTGGTAATGGAATGTATTGGAGCTTTAATATTTATGTAATACGCAAAAGCCTTTCCAAACTTCTATAAGAGCAGTAATAACTCTTTGAGACTTTCTCCTAGACAAACTCATCTTCTTGTTAATTAACATTTTAGAGTGAAAAATGTCCAGCATAAATTTCACAAAGTAATCTCATATTAGACTTCATACAATAGAAATAACTGCTTTTCCCTAAGGGCTACAAAGTATTTTGGTGCACACAAATATGCAGCATGCCCATAACCCTTGCAAAATTCAATTACTCAGAGAGATGTAAACTGCATTTTATGAAAGCAGCAAGACATGACTCTTAGTGATTTCTGTGGGAGACTTCTACGCAATTTAGAAGTGTTTTCAGTCCCACACTGAAGGCTGAGTGGATTTAACCAGCTGAAAAGCACTGTCATCTCCTAGAATCATATTACCTGGAATATATCTTTCCTATTAATTTAAAATTGTTTTCAAAAGCAATGGATTTGAATCACTGAAACAACAATAAATTCAGTCAAATCAATAATGTAGTTCTGGTGATTTTTACAAGGAATATTGATGCATATATTGCATTACTCAGAACTCACTTGAGAAATCTCCATTATAGTTAGCAATTCCATAGCTGTTTATTGGCTGTATAATCAGTCATGTGAATTTTTGTAGAAAATCTCTCTCCAGACATGTGTATGATCTACACTAAGAGTATCCTGTCTCTGTGGGTTTTTTTTGTTTGTTTTTTTTTACAAATCATCATAACTATCTTCAATAATTATGGATAAGATGACAGAATATAGTGATTTAACAAAGGTTAATTCTAAATAAGACTGTGATTTAACTTTCAGTGGCCAAGTACACTTGATTTGTACAGCATTGAGGGTAGGATTGAACACAGTCATCTAGGAGGCCTTTCCATTGAATTGCAAAGTTCATAGTGGACCCCTTTGCTTTCCTAAACTCCTTAACCATGAAAGAAAGAGCCTACATGTGGATGGATGCACTCTTGTTCCTAGACTTCATCAATGGTTTATGTCTAAGGGATTATATGTTCATAATCAACATAAGATATCATCTTAAGGAATCTAACAAACCTTAAACTGCTAGTCACTTCCTGCAGGTCTGTATCAGCAAGGTGTCTCGTGGCATCAAGGTGTAAGGAATCTCTGCAGCAGGAGTAACCTTAAGATGGACCTCTACTTGAGGGGAGATCCTGACATGCATCCTGCTGCCATGCAGAATAGCTCAAGGAACTCTTGGACTGCTGACTACGTGATAAGATGATTGACTCACAGTCATATTTTTCTTGACACCAACCCTAAGCTTTTGAATCAGGTATGTGGAATCAGTTCTTTCATTCCCTTACTTGGAGACAGATTTATGATTGTTACCTGTCTTAGCAAAGTCTTGAGTGACTGTGCTCATTATCTGCCTGAGTGAGGTTCTGAGTGCAGTTAGTACGGTGTAGTTTATCTGCCTGAGCAAGGTCTTGTGTGTAATGGTCAAGTCAAAGAAAGAAGCTGGAAGGGGGTTTACGGGCGTTTATGGAACACACGATCACAAATAGATATGGTATGATTTATTAAGTACTTTTCTAAAGGTGTCTAGTATCTAGAAAAATAAAATTTTCATTTAGATGAGCAGTGCTGAGTTTTTCAACTCTGATGAAGAATTTACTTACGTGAGAAGCCTTATAAACAAAAGAAGAATTTCCAGTTGACCAATCAATCCAGCCTTTCCTGGATCACATCTTGGACTGTGTTAGAAACCTTCCTCTCTACTCAACCCTGATGAAGTCATAGCTGAAGTTCTGGTTTCTGGCTCTAGAAAGATCTTGTTGGATCAAGCCCAGCACTGGGCCACAAAGATGATTCAGAGATTGGAACATCTTTCTGGACAGGCTGAGTAATAAGGTGGAACTAATAAACCTGGGGAAGAGAAGGCTCATTTGGGATCTTACTTATTTGGATAAATACATAATGGGAAGGAATGACCCCTCCTTGGTGGTATTCCATGACAGGACATAATGCTTACAATCTAAAAAAAAACCCACAAAAACCCATATGAGCAATATTGAACAACAACAACAAAAACACTTCTTTTTTTTGTTGGTTGTGTTGCTTTTTTTTTCCTCCTGTGTGTGTTTGTTGTTGTTCTGTTCTTAATTTTTATTTCTTTAACTGTGATGGGGGTCAAACTTCACAGACAGTTTGTGGCTTCTCTGCATATGAAAATGTTTAGTACTTGAATGAACATGATACAGGGCAACTTATCCTTGCTGATGCAGATTGAACAGGGGACTTGGGTTTAAAGATCTGTAAAGATTCCTTCTATCCTTAGTTCTGAGATTCAGTGATTTAAAAGTGGAGACATTAGCTAATATTGTTTTGAACTATGCTTTCTTCAAGAATTACTGCATACATCAGTACAGGTTAGAGGCAACCTTCTGGAAAGGAGCTCTGCAGAAAAGGACCTGGAGGTGCTGATGGACAGGCTGGCCATGAGTCGGAAGTGTGCCTTCATGGCCAAGAAAGCCACTGGGATCCTGGGGTGCATTAAAAAGAGCAGGGCTAGCGAGTCGTGAGAATCCTTCTTTGTTTTTTGGCTCAAAGCTTGCTTCCTGAAGTATTTCTTGTGATAAGACTGACTTGTCTAGGAGATGAGTGAGATGGATGTCACCATGTGGAAAGCGGCATCACTGTGTGGACAATTTTAGCTGTTTGCCTCCCGAAGAGAGTGCTCAGGAGTGTTTACTGGTGGGAGATCTGACCTATAACTAAATTGCTATGGGAAACTGGGGGATGATGCCATTGTATCCTGTGAAAGCAAGATACAAGTTAGCACCTCCCTGCTCCCTCTTATCTGCGGGCAAGGCCAGGAAGATAAGAACAAAGGAGCTTCCACTGTGATCACAGAGCCAGAAGCTGCCACTCCAAGAAAAGCTGACTCAACCACTTTGGAACCATTGATTGTGGTCAACAGAACAGCACTGCCTAATGACCCACCACTTCTGAAGATCATGGACTGAACTACAAACCACGCTGGATCCATGGAGACAACTCAAAGTGGGTGATCCCTCCTTTCTCCTCTGCACTGGTGTCTCGCTCCAGTTTATAGGAGGGAGAGGAGGTTCTTTTAATATCTGTATACCTGGTGTGAGATTAAGAAAGAATGGTTCAAATGTTGGTCTGACCAGTTTATTACAGATGTTAACTAGGGAGATGGGGAAGGGGAGGATGAATGCTATTATGAATTAGGGTAATGGGTAAGGGAAGGAGGACAATAGAAAAGATAGGAAAGAAGAAGCAAGGAGTCTTCATAGGAAGCAAGAGGGAGATAGCCACCACCATGGATCCTGTGTGGTTCGTAGTTCAGTCTTTGATCTTCAGAAGTGGTGGGTTGTCAGACAGTGCTGTTCTGTTGACAACAGCAACCCCCACCACGGTGATGATGGCCCCTTTTCAATGCTTTCAAAGTGGTCGAGTCAGCTGTCTTTGGAGTGACAGCTCAAATCCAAAGTGGTTGAGTCAGCTCTCCTTGGAGTAGCAGCTTCTGGCTCTGCAGTCTCAGCACAGAGCCAGGTCTCTGTTCCTATCCTCCTGGCCTTGCCAGCAGATAAGAGGGAGCAGGGAGGTGCCAACTTGTATATTGCCTTCACAGGATACAATGGCATAATCCCCCAGTTTCCCACAGCAAGCTGGAGTTATTCAATCACAGGACAGATCTTCCGCCAGTAAACACTCCTGAGCACTATCTTCTTAGCAAGCAGCTAAAATTGTCCACACAGCGATGCTGATTGCCAACATGGCAACCCCCCTCACTCATCTCCTAGACAAATCAGTCTTACCACAAGAAACACAAGCAAGCTTTGAGCCAAAAAACAAAGAAAGATTCTCACAACTGGTGAGGTTGCAGCTGGAGAAATGTATCCTATTCTGGGCTCCTCAGCTCAAGAAAGACAGGCAACTTCTGGAGAGAGTGCAGCAGAGGGCCATGATTTGCTGAATCAATCTCTCTAACCCTCGTAAGGTTAAAAGAGCAGGTACATCTTTATTTCAGTGCTGCGCCACACGCCAGGTGCAAGGGGAATCGCTCCTCCTACCTTGCACACCGTTGGGCAAAAGCTTGGTACAGATATAGGCCGAACGAATATACAACCAATGGAATTTGCATACATATTCATTACATTCCAGGCAAATGGCCACGCCATGAGCAGTGGGGGTCTCCTTTGACAAGAAGACCCATTGCCTCTGGCAGAAGTAATCCCATCCTGACCCATTCCTTGTGTAAGCAGTTTCCAGATGTCCTTTTCTTATCTGATCACACATCTTACCTATATTCCTAAACAAGAGTTAATCCTTATCTTGTCCTCCCCTTACTCAGGCACAAGGACAATGAGGGGCCTCACACATGTCCCTTATAAGGAAATGCTTAAAGAGCTACAACGTTTCAGCCTGGAGAAGAGAAGGCTGAGAGGGGATCTTATCAGTGCTTATAAATGGGTGTAGCAAGACTCTTCAGTAGTACCCCCAGGCATGACAAGTGGGTAGCAGGAAAAAACTAGAGCATGAAATTTTTTACCCGGACATGAAGAAGAGCTTCAATGCAAGAGTGACAGAGCACTGGAATAGGCTGTCTGGAGAGGTTGTGGAATCTTCTCTGGAGATAGGCAAAACGCACCTAAATGCTTTTTGGTGCAACCCATTTGAGGGAGCCTGAGTTAGAAGGGGTTGGACTAGATGATCATAGAGTTCAGAAGAAAGATCAAGTGATTCCATAACTCTGTGATATTTCCTGCATCCTTAACCCATTTTGTTCCATTGTAATTGAAATCATAAGAATATTTGGTATTTTACTTCCTATCCCTTTAAAGTTGTGTATCAAATTAAGCCCAAAGTAACATGCTCAAATCATAAACAATTCTTGATGTAAGTTGTTGTTTCTGCATTGTTGCAATTGTCAGTAGTTGTCACTGGTATATTTTCACCTTCATAGCAGAGACAAATTTCTGTACCTAAAAGCTTGTCATTTGTTTTACAGACATACTTTCTGATATCTTTCTCTAGACTTTGCTTATTTCCCTGGAATGCCACAATTATGACAGCACAACTGCTCAATAATGGTTAGTATTAAGACTATGCACTGGTTTTTAATAGCTTGGAAGGGTGAATTTCAGCACACTGGTAGTTCTTAATTAAATCTTTCTCTTCTGTTACAACACACACTATCAAGAAAGGCAAACAGAAGAATGGAAATCCTTTCTGGACTGATGTTTCCTCATTTGGCTGCTGAATCCACTGGTATTTTACTGGAATTCTTATTCCCCCCCCAAAGATGACTCTGTGGTCCTGAATAGGTGCTCTCCAACTGGAGATGTAATAACTGATAAAATAGAATTTAAAACTAAGTCAGTTAGCATTGCATTTTTAATCCATGTAAAATCTACATAAAGTCTGTTTTATGTTCTGAGAAGATGTTCTATTCATTTTTATGGTCTATATAACAAACCAAAAAGTTAGATGAAAAATTCATACCATTGAAGAGAAAGATTTCCTGGTTTTGTATTTTGTTTGTAAAGCATTTGCTATTTAAAAAAAAACTTTTGATTTTAAGCAAGCATAAAAGCTATAAGTAACACAGCCAAATATTCTGAATAATTTAACTTTTCATTTTAACAGCTTTGTAGGATCTGTCTTGCATTCCTGAGATTTCCTTTAACAGTACATCATCTGTTATTTACTTGTAAAGGATAATAACAATATAAGTGTAATTTCATTCTGTAACTTCTTCTAGCATTGAAAAAGATGGGAATAGAATTTTCTCAACACAGAAACACAGTCAGCTTCAAAAACTAAGAGCATGCTTCTTAATTGAAACAAATGTCTGAAAACATCAGTTCTTTTCTGATGAATTAAAAATACAGTCCTTGGAGGTAGTTACGGCTCTTTAGGATGTGGGAACAACTTACAACCTGCCAGGCATTAATGATTCTGAAAATTTCTAATCTTCACTTCAATTGCTATTACTGAATTTAAAACTTTTCAAAGACTATTCTAGACAGAGAATGTCTCATTCCTCACACAAATATTGCATTCATTGCTTTTGAAAGAGGTTTCAGCTTATATTTGGCTTCATGTCACCTCTGTATTCCCTCTAGACTATGCATTGGATGAGCTGGTATGTATACAAGAAAGTTTACTCTGTGGGGACTACCGATGCTTAAAAATTCTTTCCTGTTGTCAGCTTTCCTACTGCAGTAAATTAGAAGTAGATCTGAAATATTGGCTTGTATTTTCTTCCCACAGCAGAAGTTTAGTATTTCACATTTATATTCTTTCTCTATTCAGGGCCAAATGCTAAAATACACTGTGAAAAGAAATTGTAAGTGATTCCCAGTAAGATTCCCAATCTTGTATTTCTAAAGAATTAAATAAAACAAACAGCAACAGAAAACAGCCCAAAAGCATTTAACATTTTGAAAACAAAATATGTCAAACCTTGAGGCATAAGAGTAGAATGAGCTAATACCAGCTAAGGAGCTCTGTGGCTTTGATTCCTGAGAGGACAGGAAGTACAAACACTCTTTTTTTGCACTTACAGATTGTAGAGGACTCTGCCACTTCATAGTGGCTTTTTCTCATGAAACTGAAAGATCTTGACAGTGTTTGGGTCATTAAGACCCCAAAGATTTTCCTGGTTACTTTCACCACATTTGTTTGCAGTCATTGACTCCCTCAAAAGCTATTCAGAAATTATCATGAATGTAGAGAGGAAAGCAGGGCTTTAGCATAATCGCATTGGCGTGATTTCCATAGCAATCAAACTCAAATAAATGTTCTTTGACAAGCCACTTCAGAAGGGCAAATCAATAATATCCTAGAGGAAAGCAGGATTTTTTCAGAGCTGTGGTACATCTCACTTTGGATTCTTTTGAGCAGAGATGATTAAAAACTGACGTATCTTCTCCTTTTGATAAGAGTAACAGATTTTTATTTAAAAATTCTCGTTGACTCCATTTAGAGAACATAAAAATGAAAAGACAGAACAAAGCATAAGGACATAAAACATTTGTACTTTAGAGAACAAAAGATACAGGAAGGAGTCAGCAGCTACATTTTTTGGTTTAATGATTTGGGGTACAAATCATTAAGAATACAATGCAGGTAAAAGACTGACACTGTTTGAGGCAAAGTATGTAATTTGCTATTCTCCTCTACCAGTTTATAAGCCAGGTGGTCATTTGTGTCTGTGAGTTGAAACTGAATTTAACTTCTATAAGAAATGCTGGTTGGAGATTTTCACCTGGTTGTATCAACACTTTTTATTTTTTAATTCAAGCACAAATTTGCATGCTGCTTGTAACTGAATTCAATTTATGATCATTATGTTGCTCAGAATTGCTGCTGGTACAGTTCTAATTGATTGTGCAAGCTTCAGTGTAATATTAATAATTTTAAATTTCTTCTGGATTGTTGTTTTCTTTTTAAAAAAAATGTGTGTTTTTAATTTATCTGGTTTTAAACTGAGCTATATTCTGCCCAGACTAGTAGGATGTATATTTTGGCACACTTGTTCAAACAAGACTTGTATGATATACAGAAAAAAATCTGACAGTATTAGTTACATATTTTGGAAGAGGTCAGTAAATGAAAAAGAATCACAAAACACCCTGTATTTCCACATAAGAGAGCAAAAGGGCTCTATCTTTGTGTTTGTATTTGTTCCAACATATTTGTCTGGCTAAGAACAGACCAACACAGTAAGAGGTAGCCCATAAACACCATAAAGCACTCTTGGGTCAGCCTGTTACTGTGAAATTATCTTGGGAAAGTTCAGTTGACAATTTTAACCTGCTAGTACTGTATAGCCTTAAAACACACAGCTCTTTCTCTGCTGACTCTGTGTGCCTGTCAGTTGTCATCAACTGCACACACAAAAAAGTGATAGGAAAAAGTGTTAGCTCTCTTAGTGAAGTTGTATTAGCTTGCATTCCTGGGAGTTTAACTTGTTGAGCATTATTCTCACCTTTTACCATCTTCATGAGAAAGGAAAAATAAAGAGATTTCTGAAAAGAAAACACTAACAGTCTTATTTTGTACTCCTCTCTATGGCTTTCCACTTCCATCAGTTAATGCTCTCTAGTTCCCATCATATGGGATTAGGCAGGAAAATTAGCGATATGCTTAAGGAAATTTGATTTACAGAAATATTCCCTATCTAGAACAAGGCTGCACTAGGAACAGATAAGTGTAGGGCACTGACACTACCTGTAGAGTACTATGACAGAAATAGGCTGCATTGTTTCTGACTCTTTTAATTTGTAAATTAGAATTATATTTAGTCAATTGTGAATAAATATTTTGAAATGTCAAGATTGGCTGGTGGTATGTTCAGGTTCAATGGAATTGAAATCTTTTTACTTGTTTGAATTGAGAAAAAAATCTTAGAATATGAGCAAGGTTGACAGATTACATCTAATCCTCCATATTGTTAATTTTCACCTTGCTTTATATGCATCTCTTCTTGTGCTGTGTCCCATCCTGTCAACTCTCATCATTCCCCACAGTCATTCCTATAATATCTTTGTCTTTACTCTTCTAAAAATGCTTCAGTTCAATTATTTATTTTTCCTCAGACAAAGGAAATGCATTTTTTTTGGTGCAAGGTAGGAAGGAAAAATATTGCAAACTTGAATAAAATTTCCATACGTGCACTTTTCCAAATGTCTAATTAATTGAATATTAGATTACTAAGACTACCTGCATTTAAATGATTAAATAATAACCCCAGATCCCTCGAGTTGAATATGGATTTTTTTCTCAATATTACATATTAAATCTTTGAGAAGTGCTTAGTGTTGCTCATTTCTTTTTGATTCCAGTGAACTTTCACGGATTTTGGCAGTAAACTCTTTCTAGTTACGTTGTGTTCTCTTTTTCTCTATTCACAGAATATGTGGAATAAATCAGTATGAGATTTCATTTGTCAGTTTATAGTAAAACACATGATTAGTTGTTTTCTTTTTCTCTAATCAACCATAAGATCATGTTATATTTTCATCCAGACCTATTAATCTGAATAATATAAAGCTCTGCAGGCTGCTGCTTCTGTATAATCTGTAGTGCTTTTGCTAATGCCTGTTCCATTTGCTAGCTAGTATATAGGGAAAGTTAAATAAAAGGAACATTTTTAAGAAAGGCAGTGGGTCATTTCCTCCTTTCGTTTTTAACAGCTTCTGTTCCACTATAATGTACTGGAAAAGTAGCTTTTATGTGTTAGCTGTAAAGTGCGAACCTGATGGGTATTAAAGTGTAAAGATTACAAGTATGTTTTAAGGCTGCTTTAAGCAGCATTATAACAGAGAGATGCTTTCTTTATATAAGTAATTCAGTGTTACAGCATACCTGCTGTATTACTTATGGGTGATTAATTGAGGCATGTTGGGGAATTGAAATCTATAGGTCTGGCGACATACTACTAAACTTCCAAACATAAAAGTACTGTACCTCTATCCTATTGCTAGATGAAAAACAGATGGAGGTGTTACTGAAATCCCTGTAGGGCTTCTGCTCAGCAGGGAAACATCATAGAGGTGGACCCACAAACACAGATTTGTAAAGACTGACCATGATACATCACACACCAATATCAGCTATTTAAAGAATGGAGGAAGTAGGTGTCTGAAGATTCAGCTGTTGAAGCCTATTACTTCATTATTTGATGGGCTAGTAGAAGCAAATTACTGTTTAGCTAGTTTTCCTACCACAAGCATCCAGAATCTCAGTGGTGGTTTCTTTTGGGGTTTTGCTTCCCTTCCCTTGCCTTCCTTTTTTTTAAATGCTGAAGTTTCAAAGCAATGCAGGACTGTGGTTAGTAGATCTGATATCAGGAAATGAATAACAAAAATATATGTGCAAGTCAAAATTAGACTTTACTAAAAACAAAAAGAGGCTCCTGAGATGTCAACTTACAGTAAAGTCTGAAAATGTGTGAAACTAAAATAATACTGCAGTTGAAGAGTTGTCAGCTTTTTGAAACAATCCTAGCTTTTTGAAGTGTTGTGGTTTAACATCCTAATATTTTGCAAATTTTAGGTTTTAGAAGCACATCTGTAGATATCTGAAACAGAACTGCTTGTAGATATTTTTTTAAAAAAAGAAGTTATAAAGTTGTTTCACTTTAGGTTACAATTTAAATGAAACAAACAACAAAACAAAAGGAAGAAAATACTATCTCAAAGTCACTTTGCAGTATGGTATGTGTTATCTCTATTAAGAGTACTAAATACTTAAAGCTTTTCCTTCATATTTCACAAGTTAAAGACAAAGCATCCAAAACATCATTCCTATTACTATTAGTAGTCAGTATTACATCTCTAAAACCACACTATTATTGCCTCTAATTTTTTATTTTTGATCTTCAATATTGGCTAATATTAGCAGAACTTCACAGATACATGGACATGATTTGTTGTCTATATTACTGCAAATGAAAAATATGTTTCAAATTACGAAGCTAGTGAGAGAGAAAAGTAACAATCTAGAGACTTCCCAAATAATTTATTACTGATATTCATATGATAAGAAGCCTGCTACACGCATTTGTCTCTTCTTACAGAGTTATATATTCAATGAATGTACAGATATCATAATTATGAAATACATTAGAGAGTTTGGCTAAGCAATTATTAAAACAAAAGAGAATAGATAGAATGCTTACCCATATCCTGAGCTTACTATGAAACTCCAAAGGAGAGTATCTCCAGAAGAGATCCTTCCCCCGCTGGCAGTCAGCTCTTAAATGGGTCTAGGAGAGGTGGAGCCGGGCTCCACCCCTTCCAGCAGCACAGGTGAATTGCCTTTACCTATGCTCCCAGGGCTGACTCATTGCTCACTTCAGGTGAGCAATCAGAGGTTTAGGCCATGATTCAGCAGTTCCTATACAAAAATAAACATCACAAAAATTTCACATTTCCTCTATTGTAGTCTGAAAATTTGTCATTTCAAAATACACCAGAGATTATTTAAAATCCCCAATATACTCGATCAAATTAATGTTTTCAGGTGAAGAGGCAATTTTTTAGTGTGTTTGACTCCACAACCTTTTTTGGGGTTTTAATCAGAGAAAGAATTAAGGATTAAGAAGGTAGCATACTAGATTCTCTTACTTTATGGCAAACTTCTGCAATAATCTCTTCGCTGGAAGCTTGAGCTAACAAGTCACTGATGTACAACGTGATTTCCCACCTGTTTTTACTACAGAGCCATGGAATTTGTTCAGGAATGAAAGAAAGTGAACGCACTGCTGCGTATGGTAGGGCAACTATTTTCATTTTTATTTTCATTTTTTCATAATGACAGCATTGTTTTCGCATCCTATACAAAACCCGTGCTTCAAGTTTTCTAAAGAAACTGTTTCTATAGAAGGAGAGACGGGTTTCTTACTCAGAATATCTTTCTGCTACTACAGAATCTTAGCTCATTAGCATATGAACATCTTCAAATTCTTTCTGATCCATGATCTCATCTTAGCTTTGTTTCTTCTACTATTCATGGATTTTTTATTGGAGACTGCAACAACTGTACACATCTTCTGACAAGCTCTGTCTAGGTAGAATGCTTTTGTACTAGCTCTTGTTTTCAACTATCTCAATTGTTCCTTTCTTCCTAGTGAGAATCAGGAGACATACCTCACATCAATTTGATAAGGGGCTGAAGACTGCCATAAGAACATCCAGCATAATGGAATAATTAACTGGAAAAAGTTACAATAATGTATTTTTAACTTTTTTAAAAAATCTTTTACACTATGGTGTTAGTATAGTGTGTTCTGAGAGAAAGGGAAAAAGAGGAGTTCGTTGTTCCTCTGAATAGGATCTTAAAAAAAGGTATCCAATAATCGTTTTTAAAAATTTGTTTAAATATAATTTTACAAATTTTAATTTATTTATTTATGTAGCATATGGTATATTATAAACTCATTATAATGGATTAATGTGAAATGCAAATATATTGCTATTGTTTAGTTGACTTGGGAATTTTAGGCAGAGTGACGTAAGTTGTTGTTTTGCTTTAATGTTCAATACTGAATGAATGAATGAAGTATATGCTTTACTGTGTATGATCTAAGATCTGATGCTGTGTTTGATGTGTTTTGAAGATAAGTTGTTTTAAAAGAGGCATCTGCTCATTTTCAGTAGATATCTCTTCCCAAGAAGCTAGCTACATTAACTAGGCAAATAAAGGCTGCCTGGGTACATAAGAATGCATTAGAGGCTGGTCATGTTTTGACTTAACAAACCATATAGATTCTGATCCTGAACTGTGTGAAGTTCCTTTGATAACTATCTGAAGGCTTTTGGCCTGTTTGAAGTTGCTTGGTACTCTACATAATACAGCACAAAAGTATTTTATTCTTGCAGCGGCTTTCTGAGTCTTCCATTCTTTTGCCTTATTTCTGCATAAATTTGTTCTCCCCATAAATCCTGCAATAATGACCTCCCCCTAAAAGTTTTTGCACTTTCTTCTATATTCTGCAAGATAGAATGTCAAGGGAATTCAGCCATGTTTGTGGCAAATTTGGTAGACAGAAGACATAATTTTCTCATGTTCTGAAGTACTATACAAATATATTTACTAGAAATAGAGTGACTCTGAAAAGCTTTCTTCCAAGACTGTAGGGAGTTATCAAGTTCTATTGAGTTATTATATTGAATTACCTAAAGTCTCACTTTCAGATAACTGCCTTTTAATAAAGCATGTAAGGAAGGGAAGAGGTGATAGTTCTGATTGACTCATAGAGACTTTAAGTAGCAATACAATGTCTTACTGACATGAATGAGATACAGGTAATAAATTGAAAGTAATAACACTGAAAATGACTTCTGTGCTGAACATTTCTGCATGGCATGGCATATGGTTAGGCTGTTTGGTGAGAAGCAAAACAAATTTACTTTGGCATTCTGTCTCCATTGTTTATATCTTCCCAAAGCATAACATAGCCTCCTGCTCCTTTGCTGCATATAAGATAACACAGGCTTTGAAGCCACTGTGTATAAGGTGACTGACTGGCTGCTGTGCTGTAAACTACATAATTAACTGGATTATTAATGTCAAAATGAGTGTATAAGGCTTGGGTTTCTTCTCATCTGCATCTCCATTTTCTATACAGCTGCAAATTCCCCTGGAAAATAACAACTGTTTAATTTTCTGCAGCTATTCTAAATCTGTTTGATATTAGCAAGCAAGTTTAAAGGTAACCAGAAGTAATTGAGGAGGAACAGTTATCAAATTGTGTATGAGCCTTCAATCTTCACACCTGTACACAATTTCACCTGAACAAGATCACTTTCTATGAGACGCATGGCATGTGGCAGCTACAAAATTTCTCTTCAGAGGTGGTTAAGCTATTATGAATTTTTTACAAGAACAAACATATTTTTTCAATAAATTTCTGTATATTCAGTCTTGATATGACTAACTTCTCCATATGTTTCTGAATTATCACAAGAAAAAATATTTATTTTTATGGAATCATAGAATCATTTGAGTTGTAAGGGACCTTAAAGACCATCCAGTTCCAATCACCCTGATGTAGGCAGGACTGCCACCCACCAGATCAGACTGCCCAGGGCTCCATCCAACTTGGTCTTGAATGCCTTCCATGGGGCACCACAGCTTTTCTGGACAGCCTATGCCAGAGTCTCACCATCCCCTGAGTAAAAAAATTTCTCTGAATATCCAACCAAGATCTCCCCCCCTTTTAATTTAAAACCATTTCCCTATGTCCTATTACTTACTAACTGTCTAAGTAAAAAGTCAGTCTCTTTCCTGTGTATAAACTCCCTGGAAGTACTGGAAGGCTGCAATGAAACCTTCCCAGAGCCTCCTCCTCTCCAGGTGGAACATGCCCAACTCCCTTAAACTTTGGTCATAGAAGAGGTGTTTTAGTCCTCTGATCATTCACAGCCCTCTCTGGATCTACTCAGCAGCTCCACATCTTTCTTGGGCATGGATGTCCAGGTCTGGAGACATTATTTCAGGTGGTGTCTCACAAGGGCAGAGTAGGGAGGTACAATTTCCTCCCTGAACTTGCTGGTTATTTTGCTGGCTATCACAGTAAAAACTGAGCAGGACTAAAAGTAGCTAGTATTTAAAAGATCCATGACTTTATTTAAAATATAAGCTATTTCACTGTATCAAGGAAATGCTTAATTTCTTCTCTCATTTCAAATGCTTATGACATTGCCAAACTTCAAGTGTTCAGACTAAAAATTTCCATGCTGAGTGTTTGTCTCAGACTGAATTGTTTTTTGAGTACCTCATCATTCTGTGATTACAGCTCTGATGTAGGATAAGAAAAAATTTCTCAAGCCTTACTGAGAGAAGGGGAAAGCCAAAACCTTTTCCGTCTTCTCCCTTCCCTTCCCGACCATAAATAAGAAAACTATCCAAAAAGTTTTTAAAAATATATATCTATATGCCTCACTTGGATGAAGAATATTTCCAAGGAATTAAGAAGATTTAAAAAAGAAAAAAAAACAACAACAAGAAGTATGATTGACTGAATATCACAAATAAAAATACTGCTTGTATCCTGGCCTTATTGATAGTAGATATTGGATTTCCTTCTGGAATTTTAAAATCGATAATGAAGTGCATCATCTTAGGGAAATCAACAGTTAGGAACTTCATATTTTTGAGAATGAAGCCAATAAAGGGTATTGCAGTATTTTAAACAGAAATTTCACTTAGACTATACTTCTCTTTAGTCAAACAAGCAGTCTGTTCAAATTCACTTCTGAGTCAAAATCTAAGAAGAAACGTATACGGTGATTTTATCTATATATTTATTTGTATGTTGCTGATATCATCAAATACTCTGATGCTGAGAAAGCTAAGAGAAGTCTCCTCATAGTCAAAGAGATCCTAGTGATAAAATAATTATGGAAGCTGGAAAAATATTCCTTTGCTTGTGCTTGCATGCAGTGCAGGAACATTCTGAGAGTCTCTGTCAGTCACATGCTCAGCTTGTGTGAATCATCAATTATATTGCAGTCAGAATAGAGGGTGCTAAGACCTCTATTATGTTAATAAACATGTTCATATTAATCTGTAGATGACATTGGATGATGACATTCAGTGAAATCCTTCTTTTCAGGGATTAGAAAATGAGCCTCTCTTGGAGTATTCATGAAATAGGATAGTGGGTATTCCTCTTTCATTATGTGCCTTTGAAACTAAATATCTGTTCAAACATTTTTCTGACAAGGACATACAAACATAGCCAGTCAAAATTTAGCTGAGAGCAGTAGAAAAGGGTCTTAGCAGCTTGCTTTTAAATGGAAATTATCATATATTCTCTGTGACTGTGATAAAGAAATTGTTTTTTTTTTTCCTGCATACATTCAATAGAAGACTGTAAAGAATTTATTATAATAACCATACAAGTCTAGTACTGTAACGTGACACTACTTTAAAACCCATTTGTCAGAAAATTGCTTGATAAGTGTATGTCATGCAAATTGAAAATACAAAACAAAAAGCCCTTTATATAATCCCCTCTGCATATGAAAAGAAAGCACATGTATTCTGAGAAAATGAGAAAACGCACTGGTGTCACACTTTACGGATCAAAACAGATGGAAAAGGTACATAATCATTAAAGAGCATTTTTAAGCAGGCAAGTTAAGTCTTGAAGGACTGTGCAGTTAGTGTGCATCATGCTGACATGGACTTCCACTCTGTGAGCTGTCCCCTCCATCCAGGAGCAAGGAGAAGATTATGTTCAGTGTTAAAATGGCTGGATGGCTTTTAATGATCAAGAACATAGCAGGTGAAAAGGGTATGGAAAAATGTTGCAATTTGATGCTGCTATTTATCGTCAATCAAATTCTTAATGCGAAACTGGTGGAGGGCTTACCGGTGTTAATAGAAATACATGCATTAGCGTAGTCATTGATTGTTTTAATAGACAGAAAAATCCAACTGCTGTGTGTAAATAAACATAAATCTCTCAATTCAAAAGCTGGCATAATGTTTCCTGAGAGGTATGATTCAGGACATTTACACTGCTTCTTTTCTCAATATCCTTGTGGTCAGCCTGAGTTGCCTATGATAATGTAGGCTGCTGGTTTTTTTTGCTATGGATGCATCAGCTTCCAGAAAAAAGAGACCAGGGTGAAATAAAATTGAATTTTCTGTGGTCCACAACAGCACAAGAGCCGAATCAATATATCTGTGATTTGGAACCCATATTGTTTTACTTTAGGTACCTGAAGGAAGGGTTGGACTAGATGATCTCCAGAGGTCTCTTTCAACTCCTACAGCACTGGGATTCTGTGATTCTAAAGAAAAAAAAATAAACTTCTATACAAAAGATATATGCTTCTCAGAATCTGTATCCTTAAAACAGTATGAATGATATTTGTGTAGAATTTTGATTTGGCTAATAAACCTAGTTATGTTGCAGAAAAAATGTTACTGAGATTTTCTCCAGCTTTTTTTCATTAAACTAATACATAGCCAAATAACTTGACTTTTAATGTGAATTCGCAGCATTCTGAGCATGTGTGGCATCATATGTCGTATATATGAATTTGAATTTTGTGTAGTATAAAGGCACAGTGCATGTGCTCTTTTCAGATTTCTATATGGAAACCATTAAAAAGTTCTACTCTCATATGCCTGGCTTATAGAGTTGTTTTTTATTGATTAATTCCTGATTAATAGCCAAAGTACAGTGATTATGTTAACAAAAAGCCTGTTGTGGAGATCACCAGGTTGAGGGAGGTGATTCTGCCCAAATATTCTGTGCTGGTGAGGCCTCACCTGGAGTACTGTGTCCAGCTGTGGAGTCCTCATTTCAGGAGAGATATTGACCTGTTGGAGTCTAGAGAAGGGCCAAAATGATCCAAGGGATGAAACACCTCTCCTACGAGGACAGAGAGATCTGGGGTTGTTCAGCCAGGAGAAGGCTCTGGGGAGACCACCTGAGAGTGGTCTTTTGGTGTTTAAAGGGGGGCTGTAAGAAGGAAGTGGATAGACTCTTTATCAAGGTCTGATGTAATAGGACAAGAATAAATGGTTTCAAACTAAAAGATGGGAAATTTAGATTGAATGTAAGGAAGGCATTTTTTTTACAATAAGTGTGACACTGGAGACACTGGAATAGGTTGCCCAGAGTGGTGGTGGAAGACCTGACCCTGGAGGCACTCAGAGTCATGCTGGATGGGGGTCTGAGCAACCTGATCTAGCTGTAGGTGTCCCTGTTCATTGCAGGGGAGTTGGAATATATGAGCGTTGAAGTTTCCTTCCAACTCAAACAATTCTATGATTCTATGAACTCTGATATAAAAAAAGCAATGTTTCTGTCTCCAAATGAGCTTAGTGGTGTGGCAGCCATTGGCTGGGCTGTACGGTCTGCCTAGTGACATTGGCAGGGAAATTTGCTGTGTAATGTAAGAAGAAACCATTATCTGCCTAACTAACCAGTGGAGACTCTTGACCATTGCACAAGGAGAGTAGAGTACTGCCTCCTGCTTCTAGAAGATGAATCCCTCTCTCAGGGCTGCTGCAGATTTCGTTAGCGTGCATGCATTTATTAGCAAGTAAGGGAATTCACTGGAGACAGTCCCACAAACTGCCATTCAGAAATGGGCTTCTAGAAGAGTATTATTGGTTTGAACAGGTGGACTGTTTTAATTATGATTTTGGATTTGTGGAAAGGCTATAAAAATCATATTATGAAAATGTTACCTCTTCAGTCAAGTACATCTGGTTGAACAGATTCTGGGAAATAGTTGTAAGAAACTGTATGATTACATTCAAGTAGGTATTCCATTAAAGTTAAGATGTGAGCTGTGATCTACTACCTGAGGACTAACAGAAAATGAAAAAGTTGATAAGGAGCTAATAGTTTGTTACGTAAAGAGAAAGTGAATACAGAAATTCCATTAAGCTTGCAGTCAATCAGTAAAACAATGGCAAAAAGGGGAAGAACAAATACTGTGTGGGAAAAAATTGTAATTTTTTTATAGGTATAAGTTAAGGGCGAATAAAAATAGCTCCTGCTAGGAGATTATTACAAGACGAATGTAACTATGACATTCAGGTTGTAAGGAGGTCATTTTAATCTGAAGATTAACCTAAGTGTAAACCCATGAATTTTTGCTTCCTGTTACATATAAGGATGTTATACTAAGATACTAAGTTTAGTAGCCACTATCTCAGTTTACACATTAGGTTCAGAATGGAAAAAAAGATTTTTTCTAAAAGTCTTACATTGTCACTGCAATGTCAGAAATAGAGAAGAGCTGTCTAGATGGCATTTGCCTGTCCATATTGATACTCATTTTTATTCCCACATTGCCATGTCTGTTTAATATCTTCAGGTTTTTTTTAGCTGACAATCTCAGATATATTCTTACATTTACATACATACTATATTCCAACTCATAAAAATGTTTGAATTAACTCCCTATTGTCGTAACACAACACAAAAACTTGTTCATACTACTTCAGCCAAGGAGTCACAAACCATTGCAAAATCAAATTGTGTTTAAAAGAAGAATATTTGAAATTTTTAAGGGAGAAACTCCTCCCTTTAATTCCTCTCAAAAGTACTTGGAACTGTTCAGAACAGTACCAATTGTCATTCGGATACGAGAATGGGTTTGGCTTGCAGATATTGATGCAAAGAATGGAAGCTAGGAGGAGGGCAGGTTTAATCTTGTGGGTATCTGTGATTAATAAGGTTTCTGATATTTTTAGCAATGTTATAGAAAAAAAAACAACCTGAAAACAGTGACTGCCTGCAGCTGTCATTTCCTGTAGTTTCACTGCACGATGCTTGAGCTAGGTTTTCTAGTGAAATTTAGTGAGAACATTACCTCTGAATTTCATAGAAACATGGAATAACCAAGGTTGCAAAAGACCTCCAAGATCATCCAGTCCAGCCTTCCACCTACTAACAGTATTTCTCTGCAAAACCATGTGCTTTAGTACAACATCTAAAAATTTCTTTAACACCTCCAGAGACAATGAGTCAGCCACCTCCCTGGGCAGACCATTCCACTGTCTCTTTCAAAGAATACATTTTTTCTAATATCCTGAATTACCTAGAATTTCTTATAGGTAAACATTAGGTTGTGTTTTGGAACACTTCTCAGAACTAAGCAAAAAGTGCAAAATCTTTACAGTATTAGATGGTGATGCCTTTTGAAATGATTTTAGAACTGAACAAAAAACAGGGGAACTTGCATATCAGTCCAAGGAATTCAGTGGATTGTTGAGAAAATGAAAGTTTAATGCACTAAACTTTGTGTTACAAATGATTTATGTTCTCAGTGAATTTTTACCTGTTTCTGAAAGTTTGTTAGTGTTAAGAACCATAGCATTAATATATCTATTTCTTCCAACCCTAACTGTATTTTTTTCCACTTACTATTTATTTAAAAATTACTCAGTTGCTTGTAGGTATATAACATTTACATGCAATTTGCATGCTCAAGTTTCTTCTTTTCTGTGTAAGAATTTTTCTCCTTGATATGTTTTACTTTAGAGCTGTGATAACTAAAAGCTTCCATTTGTCATATTCCTTCTCTCCTACTCACCATGATGACAAAGACATTTACACTAGAGAGAGTTCTTATGGAGAACTATATGAGTAAATTTTCTGACTGAGGATACAGTTCATGCTCCTACAAGAGCTGTTCTGCTGAGGCAAGTTCATAAATAACTTTTATTACAAATTCAGCTTTCAGAGTGTCACACATCCTTCAGATCCTGCACATCATGTCAGTTCTAATGAGTTAGAAATAAGTTCACTCTGCATTGGAAATGCATGATGTTTAGAGGCACAGACTGGCTCTTCTCTTGTTGTTTGTTTTATTATAATAAATTTTAATGCCAAAGCTTTATGCCAGAGAAGTAAGTAGACAAATCTTACTGTTGCAAAGGAATTACTGGGGAATGTAATACTTTGGCATATTACTGTTAAATTTCAATGTTGGCATGCACAGCATGTGGTGCCAGGAGGAATGGGAGTTGAAATATCTATATGCAAATTCTACTGTATCTTTTCATTATGGAATTTACCTCCTTGCTGAATATATCAGAAGCATATTTAAGTCTTTTTTTTTTTTTTCCTTTAGAATAACAAAACAACAACAACAAAATCCAACAAAATCCTACTTGCTGTAAAATATAATGTGTAATATGGATGGTGCTATTATAGATTGAGTTACTGGTTTTCTCATTTGTCTAGGATAAAGAAGATGTAAGATGATGAACATCAAAATAATAATAATAATAATAATAATAATAATAATAATAATAATAATAATAATAATAATAATCAGAAGAAACAGTCTGTGTTCCATCTTCCTCTTTCCAATTTCTGCTCAGATATTTACATAAGCATAAAGAGTATAATTTTTCTAGTGGTTGGGATTCAGAAAATCAAGAACTTCGTTATATTCTTGGCTTATTTGCATTGTAACCTCAATCATATGCAAGATAGAGAGACATAATTTTGTCTTTTACTTCAACATTTCCCATTGCACTTAGTCACTTACCTGTTACCATTTACCATTATACACTGGAGCCAGAGCATCACTGTGAACTGGCACTACTGTTGTAAAAGAAGTGACTTTTCCTTGGAGTCTGCTTGTGCGAAGGTACCACATAAAGCTGCATCGCTACTTATTTACAGCTTGGTTAGCTCATTATTTGCAATCTTGATACAGTTCAAAGTCTTAAGTAACAGAAGTAAATAAGGCTTACACATGTGAACCCAGTTAAAACACACACTTCTCAGCTGTAACTGTATAGATACTGTCTTCCCGCCTCTTCATAGGCCTCTAAGCTTCCCTTGGTAAATCTTCAGATCTTTATAAAAAACTGATTAGGTGATGTCTTCCTCTTCTATTTGTACAGAAAGTGCTGGAAAGATGGGGACTGTGACAACTCCCAGCCCATATCCATTAGTGAGTTTGCTTTACAAATTCTCCAGTTCTTGAAAATCTTTTAAAAGTCCTTTTGAAATCATATTTCAGAGGGACAGTGTAAAGACTAAGATTGCTCAGCCAAACTGTCTGTTTGCTGAGATATTCTTAAAAAGCACATTTGTCTAAAAGTATGGAACAGTTTAATTGAAAGAAGTCAGTGATATAATTGGTCTCCTGACTTGTGTTCATAAGAAGACATGGAAAATGTCTGCTTTGTGTAGGAATGTTTAGAATTCCTCAACTCTGTCCAAATCATTTATATTGATACACTTTAGCTTGAAAACTCAGCACATTATGAATTATGTAGATAATCCTTTTAATTTGACAGCTCATACTTTAAGTTTCATAGTATGTACTCTTCAGGGATAATGAAGGATTGCTAGTAGCAAAGAAGCCACAGATCAATAAAGGCAATGTTGTCGCAAATAACAGATAAAAATGATTTATTTACATTAAATGTTTCTCAATTCATTTTATTCTATCATCTCTTTCCTTCAGAGAAAGTGATTCTGAAAAATTACTTCCTTATTAGTTTCTTAAGCCAGCATTTTACCTTTAGTGACATGCATTGAACAAAATATCTGCCCTTTGGGGACTTTGACATCCTTGTATATAATGTAATGATGAGGTTTTGTTTTGTTTTGTTTTGTTTTTTCCCAAGACAAAGCCAAACAAGTGAACAAATAAAACTGACATAATTAGCCTGCAGATATACAACCTGTAAAGTTTGGAATGGTCAAATAGCTTCATACAAAAGTTATTTTCATTTTTTATTCTTTCATTTCAAAGTATTTATATAGTCTTAGAGAAAACAGAAGAATAATTAACCCTTCTGAATTATAAGTTACAAAGTAACAAGAAAAATGTATATGTATTATTAAAATTAATATTTCCCACTGTATTTTTCACATTATCTAAATCCATTTCATTATATAATTATACTATGCATAATCTCTCCTTGTAAATTTATTTAAAATCTAGGTTTATATCATGCTATAAATATAAATAGAATAAAGAAGGGGGTGATGCTTGCATTTTGCACACAGAAGTCTGGTGCCAGAGAACTATCTTAATAGAACACAGACATGAAAATTTACTGTCAATATTATGTCCTTTAATTGTATATGTTTTCTCAGTATGTTAATGTTCCAGTGCTATAGAGAGAGGACATCCAGACATTAAGGTATCGTTTAGCCATGGGGAATTTAGGGACAATGTAACCAGAAGAATAAAACCCTATCACTCAATAACATCAGGTCTAATCTTAACTTACTAAGTGGCATTGGTCTACCACATAGATAGTGATTTCCGTCCTAAAACACACATAAATACATACATCAGTATATACAACCGATGCCTCCAGCTCAGTGATGACCAACATCACAATCTCAGGGAGTGAAGACACTAACGGCTGGATGACAAATCCTGGCTTCTAATCAGGCCTTTATGCACAATGCATTGGGCTCAACATTCTGCTCACTGTGGGTGTGTTCCCAAAGGGCTGCTTTCAATAATTACTTCTTTCTTATCTAGATGATTGGCATAAGTAACACATGATTAGCCATTACTATCACTAAACATTCTATGAACATATAAAATCATTAACATTTCATCTGCTTGTCACTTTCTTTTTTTTCTTTTTGCCACTTAAACTATGAGACCAGGGCAGATATAGAGCAGAGCTTTTGTTCCTCAAAAGAGTTATCTGGAAAGTTATGTTGTTTTTCAAGATATACCAGAATCATCATATTTGTTAGATCTGGGCAGATGTTGTCAAGGTTTCACTTATCTGAGAATTGCTGCTGTATAGGCATCATCTCATCACTCATTTTAATGTGTGTATTTATTTTAACTTCAAAACTCCCCAGTCTCATGATTGAAATCCTGCAAACAAAATTTTCTTGGAATCTTTTCCACACTTTAATCTTCTTCACGTGTTCTGAACATTTACACATAAAATTAAAGGTTTGGGTGATCTGAAACCATATATAACAACATAACATGCTTGTCTTTCTGTTAGAAAAATTAGCTAAAAGCTAAATAATACTAAATAAACTGGAAAGTCAAGAAACTAATGATGTTCCTTTTTTTTTTTTTTTGTGTGTGTGTGTGTGTGTGTGTTAAGTCCGAGTTAACTGAAAACAGCATTTAAGTTTAACACTGTACAAGCACCTATGAATGCATCAAAATAAATAAATAATTTGATTTTCTAACATTACTTGAGCTGAAATTTTAATCCCCTCCAAAAGTTCTTAATTGACAAGTTTTTTTTCTGATCTGGAATGACTACATAGCAGTCTTTTTTCCTTGTTTAGTATAACCAAATTAATGCCATATTAGTATCCAAATGAAATAAGGTCTATTAGATACATAACTTTGACTTTACTGAAGCATCTGTTTGTTTTTTACACATATTCTTCATACCAACAATTTACACCTATGTAGTCCAGGAATGCACTAAGCAAACCTGCCCCATCCTTAAACTGCAGATGCCACGTCAAAGCTTTGGACATAAAGACCTGAAGCTCATCTTTCAGATGCAGGCCAACGTATAAACTAGTATCAAGCATCACTTTCCAGTCTGTAAATAACAAGAATATCCGTAAGGAAAGAACTCTTGTAAAGGAAAGAAACTTTGATTCCTTGCTTTTATAGCATGAGTCTTTTCAGATGAAGCTAGCATAGAGGAATAATCTGAAAAAAATCATGTTTCATAAGAGAACTCAGTGAACTCAGTGAAATCTCTCAAGTAAAAAAAAATTCAGACTTTAAGGTAATCCATCTTTTTTTTTCTTTCCCCTCTGGTGAGAGGAAAATTGAAGATTAAAATTAGCTTGCGTTACCAAAATTATTTAAGTTATGTGCAACTTTATTGGACTTTGTTGCATAGTGAATATATCTGATATAGATCTTTTGCTTTGGTTAACAGAAGGAAGCAGACAGCTTAAGTCTGTCCATGATCAGAAGTTCTGCACAAGAAAGATAATACCAGGGAATATTATTCCTCAATATCATCTCAATCAGAATGCCAAAACTTCTGTTTGAAAGAAGAAATTACAAAAGCAAATATATCAGCCAAGTTTGACCACATATTTTAAGCCTCAAAGAAACAATATGAGCATCTACATGGTGATCAACAATTTCAAAAATAACTGAATCAAATTCTTTCTTTATCTTGGTTCAATCAACGATGCTTGCATGATGTTAAAAATAAAGGCTTTTTTTGCACTAACTCAGTTTTTTCTATGCTACGTTCGCAGAAAAAAAAAATCATTAGATTCTTGACTTGCTAGATTATTTAGTAACTTTTCCAGTAAATTTATTCGATCGTCTAGCAGGAACAGTAGTTCAAAATCAGTTCCATTACTTCTAAATGAGAAGCCTGTGTTCCCAGAAAAGTGGTGCATTTCTAATTGCACTTCTACATATAAGTTTGGCTTTCATCATAGCAAATTACTTTTGCCAGTGCTGCTACAAATATCAGAGCAGAAAGCCGTAATTAAAGGGGAAAATGAAGAACCTCATTGGAGCCTTGTCTAGACAAGTTTGATAACATAAATACTTGAATGTGTCATGATTTAAAGCGCTGTAAAATACAAGATGCTGTTTATCATTCCTTTTCAGACTGAGAAATCCTATTTAATGAAAGGTAGATCCTACGGTACTGGACTTCACTGTTTTTGATTCTTACTTCTATTGCCATGTTTTATTTTGCATCTTGCCTTTTGAAAATGTTCTTTATAGGTATCACATTTATTACTGGGAGCATGTACAGAAAACCATAAAGCTTTTAAATAAATGAAATGTATTTAAAAGTGGTGAAGTATGAGAACTTTTCAGGAAAACAATCTAAATAAAAGGAACAGAAAACATTCCTCTGCTTTCAGGTGTCACTGAATAAGATAAAATTACCTTGGTATGCTCATGACTTGTTGGTATCTTTTAATTAAATACAATGATGTTAGCTGCCTCGGAATAACAGAATAAAGCCCCAAGAGTAAAAATTTATTGCAGTGGAGTATTACAAAGCTTAGTAAGTATCATAGCTGATTATTTCTGTCACTGGGACAGAGAATTTTGGAGACAATGGAGGAGGGTACAGTTGTTTTCTCAGTTTAGGAACTGGATTCATGTGCTAAAAGTGCCCCTGTGTTTAGAACTTTACATACTGTGTATCAAAATGAAATTAAAGCATTTTGAATATTTTATTGTATATGACTGTTAGAACAAATCCTTTCTGTGATACACTAAGCCAAAAAAATAAAAATAAAAAAAAAATCAGAGACAGAAAGATACATTTTCTTCTGAGTTACCGTACAAAGGGTATCACAACTGCTAATAAAGGCAAATCACAGTATACAACAGCCTACTGCCTTCCTAAAGCACTAACCCTTTAAGTAGTGTAAGTCAGCCTTTATGACTCCTATAAAGTAATCTTGTATGTTACTATTATTAGTGTTCAAGGCAGAAGAATCTATAACACAAGAACATGCTGTAAATTTTGAAATAAAAGATGGGCTGGAATAATTTTGTGTTGTTTCCTGGACTGTGAGGCCTAAATTTCTTGCTCAATACAATCCTCATTTAGCAAATCATTTAATATCATAAGAAAATAATATTATAGTCTGATAATTTTGAAATTTATCATTTAATGTTAAAAGATTTATGTGATCCACTTTGCTTGGGTCTGATGATTCAGAAAAAAATTCCATTTCCCAGGCTTCAACTCTTGCCCCTATAAGCATATTTTGATTCTGTAAAGGCAGTTCTATGATGTATTTAAATCTTTTCACTCAAAAGTATTTTTTAAAAAAGCAAGTAGTAATAAAAATCCTCTAAAAAGAGATATAATGTGGGAAGATCATTGGCAGTTTTTAAAGTATCAAATATGTGAACAATTTGTATTACACATTTTCTGTCAGGAACAGAGTTTATTTTGCATTTCTTCTGTTTAAACAGAAGAAGCTTCACATGGCACTATTCATTGTAGTATAAATATTTATCTTTGAATTCTATTTAAGTGCCTCTATTTATGTATATACATATATACATACACACATATATTTTAAAACTCATTTCTCGTGTTGCCTCTAGAGGACTAGTCTTCAGTGGTTTATCCAAATTCAACTTTTGACTGTTGCAACTTGAACACTTATTCTGTACTTTCCAAGGCTGACAAACAGCATCTTTGCTTTACCCTAAATCCTGCCTTCCTGTTCTGATGAACATCACTTATAAAATAAGTTTACTTAAGAATAGCATCCCCTGATTGCACCAGAGATAATATAAATACATCAGTTACTGCTTGCTTTTTTTCTGGGACAGTGGAAAAGGATGAAATTTCCCACAGGGGAATTGAAACAAAAGATACCTATTTGGAGGCTTGGTACTATCTAGCAAGGCTCTCATTGATAACGAACAATAATCAGTAATGCATTTCTGAAACTTCCATGATTACTTGCATAAGTGAAATTCTGTTCCTTACATGAACTTTGAAAGTACTGTTTTACTACAGTATTCTGCTTTAAAAAAAAAAAAAAATCATGGTGGGTTTTTTTTTTAGTGATACTTCACTGGGAAATGGGGAGTCTGCTCTGGAGCTTTGTTACAGAGGTTGCTTAGGAAGAGCTGGCAGGTAACCTACTTTTTCTTTCCTAGAAAACACCTGAAAAAAAAGACAAGCATTTTCATCAGTGCTAATTAGTACTAGTTCCAACACTTTGATTTGTTTTTCCATTGTAACTGTGAATGAAAACTAAAACCTCCCCAAAACAAACAGCTGATTTTAAGGATCATGCTACTCTTTTTGCTGCTTACAAAGACTTGAGAAAATGAAGCTGCTCACAGTGAAAGAGAAGTCCTTGTTTCAATAAGGGTATGTCAATGTGGTCCCTTTATGAATTTATTAAATACTTGCAATTGTATTTCTGCACTATTTCCCTGATTGAAGGAGAACTAGAGGGTGTGTTTGTGGTTGATTGCAATTCCTGATTGATAGAGACAACGACAGATTGCTATTAATATCAGCTCATGTCTTTTTAAGGAAATAGGCCTGACAGATACTGACTGTTCCTATCAAGAGAATCTTGTTTATTGTAAGATTGATTGTGTTAAAGCTTGCTCTTAGAAAAATATGATGTAATCTGTATACTTGCATTATCTTCTTATAACCTTTTCCAAAAACTATACAATGTTTTCTTCAATATGACGGCAGCCGTGAAAGTAAGATCTCCTATTTATTATGTTGACCCACAACGTCAGAGGCAAATGTTGGTGGTATGGTGTAGGAGTTGAACCTTCCACCAAAATTTCCCTATGTTTTGCTGGCATGTGACAGGTGGCAGCAGAAGGACAGTCTGATCAAATGGCATATGACTTGGAAGCATGGATGTAGCAAAGGGGTAGAGTTGAATTTCTCCATGCAGAAAAAACGGAACCCAGGGACATTCATTGGTGCTTGCTAAACATTTATGGAGATCAAACAGTGGATGTGACCACAGTGCAGTGACACCGGGTGCGTTTCAGCAATAGTGACAGGGATGGTAGGTCACTTCTGCTAGTTCAGATTTTTATGAATATAACATGTAGGTTCACTTCTGGTGAAAATGCATTGCTAATGGTGGTGGCCTTGTTGAAAAATAGTGTTTTGTTGCTGAGAATTTGCTCTGTCAAATAGCTTTATTGTGTTCTGTCTCTGCTGTAAATAGGAATAAATAAGAGGCATTACTTTCGGATCAACCAGTTTGCAATAGAATAGACAATTTGAGAGATGACAGAAAAGACTGGTATGAGAGAGGCATGTTTTGACTATCATGTAACTATGCTTTAAATAAAGGCACAATGGTTAGATGTAGAAGTATCCTAGCCTGTGCTGTTTAAAGCATAGAAAGAATATTGACTTGTACTATATACTCACATTTTTCTGTATAGAAGATTCTGATTATTTAACACATGCTACATAGGAAAGGGGAGGAAACAAAGTATTTTATGAGATGTAAGTGTGAAACCTGCATATGTTGCTTACATATGATTATATGCATTTAAAATATTCAGAGAAATCAGGAATTTTTGTCCTTCATCTCTTCATCTCAACTCCAGAAAGAAAACCAACAGTGAGATAATTCATAGATAGGAGATTACTCACTCAACATTAGCAAGTCATGTTAAGTTCATTTGTCTGTGTTTTTGAGTTCATGTCTCCAGTTTTCTTTCTACAGTACAAAGTTAAGACTGATATAAAACTGAGATGCTTATGTATTTTACTCCCAAATTAATTTCTAGCTAGTAAAAATGATGAAAATCTCAATAAAACTTCAGAAATATGTGCAACTCCACACAGATTTAAAGAAAGACTCTGAGTTTTCAGCCCCTTATTTCAGGCCCGTATTTACTCTGAGTGGAGAAGAGGAGGAACAGGCCAGGCAGTTCTCTGAAGCCAGGTGCCCAGTGTGTGTTCAGGCCATCCAACATGTTCAGCATTACCTCAGGACTGGAGATGTTCTCATCTCCCATCAATGGAGAGTGCATGAAGTGAGCTAGACACCTGTATGGTTGCAGTTGCATGTTGATCTCATGCATGCTGGAATTAGAATTTTTGGTAGAGAAGTGTTACAGTGAGGGCAGATGAGAAGGAGAGTTCTTACCCTTCCAAAGCAGTATCAATAGGATTGTGTATTTTCTAAACCAGTAAAGGACAGATAGAGATTGGTAAAAATATTGACGTATTCTTATTGCACATAAAAATGCTTACAGTTTGTGGAGTAAAGGTTGAGAAAGATTAAGAAAAATCTCATGAATCCCTGAAAAAAGGCTTTATGTGATAAATCATAACAGAAAGAGGCAGAACCACTGCCAAATATCCACACAGGAAAATAGTCTCATTTGAATATGTCAGTTTGTATTTGTGAATGTGGGATGTATATGTTCTTATGAAAAATGTAGATAAGAGGTGACAAAATGTCCAGAACAAGATCAAGCCATCTGGACCCTCGTGTGTCTAGTGCCAGCATTTAATTCTGTGAGTGGCTTACTGGCTCAGATTGGAGGACCTGTTTAAAGAGTGCTGGACATCCAGTGAAAGAATATTCATTTTTGTTTTGCTTGCAGATATAAAGGCTCAAGGGAGACACATTTCTCTTCTGTATCTTCCAGGAAAGGTTCTGCTAGAGCAAAAAACTGAAGAGTGTATAAATCAGATGTGTTTCTTCCTCACACTTTTCTTTCTTACTGGCTCAAGTGATGTTGAGAGGAATAGTTTTGTAGCCTTTTTAGTTTCGGGTGCCTGGAGTACTTCTCAGAAGTTTTAGAACAACATAAATAGTAATAGTTTGTTAGGAAACCATTTAAGAACTAGACCTCAAGTGACTAGATGAGTATTAGTCCATAACTACCTACAAAGATCTGCTTAAAAACAGTCAGTTTATTCTGACAGAAACTTCCAAATTCTGACTAAACTTCAGAAAGTTTCATGTGATATGCAAATAGGTTGTAGTAGTACAGAGTGATTAACCTTGGTCACTGCCTGTTTGCCTGAGTAAATTCCAGTAAGAGTGTTTTAACTTTTATCATCTTGGGATTTGTGCAAAGGACTGGAGCTGACGATTGTTTGAAGTCAGTTATGAGTTACCCAGTTTTGTCCTGATCACAGTCAGAAGGAAAAATGTATAGACTGAGGTACTCCACAGTCAAGCTATGTATACAATGACCCTATGTTTCCATAGTATTATTTTTGAGTTTGGTGTTTTTTGTTTGTTTGTTTGTTTTTCCTACATACTCTCTTTCCTTTCAAATTTTCAGTATAAATTGAATTGCTGCCATTCATGCTTTTAACTGTCCATCAAGACTCAAGGCTGTCTTGCCCCTTCAGTCATGATGCAAGAATTACATGACCCTTGCTATTTCTAAAGAATAATTAAGCACGTATAAGGGATGTATACACATAAATGCTGAAACAAGTGATTCTTGATCGGCTCTTATTTGATTTAATTTCACAGAGATGAAATGATACTTCAGGCAAATTTCAAAATTAACTTTGAAATATTGAGAACTAGTGAGCTTAAACTCATCTTTTTTTTCTTTTTATAAGAACAGGTGATTTTCTAAGAGATGACCCCGAAGCTGGCAATAAAAGGTGGTGGCAGCAGAGCAAAATTACAGTGAAATATTTTGATTTTTCATTATAAATAATGTGAGATTGTAGAGTAGTCAGCTAAATTAGAAGGTCCTGATAAATCTTCTAGATCACTTAGAGCTCTGAGTTCATTTATCTTTGGTACATCTTTTGTTGAACATAGTATCTGTTTCATGTTAAATACCTGTCAAGAAACGCTTGGATAAAAGCCAGCTGGGTTAAGCCACACCATTTTCTTTCCAGGAAAACAAAATAAAACAAAGCAAAATAATGAAGAGAGAACAAGATCTCTTCTTTGTGTTTTTTTTTTTCTTGTTTTTTTTTTTGGTTTTTTTTTTTTTTTTTCCACAGTAGGGCAACTGTTTTGTTCAAGTCTCTTGAATTTGTAAAAGTAAACTACAGTTCTTGGCATTTCTTTCTTCCTGGCCAGAAGGGAATTAAGTACATACTATTTTTCTTTTCTATGACATTTCCATTCTTTGTCTCCTGAAGTGAATCAGACTTTACCTGGACTAGTTCAACCTGGAGCTAATTCTGTTTCTACTTTGTTATTTGAAGATGCAAATTAATGGTAAAAATATTTCTAGAACAGAGTCGATCAGCAAAGTAGATGGCATCAATTTGTCATATGGCTGAAGATGGTGATTAGATTAATAGTTGAGATTCCATGGAATTGAGGGGAGGTGGGGAAAGAAGATAACTAGTAGTGTGTAATGGATATTCAAATCATCTGTATTACTTGGTTAATAATCAAACAAACATAAGTTAAAAATATGCATTAATTTGCAGAAAGATTGATTTAGTAGGCAAAAAATAATGTTATGCTTTCTGCAAAATCTCAAAAACATAACCCATGGTTCTTTGACTAACTATCCATTTAGGAACATCACCCTGGATTTTTATTGTTATAGATAATTAGTTGTCTTTTATCTCTTGCACATGGATAGCACATGTTTTTACCAATGTTAAATGATCCCAAGAGAATGTTGAATACCTAAATTATTAGTTCCTGTGGAAAAAAAAAAAAGTGAAAAAATGAAGAGTCAACATTTTTATTCAAATATTGTGCTGCTGGTCGGGGATTTTTTAAAGGATGAGATATGTCACTGCTTTTAATTGTGCAGTATATGTATACCATGAATACAAACTAATAAAATATATGTGGTGCATTTTCTTTAAGATTTTTGTAGATTTGTAGTTATTATCTCTAGGTCCTTGAGACTCAGAGATCAGACAAAAAGTACTTATGTTTGTTTTTGCTTTTTATTTTCTTTTTAACTGGTGAAGTATTCTCTTACAGTAAATATAGCTTTGAGTGTTAGTTCAATTTCCAAGATTGCTGTGAGGTTCTTGTCTGACTTTGGGTGATGTATAGCTTATATTTTCCCAGAATTCAATCCTGAAAAAGAAGAGACAGAAGACACAATTTTTTTTTTTTTTTTTCTAATTTCATGCAGCAGTTTGAAACTGTATTTCGCTTATGTTATATATCTGGAGAATTTCGGTTTTGAAGACCTATTGCGATATTGTTGACCAAAGCTGTGGAGAAATTGAAGTACAAGCATGAATGGCAGGCAAAGGAAATTATAAATAATAGAAATAATAAAAGAAATAACAAAGAAAAGGAAACTAATTAAAGATGAAAGAAAGAAAAACTCTTAAATGACAAAAAATAGTATTATATTCATTATTTGTCATTTTAATTTGTTCACATTAATTGCTATTTCCCAAGTACACATGACAGCCGACATAATGGCATTAGCAGTTTTGAAGTAACAGCGAGGTTTTTTTCAGCCTGGCTATGGCCTTGGAAGGAAAGCCATTTCTGTTTCAGTTTTGCACTATGACTGCAGTTCTTTGTTGCTATTACTGCTTTCATGTTCTCTCCCCTGCTAGAGCCCTTGATCAGCACCTTGTGTTGAATCTTTACCTTGATCATGAGATCACTGCAGCATAACTGGAAAAGAATAGAAACAGCATGAAGGCTGATTTATTTCTTTCTTTATTATGTCGTTTGTTTGGTTGGTTTTGCTTCTCTCTTCCTGTAATTTCTTGATGCAGAGCTCTTACTTTGCCTGGCATTACCTTTGTAAATGCATGCTTAATGTACTCCTGTTTAATGTGCCTCATGTAATCGGTACTTGAAGTGTCTCTGCAATACATTTAGAGATTTTGGATTAACAGCAAAACATTAAGAAACACTGAAAGATATTTTAGTAATATTGAAGATGAGCATCAATATCAATGATGCCAATATTTCTTCTCATTCAGGTATGCATGCATAGATTGTGGTATCCCAGTGACAAGAAGAACAAAGTATCTATTTCTTCACTATGTAGTTATTTGCAGCTTCCTGGGATTGGAGTTTACAGTGCTTTCTGCTTACAAAAGGCATTTCAGAAGCCATGAACAAAGAGCCAATTCCATTCACTGTGATTTGCATTTTACGTTTCTTTGAGCTCCAGAAAAGAGTTGTAATAGTAATGAAATGAAATCTGGATATAGTTAATGAGGATTGTTTTTGCGTCATGGAATGTGGCAACCAGGCGTTAGTATGCAGTATTTTCCTTGTATCTGTACCTTACTGCACCTTAGCTATTACTTCATGGAGTATAAAAGAGCATGTGTAATGAGTTGTTCTAAAGGGAGGTATCCCATGGAATGCCATCTGAATGCATTCTCAGTAGATAGGCAAAAAAAAAAAAGAAAAAAATTAGTCTGCTAATCAGTATGTTGCACATTCAGATTAACTTCTCATTATACCAGTATATGAATTCAATGTAAAAATGTCTAAACTGTTAATGGCATAATTATTAGAGAAAAAAAGTCAAATAACTTTCCTTTCTTGCTTTTTAAAATGTAATCCAAATTATCTTAAAGACACACACACACATACAAAATACTGAAAAATGACTTGATTCTATAAAGGAAACTCTTTATTAATTCAAATTATAGAAATATGCAATTATTTGGGTTGGAAGAGACCCGAAGAGATCATCTAGCAGGCACCCCTCTACCACAGACAGGACATTGATCAGGGTGCCCAAAGTCACGCAATTTGGCCCTGAGCACTTCCAGAGGTGGAGCATCCACAGCTCCTCTGGACAATCTGAGTTCCTCTCCACCTCCCCCAGAACAACAGTATCACAGTGTTTCTTCTCACATTATGGCAAAGAACAAGAACAGAAAAATCAACTACAGAGATCTTAGAAAAGGAAAGAATAACCTTTTCTTGTAAGACAGAAGCAGGCAAAATCAATTTTTAAAAAAAATTTATTTATTTTTGAAACCACAGGCAAAATTGTGCTTTACAATTTTGCTTCTACCATATGTTTTTAATAAATAATATCAGCTCATTTAAATTGTCCCTGCTACTTACTGGGAAGCAATTTTGTCATAATAAATTTTGTTTAAATCATGCATTATACTGCAGTCCTAATGCTTATCTTCCTCTTTGATGACCTTCTCTTTTGTTTCCCCCTTGTTTCCTTCATGTCATCCATCTCTCCTGCTTCAAGTGTGAATTAATTTCTGTTGACATCTGGGGTTTGAAGTCCAGGGTTTGAAGTGTGCAGAAATCTGAAAGAGGTGACAGACATTGTGGCATTGTCCTTCTTCCTGTGTCTTCTGTGAATTTTGTCGAGAAGATTCTGTTTGATATAGTCTCTGTTTATTGGGAAATGTGTCAGAGTACTGAGCTCACCAGGAGCCTCTCACAGACCTTTTGACATGAGGGTCCTGACCGGCTCTCCACCTGGCTCACCATTCTGATGCTTGGCAGAGGGATGAAAATCATCGGAATGGATTTTTTTTTTATTCTGAGAACCGGGATGTCTTCTCAGAGAAGTATGGATCTTTACTTCCAATACTTGGTATCCATTCATTTATCTTGGAAAAGTAATTGCTCCTCAGTGTTTCACATCTCAAAGCAATCATTTTCTATGAGCACTTGATAACGATTTGTTGTTAAAAAAAAATGCTAAAAACATTCAAACTTTGCATTGTCCTTGTAAGTCAGATGACACATTGATCAGAAAGGATCACTAGAATTTTAGGGGTTAGACTCAGGAGCACCTTAGGTTAAGCTGAATTTGTTATCTGCAGACTCTTGAAATAGTTATTGAACTACAACTGACAGCCAGATAATTTAATTCAAACAAGCACAATTTTCTTGTTGGTGTGAAATGCTGATTTATATTTGGTCAGGCTATTTCTGGCATAGGATTCAAAACTTCCAGATGAGATTCAAGGCGAATGACTATAGAATCATGAATTGACAAGTACAGTGAGTATAGCTCCATATAAGAGTTGGGATAAATAAATGTGAATTTAAGGGGTGGCAGTGTACTATTGCTGAGATTTCCTTGTTTATCTTTTTTTGGAGAGGAGTAGAGGAAGGAGGGGAAGTCAGGAGAGGGGGTGGAGTTTGTCAATATCTATAGTGTTCCGTCTTTTAGCTTTCTTGAATGAGAAGCAGACTTTTCTTCTCAGTCAAACTGCAAAGATTGCAAAGTTACCAAATCACTTCTCCAGGGAGGAAAAAAATATTGCTTGTATGTTATTAATATGGTAGACTATGGGCTCTGAAGAACATGCTGCTATTTTCTTTCTCGTCATTAGTACTTAAGTTCTAACATGTAAACATTTCTTTATGTCAGTTGTTTGCTTAAAAACTAGGTATCTCCAAAGTCTCTTTTTCTCGAAAACTATTTTAAAAGTTTTTTCTGTTTTTCTATATCTTCCATATTCAGCCAACATTTCTGATGTTATTTAACAAACGCATAATAAATAGTGTCAGATAAAAGACAACCAACCTAATTCTTCTTCTGTTCTGTTAATTTCTTAGCCAGCCTTCTTATACATGGGTTCCTTGAGACATCAACATTGTTGCTCTTAGGATGTCTACTTCCTCTGGCCTTTGTTCTTCAGCTCAGCTGTCTCCACTGGCTGTGAATTTTTTTTTTGTTGAAAGAGTTAGTAAGGCAAAAATTTTCATGCTAATCATATCCATCCCTCTCACATATTATGGTGTATCCTCACTGTAATTGAAGTGAAGTTATCCAGCTCAATGGCTGGGCAGATTTTTATATTTATTGATTGGAGTAACTAGAATCATAGAATCATTAAGATTAAAAGTGACTTCCAAGATCATCTAGTCCAACCATCAACCCATCACCACCACGATCACTAACCATGTGCCCCAGTGATTCATCTACAAACCTCTTGACCTAGGGATGAGCTCTAGGGATGGTTACTTCCCTGGGCAGCCTGTTCCAATGCCTAACCATGCTTTCTGAGAAGAAATTCTTCCAAAAATCTGAAATGAACCTCCCCTGGGGCAACTCAAGGACATTTCCTCTTGTCCTATCTCTAGCTTTCTGGGAGAACAGGCTGACTCATCCACACCACAACCTCCTTTCAGGTAGTTGTAGAGAGTGATAAGGCCTCCTCCAAGCTTCTTCTCTAGGCTAAACAATCCCAGTTTTCTCAGCCACTCCTCATAGCACTTATTCTCCAGACCCTTCACCAATTTTGTTGCCCTTCTCTGGAAATGCTCCAGGACCTCAATGTCTTTCTTGTAGTGAAGGGCCACCTGGGCACACTGCATAGTTTTCCAGCTACTCTGCCCCAGTAGAGTATTACATGTATTTCTGTAGTATTACATGGAATTATTGTGACCAAAGCACAGGACCTATTATTCAGTCTTGGTGAACCTCATACAATTGGCCTCAACCCATCAATTCAGCCTATCCAGATTCCTTGTCAGACAGATCAACAGTTTCTCCCAACTTGGTGTCATCTGCAAAATTACTGAGTGTGCACTCAATCACTTTGTCTAAGTCATCAATATAGATATTAAACAGGGCTGGCCCTAGTACTTATCCCTGAGGAACACCACTAGTGACCAATTCTAGTTGGATTTAACTCCATTTGCAAACAACCTCCGGGCCTGGCCCTCCAGACAGATTTTACCCAGTGAAGAGTACACCTGTCCAAAACATGATCTGCCAACTTCTCCAGTAGAATGTTGTGGGAGACAGAGTCAAAAGCTGTACTAAATTTTGGGTAGATTACACCCACAGCCACTCCCTCATCCACTGTATGGGTCTCCTGATCATAGAAGGAGACTGGGTAGGTCAAACAGGACCTGCCTTTCATGAACCCATGCTGTCTAGGCTTGATCCCCTGGTTGTCACACACACATGTGATTGCAGCCAAGATGATCTACTCCATGACCTCTCTCAGTACTAAATTCAGGCTAACAGGCCTGTAGTTCCCTGAATCCTCCTTACAACCCATCCTGTACATAAGCATCTCATTGGCAAACCTCTAGTCATCTGGGACATCCTCGCCTGACCAGGAGTGCTGATAAATGGTGAAAACTGCCTGGCAATCACTTCTGTCAGCAACACCCAGTATCCTTGGGTGGATCTCATCTGGCCCCATGGATTTGTCCATATGGACAGCAGATTGTTAACTGATTTCTCCTGAATTGTGGAGGGGTTCATTTTGCTTCCCATTTCTGTCTTGCAGCTCAGGGATCCTACTACTCTGAGGATAACTGATCCTAAGACCTCAGAACATGATCAATTTACACACTCTGACATCAGGAGACGTGAATAACAAGATTAACCAGAAGAAAAAAAAAAAATCTGAACCACAGTGAATTAAGTCACAAAGCAGGAAATGGTAACCTCAAGATCTCTTAACATTGTTTCAGCTTTTGTAGGATGATGATTCCAGATTCCAGTCAAGAAACCTTATCTTCAATCAATAACTGTACTGATTCTTACTACTTCCCTAAATAGACAGCACTTTCAAAGCAAAAGAGAACACGTTTAATTTTGTTTTAAGAAAACATTATTAATAACTCTCTGAAAATGGAGAATTATTAGAAGATGTGTGATTTGTCATTTAGATTGCAGCTGCTTTGTTGATGTAAAATTCTTTTCACACTCTTGTAATTGCTTGACCTTAATTATGCCTAACTTAATTATATTTTTAAACAAGTTAATTAGATTATTTGATGAATTATGATATGGAAAAAACTTGGCAGAGCATTCAAGATGAATGGAAGTCAACCTTAACCTTTACTTCTTTCAGTATGTTGTGCATCTGGTAATGCAACCTTACACTACAAGCGTGAAAAAACATTGTTAAATTTTTGCATGGAAATTTTAAATTCCCTTTAAAGTGTGGTAAATAATAATAATAAAAAACAAACATGCAAACTTAGTCTCTTTAATTTTTCTGATTTAGTCTTCAGTATCATTTGAGTTACACCGATAAAGAATATATAATATCATACATAAGTGATATCAATGTAATGTAGCTGCTTCCTGTGTATGCAAGGTGTATCTAAAAGAAAACACTAATACTTAAGCATTTTCTAAGGATTTGCATAAGCTCTGATCCCTTTTCATAGTATGGCATTTAGTATATATACACTATGTAAAGATACAATTTTACAAAATGAAGAAGAGCAAAAATATCAGGAAAAAGTATGGTTCAGTTGAAGGGCAGAGAATTAAGTTTGGATGAGAAAAGGTAGGGTGCAATAATATTAGCTATTAAGACATCAAGATTAATTTAATCTCCAAACTGTGTTTGTAAGTAGACCACATGAAACTCAGAGAAAAATACACATCAATAGATTTTGATAATCTAACTAAATGCTTAAACACAGATTAAAATTTCACTTACAAAACATATTCTTTATGTTGGTAAAATTGGAAATATATCTGAAAAATCTAATGATGAAGATCACATGTCTATTTTTCTCAGTTTAAGGTCTTTCTCCTAGTACTAACTGACTGAAGTCAATAAGAATGTTTTCAATGATTTAGCTGTATACATATATGCCACATAGCACAGTGCTCTCAGGGAAAAAAATATATATATACACACCTAATAATTAAAGTACTTTCACTGTACTATTTGCTCAGCATTTTTAAAATGTCTTCTACCAGGCTTGTTTGTGAGGTTACATAAAGTAATTGTACATACGAACAGAAGAAACAGGCATACAAGTGAATAATAATAAAAAAAACACAGCATACTGGGAATTTTTATATGCATTTCTCTCTTTTGAACTATTAGTGAAAATTTTACATTGTTCCATAAGAGAAAACCCTTCATGAAGAAGAAATCTTATTATTTCCTTCTCTCTTTCCTGTTAAGTTTATATATTTTCAGACAGCGGTGTAAGTAGTCTGCAGTTTAGGATAAAGACTGTAGAATACATAGTATGTTGGAAAACAAATAGTAAATATTAATTGATTTTTCTCTGAGTTGCTTGAAGCTGCACATTATTAGTTTTCAAAACATAATCACCTTCTCTCCACTGCAGAATCAATGCTCAGCTATCATCTTTTTCATCTATAAAGTTGGAATAGTTTCTGCTCTTAGTTAATGCAATCACATACTTCTGAATCAATAGTATTTTAATTTAAGCATACACAATATTAGAACATGGGAACATAATAAAAGTCTTTTATTAATATTTGTTTCTGGAAGAAGAAGGAAAATGTATTTTCTTTTGCTGTGCTTGAAATTAATACCAACTTTAATGGTAAGAATCTAACTCAAATTGTGACTTTCCCAATAACAAGTAGTCCACGCTATTAGTCAAGTGCATGGTGGTGTATTTGTATAGAGAAAATAGGTTCTTCTATTTTTGGGAATTATTATCCTTGAAATTCCAGCTTCAAATTTTAAAGCAATTTTTTCCTCTTTATACAATCTCAGTCCTTGCTAGATCTTGCAGTGGTGGTCCTCAAGAACTAATTTCTCTCTGACTTCTGCATTTTGCATTGAGACAGAGAGAAAACAATAACATCACTAACAGGCATTTGACAGTCATTACAAGAAAGCAATACTTTTTTTCTTTTCTCCTCATTTGAGTGCAACAAATTAATTTGTGGAACTTATGGCCACAGAATCACTTTAAGGTCAAGGACATTACAATATTTCATAAAACAAAGATAGCGATACTACTCAGAATATCATTAATGAAGTTCCAAAGCTGGAAAAGAGACATTTTAAAAAGTGTACAACCCTTCAAATATTAACCTGTAGTTACTGGGCTTTCTGTACTTGGAGACGAATTTGCAGTGTTCAATAAAAACTTGTTTTCATTTCTCCTCCTTAGTCTGAGACTTCTGACACTATCTGATTTGCTAGAAAGCAGAGCATTGAAATAAATGCAGTCACTAATTCCATATCCTGATGTTCATCACAGGAATCTTCCTTCCAAGTTGTCCAAGTTTTCTTCTTGTCAAAAACATGTATCAATTGTTTGCTGTTTTGTTTTTTTTTTTCTTTTTTCCTTCAAGTTTCAAATGCAACAAGCCACCCAAAATAGAACTCTTTTCCTCCAGAGCAAAGAGCAGTGACCTGAGTTAAAAATGACTGCATATCAATATTCCCAAATAAGCAGTGGGACTCAGCCTGTGGAGCTTTTTGGACAGGTTCTTTAATAAATATCTGATAAGACTCAAGTGAGTAATAAAACTCTCAGCAGGTCTAAACCTTAGCTATATTGGCAGCTTCTCCCTTGAGCTGTTTGCTATTTCTGTGTAAATGGGAAGACTGTTCTTGCCTCTAGCTTCTGTCATGATAGAGATAATGTGAACACAGTTTTAGTCTTCTCAAGCTCAGACAGAATCCCTCGTGAAGTGATTTTTATTGGAGAGCTCATTAGATTTAGAGGATATTTGCTTCATAAGTTAATGGGACAAGGGTTATTAAAGTTATTAAAAGTGTAAGACATTTTATTTATTAAAATGCCTGTTATTTGGAAGTGGGATAGGTTAGAAAAAGAAATAGACAGTGGGTGTCCAGAAGGTTTAACAAAATTTTTTAATTATTATTTATTTATTTTTTTTGCTAGTTTGCAGCATTGCTGTTTTGATGATTCAGCTATTTTACATGATGTGTGTTTTACTGATTATATATGTTCCAAACATTTAGTGATACTAAATGAACTGAAACTGTTCATTGTTTCACATCTGTTGAGTTTGTTGGGTCACAACAGTGCAGTTGTTAATAATGAGAATCCAGACACCCTACTATGGGGAGTGTTCACACAAAACATTTCTATTGGGCTTAGGTTTGCCAGTAATCTGACGAGATGTTAATCAGACAAGGAACTCAAATAAAATTGTCTGGGTCTTTTACTAAAGATCAGAAGCAGAAATTAAATTTAGGATATTTTTTTTCCCCTCTAGCTAATATTGAGCTTGAATTTATCCATCTTGTTTCAATTAGTACTAATACTACTTTGTCAGATACAGCTGACTTTGGCTTGCTTATCTATGTTGGCACAGATTTTAGAGACTAGATGCCATGGGTATGCAGAAGGAATAGGACTGCTTTCATGTCACTAGAAACTCTCCTTGCACATACAGTAATAGACAATAATACAGATGCTGCCATTCATTACCCTCTCCTGGAAATATGCTTTGGTTCCCTCTCAGTCTGGGGTGACTAGGATCACAGAACCATTACAATCAACAACCTGAAATAAGGTATTTGTGACACATGGTCTTTTGTGATACCTGTCTTTGAGTTTCTTTGAAGTATTTCATGCTAACACTGTCAGGTTCATCTGAGAAATCTACGTGAGAAATCAAAATGAACCTTGAAAAGGAGGATGTTAGAGCAAACATTACATACTCAGAAAAGGCACAGGCTTGCTTACACCTCAAGATATTTTCCTTGCAAGTATTGACAGCTGCTCTCTGCTTACTGCTATATATTTTCTCTGTGATATTACTGCCCTTTTCTACGTGATAGCTAACAAACTTTGAGCTTATTTGTCCTCTGGGGGCATTAGAGGTAGAGGCATCCTCAAACTCTCTCTAGACTTCATGGCAATTAGGAGGTCAAAGGCTGTGATAGTGTGCTCCACCTGATCTCTCATACTTCTTCCCTTCCCCCTCTGCTTTTCCACTCCCATCATCCTTCCTTCCTTCAACTTCCTTCCTTGACTTGACCTTACACACAAGGCCTTGCACTGGCAGTCAGTGAGCAACAGTACTGATAACATTCTTGCTAAGACAGATTAACTACCACAAATCTGTCTCAAACCTGGAGGCTGAAAGAACTGATAACAGACAAGGACCAATTGAACATACACTGAACAGGCTGCCCAGAGAGACTGTGGAGTCTCCTTCTCTGGAGACCTTCAAAATCTGTCTGGATGCCCACCTATGTAATCTGTTCTAGGGATCCTCTTTTGGCAGAGGGTTGGACTATATGATCTCTAGAGATCCCTCCAGCCCCTACAATTCTGTGATACACCTAAAAAAAATAAAAAATGAACAAATAAAAAAATCTCAGATCTTGTTATATAACTATTAAATCACTACATTATATCTATATTACATTAATAAAAATATTCTCTGTGCAATGTAGTATAGTTAGTTTCCATTTGTGACAGAGACTTACCCAGTAGGCCTATGTGTCTCTCTCATCCTTCACTTTGTGCACAACTTTTTTCATTTGTTTCTTTTCTGGATGCTCAAACCTGGTAGTACAGCTGCTAGAGGCCTGAAAGTCTACTTAGCAAACTTGTGAAGTTTTTTTTCCAGATGTGGTCTGTTGGAGTCAGGATATAAAAATGTAACAATAAAAAAACATTTAATGAATTTAATTTAATGAAATTTGGAGCCTTGATGATTGGAGTGTATTCCTCCATGTATTAGTATTACAACAATATTGAAAACTGTTGACACAGAGTTGGAAATAACGCAAGCGTTGGAGTTGTTTTAAATATACAATGTATAAGGTGCCAACTGTATTCATGCTTGTGATTACAAGTCTTAGACTGTCAGCTCATCATCATAAAAGTAATGAATGATGGGATGCTGTGTCACGGTTTTGCATGTTTTGATGGGGAATACTGAAAACCAAGTAAATCATGTAGTGTACTGGAATTAAAGTGTTAATGCTCCAATTCCATGTACCCATCCCTGTACATTACAGAAGTCATGGGATCTGGCCCTTCCAGGTGGGGCAGTCTCTTACTGCCTGGCAGTGGGTGCTGGGGGGTGCTTTCCTAGCCATTCCAAGCTTTTCAGGTTTGACTCAGTCTCAGGAACTCTCTCTCTCTCCTATCTTATTTGATTTATCAGTCTTGATTTCACTCAATTTCAATTAGATTGTATTATATTGTGTTATTTTGCATTCTGATATCATAGTTAGTAAAATAAGTTTTTCTCCATAGATTGTTGCTGCTGTTTTTTTTTTTAATTGTTGTTATTTTGTTTTGTCCCCCCACCTCCCCTTTCTCCCTTCCTTCCCATTTTGTGGGGCTGGTAGGGGGGTGGGGATGGAGGGGACAGGGGCCTACTGCCCCCTGTCACAGGCATAGATTGATCTAGTTAACTCTGTGACAGATTTTTTAGTGGAGAATGCAGGCATAGCTGCTTCCTAGCTTTTAGAACGAATGTCTCTCTCTGCTCTTAGTGAGCTTCGTTAGGGAGCATTATCAGTAATTCAGGTTTTTGTGCTGGAAAACTTGACCTTGAAAGACCAGGAGTACTGCCAGTATTCTGGGATGCTTGTAAACTTTGAGCACTGCTTAGTCTGGGTAGTGCCTTTTTTTTCCCTTTTTGTTCCCCTCCTCTTGTTAGCTTCAATTCATTAATCCCTTTTTAGCAGATACCAGCAATGAACCCATTCTTTTTTTTGTGGGGGTGATGTGTAGGGGATTAAAAGCTATGGTGTTACTCAGGAACTACTGGCCAATCATCAATGTCATGTTTACTTGTTGTGAAATTGTGTTCATATATAACCACATAAGGGCACTGATGGAAACACCTGTATGGCACCTATATGCAATGTGGTGTGATATGAATTTTGACATTTACTTTCCAGATGGAATGGCTAATTTCACAAACAACTACATCCCCCAAAAAATCTGTCATGGAGTTAACTAGATCAATCTATGCCCATTACATGCTGCAATATTGTAAAATGTCAGTGAATATGTATTTTAGTTATGAAGTCAATCCATTGCAGCCATGTTTGTGCTTCTTCAGCACCTGATTTTTGCACGTGCTTAAATGATCATTTTCCTGTCTAAAAGATTTTTAAATTACCCACATATGTATTTATAGAAACTCCATTATAAATTGGTGCATTTAAATATGCATTCCAGAAATGTCTGTGTATTCATTCAGTATGCTGAAGAGTACTTCAGTGAATTCTGAAGATGCATGTTTTCAACCCCTACTCATGAAAAGAAACAGTAAGTTTTTGCAAAAATTAATCTTGGAAGTATTGAGAAAGAAAAACAAAAAACAATCTACCAAAAAAGTACTTAAAATGATAAGTAACTGCATATAAAACATGCATTCCAAGTAATTGACATTAGTAGTCTTGCAAGCAAGAAAACCAGTGTGGACTGGTAAAATTTTTCTTTGCTCTTAGACAAATTTTTTGTACCTTCCTGTATAATCAATGAATGTACAGATGGTATAGATATGAAATATACCAAAGAGTTCAGCTACAGTTATTATACCAAAACACAATAGATAGAATACTTACTTGTATCCTGAGCTTGCTATGAGTAGGTGAGTTTTGAATATCTTCAGAAAAGGAGACTCCACAACCTTTCTGGGAAGCCTGTTCCAGTGCTCTGTCACCCTCACAGTGAAGAAGTTCTTCCTCATGTTTGTACGGATCTTCCTGTGTCACAGTTTTTGCCCTTTGTCCCATCACTGGATGCTACTGAAAATAGCCTGGTCCCATCCATTTGACTCCTGCACTTTTGATGTTTCTACATAGTAAGATTACCTGTAAGTCTTCTCCAGGCTGAACAGTTTCAGATTTCTCAGTCTTTCCTCATATAGGAGATGTTCCAGGCCCCTAGTCATCTTTATGGTCCTCCACTGGACTCTCTCTAGAAGTTCTCAGCCATTTATTTATGTATATATGTATTTATTTATTTATTTTAATCTGAGAAGCCTAAAGCTGGGCACAATATTCTAATGTGGCCTAGAGTTAGAGTGGGAGGATCACCTCCCTCAGCCTGCTGGCCACACACTTTTTAATGCACTCCAAGATCTCATTGGACTTCTTGGCCACAAGGGTGCACTACTGGCTCTTGGTCAACTTGTTGTCCACCATGACATTCATGTCCTTCATTGTGCAGCTCCTTTCCAGAAGGTCATCCTCTAACTTGTACTGAAGCATGCTGCTATTCCTCCCCAAATGCAAGACCCTACACTTGCCCTTGTTGAGATTGCCAGGTTCTTCTCCAAGATGGAATGCTTATCCAAATTTTGTGTAACTTGAGTGATGTCCAATTGTTTTGATTTTTTTAAATTTACATAGAAAAAATACTGAAAAACAACAGTAGCATCTATCTCACATGTACCCGAGACAAACCTCCCCTAAATATCCCCAGCAATTAAATAGTCATGAAAGCATTTGTGAGCAACATGGTGTCTCTGAGCAGTAATCTGTGCTTGCTTTTTTTCCCTACATTCGACAAAGGGGGTGAGAAGTGGAGAAGAAAAAAGCCTTGCAGCACTGTATTTATTATTATTATTATTATTATTATTATTATTATTAATTATTATTATTAAGAACTGTTCTGTGACATTATTCTATTCAGAATGGACACAGAATTCAATGTTTCTTCTAACTTAAAAGTTGTTCAAAAAAACAAAAGGAAACAAAAAACAAACAAACAAAAAATCCAGCTTGACAAAAGAGGCTTGTAGCACTTTGACAGGTACAACAGTTTAACATGAAGCAGCTGGGAGTAAATTCAACATATTTGTCTTCACTAGTTAGTACATTTTGTTTTGAAACATTCTGATTAGTCTCCATTGTACCAGAAATGCTCATATGACTCCTTTTGTACCCTGTATTTGAAACTGCCCAGACTGATGTCTTGACCAAGAAACAAGTCATTGCTTGCTCGCTCCTTATTCTAGGCACAAAATTGTGATTATGATACTTAATTCTGGCTAAACTGGAGTAGAGGTTGTACAAAACTTTCCCTAAGCCATAATTTTGTCTTTTGCACAGAACAGCACAATTATTTATTGCAAATACCCAATTTAATTTGGATCAGCCTCAAAAATGGGTCTCTGGAGATCTGAGTCATTTGTGCATTGTGAAGCACTACCCATTCTGATCCAGGGAGTGAAAGATTTTATCCTAGGTGTGACTCAGTAGCAATTCTTCATCTGTCTGGAACTAAAATGCTGTGTACTAAAATGGCTGCCCTTGTGTTCAAGAAAGCACTATTTCTATGCTGCAATTCAGTCCCTAATTTTATAACATTTTATAATATTTTAGGAATGTCTGTGCATCAAGTTGCTGTTCATTCAAAGCAAGCAGTGCCACGTGATCTCCTCTGATGGATTCTCCTTGTCATAGTAACAGTAACGGCTGAAATAGAGCATTCTTTAGAGGAAGTTGTTGCACCAAGGCTCTTTACATTGGAAAGATGTATATGAGAAGGCACCAGCAATGCTCTCTCTGTTATTCAGAAGCTATCGCTTTTTTCCCTCTGGATTTTCATTCTTTTAAGTGTAATTGACAAGTGAATTGAGTGAATCTGCTGCCCTCCTTTTAAATGAAGGCTTTTCAGACACTTCTATGAGGTACAAAGGAAGTAACAGTTTATGAGTTGCTTCCATTAAAGTATACTTCTGAGCTGATTTTCTTTATTATTATTATCATCATTACAATTATCATTATTACTTATTAATGATCCCAATTTTAATACCTTAAGCAGATATCATATTTACTGAGGTTGGTCATTCTACCTTGTACCATCAGTAGGGATTTTATATACAACATTATATATATGTATAATATGTATAATAATATATAACTACTGCCATGTATTTTGTGCAGCAAATCTTAATGCAGTGTCCTGTTGATAGTCTACCTTTCACTGCTGATGTGTGATAGTTGGGTGGAGTCTTTTGTTGTAATCTAAGTAGCCTATCTGTTCTTTCTAGAGTTTTATAAGCTACTACATCACATAGAAAGTTCACTACAAAATTAATGTCCCAGATTCACCTGAAGCTTCTTACTTCTGGGAACACTAGAGAATATTGGAAAAGCAATGAAATAAAAAATAATTTGCACTCAAGGGCTGAGTTCTTCTGTTATTCTTTCATACATTATGTGTCTCACTACCAGTGAGTATTTGCCACTTAAAGCCAGTTTCATATTTTCTGCTGGGCTGTTTTGTTAACCATTTTGTTAACCTACTGCAGCTAGTGCACCTGGTCTGTCTGGCAATGGTTTTGACTACAAGCAATTTCAATCTTAAAAAGGTCTTAAAGGCTGGTTATGTATGTCTCCAAACAAACAAACAGACAAAAAGCCATAGTGGTGTATTTATTTATCTTCCTTGATTAGGAGTGAGGTAAATAAACAACAATAACAATAAGGTCTGGGATTTATTTTTAATTGTTACAGATCATGTTATAAGTCACTTCTGTGAATCAAACTTAAGATATTTCAGTGATATATGCTTAATTTTAACTTGAATTCCTGCTATATAGAGAGATTTTTTCCACATGTCTAGACAGGCTGCTGGTTTCAAGGGAACTGCTGCGTATCTCAGTTGTTCAACCAGCTCAGTATTTATCCAAACAGCCACCAGACAGGCTGCACAGGTCCTCAGAGCCAGGCAAGTCCATGGGTATGTCTTTAAGTTGTCAGCTACCTTTCATGACCAGCAACAAAGTGAATACAAAGGTAAAGATAGTTACATACACACAACTGACACTTTGTCCTCTGATGCTGCATCTAGCAACAGATTTCCAGATAACTTTCTTGTTGGTTACATAGTTTCTTGTTAGAATCCTTGTAGCAAAGAGGTAAAATTGCCACTGTTGAGTTCCTGTTCTGCCCCAATAAGGATATGTTTTTTGTTTGTTTGTTTGATTATTTGTTTTTATAGCAAAAACTTGCAAAATCCTTTCAAAGGTTCATCATATTAATTAAAAAGGTTTTCTCTTTCAGTACTGGAATGCTACTAAGAGAATTACAGATACTTTTACCACTAGAAAATCTATTTGCATCCATCTTCTGTCTCATTATCTCTTCATCATCTATCAGTAATCTTTTTCTATTCAGTGCCACTTAAATGGCACTTAAGCAGCTTCATTTTCTTTTTTAACCTTCAAATTGCATTGCTTCCATTCTTTTTGCGGCTTTTGAAGTTTGAAAATTTATGATTCTATTTCACAATGGTAATCAATAATCTTTTCCTAAATGAGCCAGAGAAGTGGGATGTGGAAGAGTGGTGCTGAGCTCTAGCCTTTGAGGACAGAAAGTCTGATCTGAAATTGGACAGGTGCTGCAAATTCTTAAATGCAGAGCTGTATGGAACAGCAAGATAACAGATTACAAAGGCAGAGGGACCCCAGTGATGAAGCAAAATGATAAGAAAGCTTAGGGAGAAAAAGCCTGTGGGAGTCAACAAGTTTAGCAGGAAATGTAGGTCAATGAAAATTTCTGTAGGTCATGAAAATGCTCTAATTCTGAAGTACTCTATTTCATAATGAAATGACATGACCTGGTACTGAGAGACTTAGTCAGTCTATTCCAGTGTAAATGACTTTATCACGTTTCAACCCATGCAGCATTACATGCTGGCTCCTAATGCATTGTTCTTTCCTGTTTCATCATGGCTCACTGAGACATAAATAATTTATTTTTTTTTGTACTGCTATGCCTACAGGCTATTCACTCTTTCATCATCTTGTTATTAAACTTAATTCTTGTTTCTTGCATGTCAGCTTTCACTTAGTCATTTGTTTATTGGAAATAAACTTATAAAATGGGCTCAGTACTAGTCCTTTGTAAACTGATAATGTTTTGTACAGTGGAATCAGGTGTATTTCGAAGTAAATAGTGATTTGAAAAGGCTTTGCTAATGCTAACTTAGATTAAGGGAAGATAATTTATAGACCATCAGCCAGTTCAAAGCCTACATTTTTATAGTACACTTTAGCCTCTCTATGATTACTTTCTTTTGCTAATACTATTGGACAACTCTAAAGTGTAGGTTAATGTTTGCTCCAAGTTTCTGAAACCTCTCAGTTCCTAGCAAGTTTAATATTTAAAAGTTAATACTTAACAGTTAATCTCATCATTACTACTGATTGAAATGAGGAAAAGAGAAGTGGAACACCTCAATTTTATTTATAAACTATGTCTACTGTGAATCTAAATAAAGGGTCTAAAAAATATGCCTATTTATTTAGAATCTATATTAAAAATTGGAAATTTTTGCACATTGGCCATATGTAGATATCTTTTATAGATCAACTTTGTATATTTTCTGGGACACATTAACTGAAAAGTTTGTAATATAAACTTCTGAATCCAAATCTTCAATCCTTATTTTCCAGCTGCAAATATTTCTTTATACAAGCTGTCTGTTAGCTGTAGTATGAAGTCCTCTGGGCTCTTCCAGTTTGTTAAGGATCATTTCTATCTTACAATTCCTAGACTTCATTTGCAACTTCAGTGAAGTCCCTGCTCTCTCTGACTATGCCTAACCCCTCATCCCCCTCAAAGAAGTCCAACAATAAAAAATTCCACAAAATATCCCAATTACATCATTGGACTTCCTAAATCTTTGTCTATTGCATTTGGATGTCAAATTGCTGGACTTTTTCCTTTTATAGCTTCCTTTGAATGATAGTGGAAACACAACTGGGAGTCTTCAGAGATGAGTGGCTTGATCCCTACTTTGTCTTGTCATGGAAAACAGAGGGTTCACTCCGCATTGCAGCTGAACCAATCTACAGAATGACTCGCTCTTGCCAGTTTCCTTTTCCTCTTTCACTGGTCTTGCTACTTGCTTAATATTTTAGAAGCAAAATAAGCAGAAACCCACTTGTTTTGGTGAGATCCACTAAAATTTCAAAGCTTACCTCAAATGCAAGCACTGGATTATAATGACAGTAACATTTAAATAGGCACATGTATAATATTAAGTCTTGCTCTGGCCAACCCTTGTCAGACCTGATATGGCTGACATGATGTGATTTCAGACAAAGTAGACTTACAGCTTATCTTCCACAGGCAAATGACCATAAAATCCTAGACCATTAATGTATTTCATTTTCTGCATCATATCATTAACATGTTGGATTACATCTTACAGTCAGCTAATTAGATTGATTTCTTCTATCTTCAGTATTTGGCAGGATTAGCACAACCATTTACCTGTCCTTATGATAGCTTAAATAAAAGCAGGCCCAAATTTTTATAACCAGTGAAAATTAGGGCTAGCACTGACATCCGTAGAACTAGCTATTAAATAGAAACTATGTGAAAACAAAAAAAAACAAGGCTATTAACATTACCCTGTCAACATAATAACACATAATTTACATGTGAAATGTAAAACACAAAGAACAATTTAATAGTTGTGTATATTGCTGCTTTATTTTAATTCTGAGTTGATTATGAGGTCTATATGGAACTAAATGATTCATTTGTCTTTTAATTGCTCAATAAGAAAGTGAAGATGCTGTTTTATAGGTTTAAAAAAAGGATAAATACTGCTGAAGTGCTTGATCCAGGATGAAATTCGAAGCTGGAATAGATGGTAATAGATGCATCTTAATTGTTGGAATTAATAAGTTTTACCAGCAATTGATGAAATTGAGAACTTTAGCAATTTGCTTTTTCTTAGCCTGCCATATTGTACAACCTTATTTAGAACACAGACTGGTTTTATTATTTAATTTGTAGTACGGTTAGTGCACAGTTAAGAGATAAGGCTTCAGTTTTCCTCTCACTTTAAGAATTCTAATCTGAAGTGAAATGATGAAAGGTGAAGGAAGAAGGAACAGGTTTCCCTGTTGCAAGGAAAATAACTCTGCTTTATTTGTTTAGTTTAAATTAAAAAAGGATTGAAACAAGCTATGTGTTTATTAACAATGGTTATTAACTGATGTTCAATGGACTATATATTCAGGATCAGTTAAACAACAAATGAATCTTGATAGTAAAAACTTAACATCAAATTTCTTAAAACCATCAAAGAACTAATCACAGAAATCTCTGCTGCTCCCTCCCCACTCCAGTTCAGTAGGTGCAGGTTGCATCCTATGTGGTAAGGATGGCTTGCTTCATATATCCCCATTCCCATGCCACAGTGATTTCTCCAGCCCAGCATCAGACCTTTCTACTCCTCAGATGTCACTGGCAAATGCACCAATGCTGAGAAAGCAGCTTAGGGACTGATGATATTCACTCATTTGCTTGGGTCACATCCCTTGTACATTTATATTTCTATTTAGCAACTTTTTTTCAGCCAAACCATGTTACCAAGAGTTGGTTATGTGGCTCCCCTTCCAATCCCCATTTTAGGGATGGGAGAACCTAGGCAAACCTAAAGTTGTTTGAGGATGCAGAAAGTCTGCAAACACCTGGTTTGGCACTGTCTAGCTGACATGTAGATCTTCAGGCCAGGGGATTCTGGAGAATGAAAAGAATTGCCTTGTTATCCAACCAAGGAGTCTGAACAGTCAGAGGGAAAGCAATGCAGCCAAGGAAAACCACACTAGGAGACAGGCAGTCCCACTACCTGTAGCAGTGATCCTCTCAGCTTGACATCTGTTGTTCAGTCCAAGGAAATAATTTGGCTCTTGACTTGTTAACACTGATGTGAGATGATAGTTCCATCCTTCCATCCTCTCCTTTCTCTTCTTGAGAATTTACCAAGAAAATTCTGTCATAAGAGATACAGAGCCCTCTTCAGCCATAGTATTTCTGAGTCTTACTGCTGAGGCCTTGTTGACTTCAGTAAGAATGAGCTAATTTAATAGTTTAAGGTACCTAGATTTAGGAGGTTGCCTGCCTAAATTGTGGATTAGAATTACTTTCTAGACCTTTTTAGAAGCCTCCAGTGCAACACATTTATTTATTTTTACATTGGTACCGAAATTTGGAGTTCCTTTACAAAATATCAGAGAATGTGGCTTAATTTTTAAAAGATCAGAGACATTTTGTATGAATACTGCACATCTATAATCTACTATTTTACCACAGTTTTACCATCAAAATTTCTTGAGTGTTTTTCCCTCCTTACGTTTATCTAAAAAACAGTGCAGTATTATTTTCTTTTATCAATTGAGAACAAAGAATTCCTGTACTTCTTTATCAGATCAGTTCAATCTTTTCAGCCTCAAGTGGGTTCCTTTCTGAAGGGAAGAGTGTTAGAAAATAAACAAAATCACAGGCAATGAACAGGTGCAGTAAAATTCTGTAGACTACCTCAATAGTAGCATTTTTGTCACAGAGGGTAAGCCTAAGACTATGACCAATTCAGACCTCATCTCTTCCTACTTTTTCTGATAGAAGTGTTAAGGAGATTTTCATAGTATCAGGGACTATTAAGCCTGAAAAACTAATGTTCTTTTTTTTTTTTTAAGCCTTCTGTTAGTACTGCATACTGTCTAGAGACAGTAGGTAAAACAAAAAGTGGAATTGCTATTTGAGTATAAACATCGATGAAAGATATCACTGATCTTATAATGCGATGCATAAATGGATGTAATTTGAGAATGTTCAGCCTTCACAGGAAGAAATGTGTGTTCATCATGCCAGCCAAAAAAAAAAACAATTTTATGTAGATAACTGCGGTAGAGAAAAGTGTGCCCTAAACAAAACTAAATTAAAGTTCTAGTTTTACTTTTGTGGTATCCTTATATGTAGGAAGCCAATTTTAGGATTTCTTCAGTCTAGTTTACCTTTACCCTCAAGCTGTTAGCATTTGAATTTCTAATATGATCTGGAAATGGATGGCATTTATTTTTTATATTTGCCTAAAGTTTACAGCTTACAAGTGCATGAGTAATAAGCTTTGAATGTGTTAAGGGTTATACCAAAGCTGCCTTGGTTTGAGAAACTCCAAAGATCATTTCCTTGCTACAGCCAAACCATAATTCTCAAGCACCAGCCTATCTGTTGGACTGTACATTCACATTTTGTAGTCTTATCTATTACTCAATTCTAAACCCCAGTGCCAACAGGCTTAGGACATTTTTGGAATTACATGATGGTAGAAAGTAACTCTTGAGAAAGAGAGATCTTTTTGTTTTAAGATGTATTAACTAATTTCAGATTTATAAATGAAGTTACACCTTGGCAGAATTTCAGTTGCAAAGTGGTAGATAATGAAAATCTTATCCTGAGACAGAAAAAACTCAGGCAGCAAGTCATCGTCGCGGAACATTTACCACCTTAGAGTTATTTTGCACATGGAATTTCCAGTTTAGGGAACTAGAAACTATAGCATTCCTGTATTTATTATATGGAATGAATGAAGTGATGCAGGTTACAAGTAGTAGTTTTATTTATCCTCTGTCAAGAAAATGATAGTTATAATTCATGTTCATTTGACAAGTTAGTTTGAGGGCTGTTGTCAAACAAGATGAAAGGACAAAAAACAAAGCACTTGAAAATACAGGTTTACATTAATGGCACAAATATGTATTTAAATTAGAACAAAAACACTACTGTGACTATATCATAGTAAGAACTCTCCACAGTTATAACAACTCAGCCAGTATGCCAGTATGCCTAATTATCCTTCACAATTTCTGCCAAGACTTGGAGTGCTCTTGACTTGTATGTAACTTAAAATAATTCATGTTGGTTAGTAGAGTCTTTAACTGTGTTTTGAACTTTTTTTTTCCTTGCTTAAAGTGATATTAATTTCTCAAACACTTTCTGCATCACTTTCTGTGTATATGTTAAGGAGAATAATGGTAACATGGGTGGACACCTGAGTCTCTTCTCTCCTTCTTAATATTATTGAATAATGTTTCAAAATCTAGAAACTTTTCTCCTATTCATATTTTTCTAAAACACAGTAGTTAGCTTTCATATATATCATGATGCATTTTAAGTCTTAGAGAGAATTCAAAAATCTATTATACTTAGGGGGCTGCGAGAGTAATGTAGAAGTGAAATAATAAAACAATGTGAAAACTCCTTGCATTTCTGTTAGATTTCAGGGAAGTATCACATATCTCCAGAATATTTTCTTTGAAGAAATCCAACATGTGTGTCCATCTTTTATTTGAAGTTTAATAATAACTCAGTTACTTTCTTGCACTTATATTTAACTGGAGGTAAATTAATTTATTAAGAATGACTTTATTTAGCTGTTATAAACTATAGATAGCAGTTCATTTTATCTCTGGTTAAGACTACTTTTCATTGAATTTGTTGGATATTATTTGGGTTTAATCCCGGTTTTAATTTAAATGTTAAGTCAATGCAGTGGCTTTTTACACTATGATTTTCCAAACTCCTTTCTAGACATGGCAATGTCAATAAATCAGGGTAATGTTTTAATTTCTGTGTTATTACTAGAAGAGACTTAATTGTTGGTTTATTTGAAAAGTTTTTATTCTCAAATCACTATACATATATTTATATGAATTTTCCATCTTCCATTTTATTCATTGCTGAAGTACAATCAAATAGTGAAACAATTTTGCTATTTAAACTAGGAATAACGTGCCTGAAAATTACCACTAATCCACTCTCCAGAAGGTATTTAAAGACAATGGGAAGAAATACTGAAAGAATGTCCAAAATATTTGCTGTTGTGCTCACAACATTCTGGCTTCTCCCAAGATGATCCACTGAACTGAGTGAATAGTTTGTCAAATAGTGATTAACTAAAGAAAACAGAGTAGTACAGAAAAACAAATTACTGCAAGACACATTCTCTGAAGGCATTTATCAAGTACACTTAACTGATTAGCAGCATAACACCGTAGAAACTCAGCTGTAGTGAATTAATGGGTCAGAGATTGTGGTAATAGTTGCCACAGGTGGACTGCAAAATTCCACTTTCTGTGGTTCATGGTATTGGTTTCAGAGTTACACACCAAAGGCAGCTTCACTCTTAGCAAATTCCTCACAGAAGTGTCAAAAAGACACTTTGCAGGGAGAGCTTTAATCACTGGTAATGCTTTTGTTATTCTACAAGAGCATTTTATGTGATCATTCAGAGCAGAGACTGTTTTCTGGGGTACTAATTTGCAGATGTGAAGGCACACAATTTAAAGTGTGCAGCAGGGTGCCTCAACTTTTGGTCTAGATTTAACAAGAAATCTAGTAATGCCTTCAGAAGATTGTATAGATTTATCTAAACAGAATCAAAGGTTTATATCCACACTTCCCATACCATGTAACGTTTCTGAGTACATAAACCTCTAAGCCTGCTGCTAGTTAATAACAAAATAACACAGATTAATTGGAGATTAAAGATCTGGGTTATTAAGCATGTATGAACTGTGTTGTATGCATCTGACAATACGTGGAAGTTTAAATCCAGATTTGCCTATCATCTATGCCAGTGAAGTTCTATTTCACTTTGATTTCCTAGATACCACTGTGAGAGTCATGTTATCATAATAGGTGATGTTGCTAAGTGCTTTGCACTGGGCTGATTGTACAATCAAGGAAAAAAAAATAATATAATTGAAAAGTACAGTCAAATAGATGTATAATCAAAAATAAACCAATAAAGAGTTAGGCACAAGGGGAACAAAGAGAAAATAGGTGGAATGCTTACCCGTGCAGAGGGCTCACAATAGAGGTCTGCAAAGAAGTGGATCTCTCAGAAGAGATCCTTCCTCCCTGGCAGTCAGCACTTAAATGGGTCTGGAGAGGTGGAGCCTGGCTCCACCCCTTCCTGCAGCACAGGTGAATTGCTTTCACCTGTGCTCCCAGGGCTGACATATTGCTTGCCTCAGATAACTAATCAAAGGTTCAGGCTGTGATTCAGCAGCTCCCGTACAGCTGATGAACTGTTTTTTTGAATGTAAAGGAAAGAAAAAAATAACAGTTAACATTAAAAATCTTCTTATCACATGATCTATCATATGATTTCTTTTAGTTTTCTGGTTTTGATATTAGGTACAATTTTTAACAACTGAAGGAATACCCAGCTGGAAAGTTTAGAAATAATAATGAAATTGTGAATTCATGTCAGTGAATGAAAGGTAAAAAGAACATTGTAAGGATGTCATCTCATACCACAAACATTCAAACTAAGAAATTCTGAGATAAGACTATCCTGAAAAACTTGTAATAACCAGAGAAAAAAAAGAAGGATACCAACTCTGAAGGCATCCCTAGCAGCTTTAAGATAACCATACCTCTTTCGCTCACTGGCACCGCTAAGAAGAAAGAGGAAAGGGAAAGAAACAAACATTAACAGGAATTGTATGTTGCTGTGGGAAAAAAACAAACAAACAAACAAACAAAAAACCAAACTGGATAGTTCTTGTTTATTTTGAAACAATAATTAAATCAAGGTCAGTTACAAAATGGAGGAAGTTGCAGAGAAGTGACAGAAAGTTGTCAGAAAGAGGTACTTTAGAAGTATAATAAACAGGTACTAGTGAAGTGCATGACTTTAGGGTTAATTTGCCTTAAGGATTCAGCTGAAATCCAGATGTCAAAATACAGTGAATAGATGTGAAATAGCAATAACATCAGCACAATCCTTAACTATAATAGCTATATCAATTCTTTCATATTTTTTCAATACGCAAAAGAATATCACATCTGTTGTGTAAGAGACTAACTTTAGAAAATAAAACAATAAGCTGAAGATAAACAATATGCATCAGATAATAAATAGTTTTTGGCTGGATACCTGACACTCAGTGGTACAGAAGGGCAGCAAGTATTCTCTGTTTCGCATTGTCTTCTGGTTTTATATTCTGGATAATAGAAACTTTCAAATAAATACTAGGTTTTTGAATGTGTTTTATTTATTTTCCTTTTTCTTTTTTTTTTTTTTTTTTTTTTGTACCTGTTTTAACAGTGATCCACCTCAGCTTTTTATTGAAGAACTTTGGAATCACAAAATGGCTGAGGTTGGCAGAGGCTACTCGTTCAACCCACCTGGTCAAGCAGGAACTTCAAAAATAGGGTGATCAAGATCATGTCCCAGTCTTCCTGATTTTTTTTACTTTTATTTTTTACGAGAACTTGTGTAGAAACTATCGGCTTTTCTACAATACTTTTAAAACTTATGGAAATATATGTCATTAGTGAACAGTGTCATCGGGGTAATAGTATGAGCCAGGTTGTATGAGCTGATGGACAAAGGCAGACCTTTTTGCAGTGTTCTCACAAACTTTAAAACTGAGACTTCACATTTAGCTTTATCTTCCCAGATGCTTCCCCCCCCCCCCCGTCTCCACTGCAAGTGATGCATAGAATAGAAAAACGACTATTATGCTGCCATGCAAATTTCAAATGCTCAAAGCTTATCAGCTGGCTTCATTTAAAGGTCATGAAAATAGTCTCATTAAAATTAAAAAGGTGGACAAGGTCTGCAATCAGAAAAGACAAGGAAGGCTCCCTTTTTCTAGTTTGTTTGCTCTTTCTCAAATTTAATAGACCACAGATTTCTCACCCTACCTACTTGGATCTGTGGCTGCTTTTAAGTGAGTAGATTCTCTTCTGAACTTAATTCATTTATCTGGAGAAAGGCATGTTGGCCTAGCCTAGAGAATCGGGTGAGAGCAAGAAGAATCATCATTTATCCTGAAATTCTCAGGACAAATAGGAGTTAGCATTGCTTTCATTTGTAATGATGAAAAGCCTGGAAAGCTCCGTACCCTCAGTGTTCCATGTAGTATATTTCTTCAGAAATCATGATCTCAAACCACTGTTTCTGTGCAGACAGTTGGTGAAGAGTGAATTTGCTCTGAGAGGATAAAGCTTCTCAAGTCAACTCTGAGGTTTCACACCAATTTGGTAGTTCTTTATATCCATCTTTCCAAAATCTACACAAAATAATGAACACTCACAAGATCCTTTATACTCCTGTCTAATTTTCAGTTATCCAGAAACATTAAATGTTGAAAAAAAGAACATCAGCAAGTTTCCTAAGATATTTTGAGGAAAAAGACTGAAATGTTAATAGTTCCCAAAGTTGAATTTTTCACTGTAATTTTACTTAAACATTATATGTAAACCTTTCTCCCCTACCTTGTGATCACAGAATCACAGAATGGCCAGGGTTGGAAGGGACCTGAAGGATCATGAATCTCCAAACCCCCTGCCACATGAAGGGCCACCAACCTCCTCATCTTATACTAGACCAGGCTGCCCAGGCCCCATCCAATCTGGCCCTGGCCTGTCACCTCCAGGGACAGGGCATCCACAACCTCTCTGGGCAGCCTGTTCTAGTACCTCACCACTCTCTCTGTGAAGAATTTCCCCCTGACATCCAACCTAAATCTTCCCTCCCTCTTAACTTAAAACCACTTCCCCTTGTCCTGCAGTTATCAACCCTTTCAAAGAGTTGGTTCCCCTCCTGTTTGTAGGCTCCTGATTTTCTTATGTTTGTACCTTTCTTTGTTTACAGTGCTCTTAGCAAAAATACCACTTAGCCGTATATAAAATATTAGGTGCTGAAATCTTAAAAGAAAATAACTGAGTTGCTTCACTTCATTTGAGGGATTCAGGGGAGAAAATAATATAAAGGAAATGAAAATTCATTAGCATTCCAGAAGAGCATGCTTATGCTCAGGTGCCTAGAGTACCCATTTCCAGTTATAAAATATAAATTCAATGTAAAATAATATTTATTTTGAAATTCTTCCTAATGCATTGCAATTATTCAATAGTAATCACAGGAAAGTAATGGGAGAGGTAGGTGGAAAATGCAGAACATAAAGTAAGCTGTGAATATAGGCAACCTCAGATGAATGTGTTTCACTCCGAAAGGAAAGGAACTGCATCCAAGAGAGGGAAAAAGAGACCTGTAACAAGGAAATAATATTGATCATTTTTACATTACACTAATATTGAATTTCTTGATTGTTTGGAATAATACATATATACCATATCTTATGTATGTCACATTAATAAGGTGCGAATAGAAAATACAAATTATTATAAGAGGGAGCTATGTGAAGAAAACTTACTAGGAAAGATTGAAGATATTTTGCTGTGTTATGTGATAGGTTTTAAGTGAAAAGAAGCTGGAAATCCAGCATGATGCTTCAGAAGCTCAGTTTCACTGTGACGTGGAAGAATGGTAAAGATCATTCAAGTAAATGTGGTCAGAAAGGTCGTAGCTTGAAAATATAGTCAGTTGCTGCTTTACATTCTTGCAGTTTATGGAAATATGATGTCATTTCTCATTATACTTCTACTGTAGAAAATTACTGGAATAACAGCAAAAAAAAAAAAAAGTATATATATATAAAATAGAAATCTTGTCACTTTTAGGTAAACTGTCTGGCAAGAATGGTTCCTAAACTTCATCAAATAGTAACATGGAACATGCAAATTTCAATTTCAACAATAAATTCTAAATTATGACAAGCAGCTTCTAAATTTTAGACTAACAAGATTTATTTGAATGTATTAGTTGCTTCTAATAGTTTGTGCAGTTCTAGCTATGTATGTACCGTACGTTAAGTCACTCACATGCGAGGCAGTATGCAAATATTAGAATCAAAATGTAACACATTAATTTCCGAGTTTGCTCATCGTCTCTAGTGCTGTCAGTACAGTTATTTGTTTGAGAAGCCATGGACTCTTTTTCTTCATAGAATTTAAACTGTGGATTTTTATTTTAAGTTTCTAAGTAACACGTAAACATTACTAGACATTTTATCCTGCCTTTTTTATTTTAACAAAACATTGAAGCTATTTAGGGTAGTCATCTCATGGACACAAATTGAAATCACTTCAGATTTTCATGACTGAAAGTTTTATGTTATTCAGTTTCCTTGAATACGGAGATAGAAAGAAAGACTGTTATAAAACTTAATGAGCAAAAGGAGTGTGGTCAGTGGAAGAGGCCAGCAATTGTTTCATTTTCATTTTGAGATTAAAAAAACATGCTCATTGATCCTAATCTCTTTATCATAATTTGTAAAATGGAAAAATGAAGAAATTTTACATAACATAGTAGTATGTATTAAGTAGAAAGTAACTAAAATATATCTAGAAGAAAATATGTCATTTTCAGCTTATACTGCTTGTACGCATTATAAGGAAAACTTTTTTCTTAATCCTACAGGAAAATAAATCTTATAAGCCCATGTAAAAAAGAGGAGCATTTGTTACTTGATGGCGTATTGGTCCAATGCAAAACCCTGGTTTGAGTATTAACTCTTTTATGAAAGCATTTTCTTTTTTTACTCTCTAATAATGACCTTGAGGATTACTGTGAGAAAGCAAAAAAATTTTAAAAAAATTAGGGGTTGAACTTGTAAGAACCATTTCCGTAGGTGTTAGTTGTCATGCCTCCAGAGAAAGATTCAAATGAAATGTCTGAACTTAATAGCTTTGTCTTGTAGAGAGTGAGCTACATATGGGAATGAAGTCAAGTTAATCTTTGACTCCAGTTTGAGATTTAGCAGCTGTTTTAATTAGATCAAATATTTTATTCATAAAAGCATATTTCTGAGAAAGCAATCTGAATGCTTGGATCATTTTAGAAATTTATTTCTTTGGAGGGAACAAGCCTTCACACAGAAGCTGCTAAGTAAGTTTGCTGTTATCTTACAAAAATGTAAAAGCTCCATAAGTCAGTAAAAATGAACAAAAGTGGGCAGGTCACTTTAGAAATTTTTGACCATAGAAATGAAAAAGTTACAGCTGAAGCCAAGAAAAGAGCTGAATCTAAATTCTGGTATTCTGTGACTTGTTTTGTAATGTTGATCACTAGAGGGTAAAGCTTGGGAGTTCTTCAGAAAAGAAAATTTCTTTCCACCTTCCTGTATTGACTTTATATATGATATTATAACTTTTGTTAAAGTGACAAAAGAAAACACTCGGATGTTTTTGCTTTATTCCCCTTCTTTGTTTTACTATCAAGTATTTTCTGAAATCCTTTTTCTACAATTTTTCATACTGTTAGACAAAACATAAAAAATGGTTCAAAAATAAATCAGACTGTGTGAAGCACCTTCATGATGACCTACATTAAGAATGATTTATCAGGATGGAAATATTACTTAATTAAGTTGGATCACATGACCTCAACATGTTCCTTTGAACATAATCACTTCTGTGAACATGTGATTCATGCTCACTGGACTCAGTTCTCAAGATTTTTTTTTGTTTTGTGCCCCATCTCCACTGGCTCACCTGCAAGCTACGTCAAAATTTATTCCTTTCTTTTAGGAAAGAAATTAGAAAGAATGTGAGGTTAGGCAAACCTGGCCATTGCAATAAATTGAGATGATAGCACCAACTATCACTGTAAATTCCTTTTTATGAGTTTTCGCAGCTTTTGCTGACTGAGGAGAAATATGATTCAACCATCATCAGGCAAAGTAAATTTTAACCATATTGGCTCTCAAGAACATTTGTATCACAATTGCATACAAATTGCTTGTTTTCAAAATGTGCTTCAAAACACTAATGAATATATTTTGAGATATTTGCATGAATTACTAAAGCTAAAATCATTTTATTAATTAATGCAGTCCATTTTGTGATGTACTATCCCTGATTCTCTTACTGTTTGTATTTAATTACCAGCAATCCTATTTCTGCATTTCAAAGTAAGATGTGTGCAATGTTCCAAAACCTTAGAAATCCTAAGGATGGAAAATGTTTTCCCCTTGTAGGATATGCCTGCTAGCATTCACTGAACAGAGTACATTTCATGCATTATTTCCCAAAATAAGAGTTTGTGCGTATTTTCATTAATAATATATGCAAAATATTCTTACAGAATATTGTTATGTACTCAAAATTAGACAATTATATATATGCCCCTATCTGTCTCTCTATAAAGGCTCTGCAGTGTACAGTCAAGCTTAAAAACAGTTCTGTGGACCATGGTACATTAAACAGGAAAGTCTTTTAGCTAATTTTTTTCTTCTTCATGCTGATAAAAAGCAACTGGGTTAAACTAAATTCAAACAACACTCTACTTGGAGTTATGATTGGAAAAATCAATATTTTATTTCATGAAATTGTTAACCAATCTGAAAGCAATGGAAAAATTCATGCATCTTTTTTTTTTATTTTTCTTTTCTTCCTATCTTTCAGTTATTCCTTATGCTTCTCATTGATGGAGCATTTGTATTGTTTTTATTAGATGTTTAAGGCTAAAGGAAAACAGGATACAGACAAGAACAAAACACTGAGTCTCTGAGGATGTCTTCAGTTACTTCTTAGATTTATTAATTCTGAAAATGGAGCTATGCAGTCCTGTTGTTAACATAACTTTTGGTTAAAATGTATTCTGTATGCAGGACCAATCATACTCTAGGTAATCTAGAAAAAGGAAAAATAAGAAAAAATCTAGGAAACAAGCTTCTGCCATTTCCAGTACAAGAATGCACTATCAAACAATGTTGGGATATGTCTCTTCTTTCCTACCACTTTAAAATATAAAGCATAATATGAGGATACAAACCCTTTTCCTGAGCTGAAATATGACTACAACTTTAGACCACAAATACATTTTTTCCTCTCAGGATAAGAAAAGTAGTTTTAAGCTAATGTTATCTATGCTATTCTTAATGTCATCTTTTCTGTGAAGAAGAGTTTACAGTAAGAAAATCATACTCATTTGACTTGGATCATCGAAGAAGTACTCAAATAATACTATGGAGGTCACTATGAAAGCTATGCTTTCTACTTATTACCCTGGAAACTACAACAAAACCAAAAAGGACAATAACATTTTTTGGTACAACAAATTGTCAGCTACAAAACACTATTTTGCAACACAGTGACCTCCATCAGCTGTGCATTTTCCCCAGTGATGGACAATAGCCTGTATGCTTGCACTCATAAAAATCTGTGCCACTGGAGGTGAGCCACTGTTGCTGTCACAACTGCTGAAACACACCACACACCTCACTGTGCTTACATCTACTGTTTGGTCTCCATAAACGTTCAATAAACATCAATGAATGTCAATGGCTGCAGTTTTTCCTGTATTGAGGAATTCAGTTACATCCCTTTATTTCATCCACAGTACCACGTCAGATGCCATTCTGTCAGACTGCTCCTCTGCTTCCATTTGTCCCATGGCAATAACATGTTAAGGAATATTGGTAAGAATCTCTACTGCCATACCACCAACATCTGCTTCTGGCACCATGGGCCAACATCATAAAATAGAAGGTATTTTGGAAGAGACCTCATATTTGTTGTCTGTTGTTAATGGTTAGCTAGTACACAGTGTAAGCCAACACACGAGAGAATTCACAACACAGTATTAGTTTCTCCTTTTGTCTTCTATTTCAAACTTTTCCTTAATTACAATATTATATTGAGTGTTTGTAGATGAAAATAACGTAATGTGTTGCAAAAATGTCTATCATCAGTTTCCATCTCCACTGCATTAGGTCTGTCTTGTGTATCTGCATTTATTAATCACCATAGTGTAACCTGACTGACTTTTCAGAACTGTGTTCTCAGTTTAGCAAAACAGAGAGTGTGGAAGGGGGGCACAGTTTTTAATAATGCAGCCCTGAAGTCCTTTTGACTCTCGGCAGGAGGTGCTTATGAAAATGGCAAAAACAAGCTTCTGCAGCTACAGATGACTTTTTCCCCTGCTTTGAATAACATTTGACAGTTAGCAAAAAGTGTCATCTCTGCTTGCAGGGAGTACATAACATTTAGTGGATACAGAGCCTCAGGTAGGAAGAGCTGCTACTCCACTGTATTTCCATTGCAAATTTAATATAACAACATGAAAAATGTCACATCAGACACTCCAGCTCTCTTTCAAATCCCTCTTGTTTCTCAATGTAATTTTAATCTCTTGGTTTTTGTTCTGGAAAACCTGGTGTTTAAAAACTAAGGGTCATCCGCTCAGTTTGGGGTAAAATATTTGGGCTCCTGGAGCTAGGGCAACTTACTCCAGCTGAGACCTGCCCTGAGGAACGCAGGAAAGGAAACTGATAAACAAGCTTTTGTAAGGAAGACTTTTATTTGACCTTTACCATACAAAAACTTTAGAAATTCATATTATAATTATCTATGGCACATTCACTCAAGAACGCAGTTGGTATTTCAGAGACAATTTATGTCTAAACTAAGGCAAAAAGTCGCACATCAGAACTACTAGGAGATCTTCTGAGCAGTGGTATTATCATCTATAGCCCGTAGAAAATAGGAGGAAATCGTATGGAGGGATTTGTTGCTGCTTGTTTCTTATCTTTGTTGATATTTTTTCCCTTAAAATATTTTAGAGAGGGAAAGGTAATTGGTGGCAAAACAGTAGCTTGTGAGACTCCTTTTGGGAAACCAAATCATACAATATATATTGTGAGATTCAGTGGGGATGGCAATGAGCTGGTTATATTATCTAAAACTGGGCTGAGAACAAGATGATATGAAGCAGAAAGAAACCAAATGGAAGAGAATATAGTTTTCTTCCCAGAGAGGGGAGATTAAAATTGGTATCTAATATCCTAAGGTATCCACTATAGATTTTTCTTCCTTGTGATTTTCTGATAAAGGCCAGAAAGAAAAAATGCTTAGCTTAAATATCTCATTCTGTTTTGGGGATCTGAGACACTGTATGATCATTTCCACAGCTGACATTTGACTTTTGTATTCAAAGGAGGGTATTTCATATGTCCTTCTGAAAGCATAAACGATGAAAGAGAAACCAACCAACCAATCAATGAGCCAACCTTTGTTTTAGATTGATAGATTGATAGAGCTGTATTGAAGAGCTCCTCCTTTTTAATTCTAGTCCAGCCTGCAGGGCTCCTAAAATTCAGTTGTAGACTCTTGAAATTCTAATTTCAGTCATGCAGGCATTCAAAAATGTAAGCGGCGAACTGAAGTCTTCTTCAGCACTAGCAGTCACTAATCTGTGGGACTCATGTACACTCAGTTAAAGTTCTCAAAGTTTTAAGTTCACAGTATCTGAAGAAAAAAAGTTTTGAGATTAGGAAAAACATGTATATATATTTCAAATGTACTATCTCAAAAATATTCATATATGTTGTAACTCTTAGGTAAATTCAAGTGCTAAGCTTGATTAACATTCATGCTTGTAGACTGTATTTCAATTTAACTGAATGGAATAGATAAGTTTTATTTGTTTGCATTATTTTTTTACAAGATTAGATTTTAAACATGAAAATTTTACATGAGCTTCTGCCTACTCTTCCTGCAGCAGCTAGAATATGTACATTGGTAGGTAGGGAAATTTTAATTTTTTTGGATTAGGACAGTTATCATGACATTTCATATATTAAGAAACGGGCAATTTTTACTGGGTGTGAGAAACAAATAGTAGAAGTTATTTAAATACTCACCTGGCTTCATTATAAAGCCTGCTAGCTAGAGATGTGTAGTGTCTAAATTATCGATACTAGGTTTAAATTACATAGCACTTAAGAAAAATACACTCTTATTTGCTAATTAATTGAATATTCCTTCTGAGTGACAGCTTTGGAGATGTACTTTTTCATTTTATTCATTAAAAACAACAATCGTATAGGTAGCTTTATTTTTTCTCAGAAAAAAAAAATAACATGAGTGAAGAGAGAACACATAGAACAACTTGAAAATGACATGGAGTTCTGTGTCCAGATGTGTCCTCAGTACAGAAGAGACAGAGACTGTTTGGAGTGCATCCATGGGAGGGCCACAAAAATGATCCAAGGGATGGAACACTTCTCCTATGAGGACGAGCTGAGAAAGCAGGGGCTGTTCAGCCCGGAAAAGAGACGGGTCCAATGTGTCCTACTAGCATCCATTCGGTACCTAGAGGGGAGCTACAGGAAAGAAGGGGACAGACTCTCCAGCAGGATCTGTGGTGGTAGGACAAAGGGAAATGCTTTCAAGCTCAAAGAGGATAGATTTACATTGGATGTAAAAAAAAAGTGTTTTATAATGGGGGTGATGAGGCACTGGAACAGGTAGGTTGCCCAGTGCTGTTATTTATTCCCTGTCCCTGGAGACTGGATGCGAGGCTGGATAAGGCCCTGGACAACCTGATTTAGGTGTGGTGTCCCTGTTTATTGCAGAGGAGTTAGACCATATGACCTTCAGAGGTCCCTTTCCAGCTCTAAAGATTCTATGATTCTATGAACACGTAAATAAAGACTAACCATGTTAGGTGTCTAAAGAATTAGCAAGCTGTGAGTTGTTTAGTCTCAGTCCCTGCTGCTCATCAGTCAGTGACCTCTCCATTTTATAAGTTTGTGCAGACTCTGATTTTCTGTTGCTTTGCTGATCTCAACATTCTGACAAAATAAGGAATAGGCAATAAGGGCAAAAAAGAATACATACCAATTTTTATAGAAAATTGCAGCTCATTTGTCTGTACCTGTTTCAGTTCTATGTTACTACTGGAAAAGATGGGCATTAAAAATTCTTTCACTGAAAAACACTTACTTGGAAAACAACAACAACAACAACAAAAACACAGATTTTACTCAGCCTGTATCAAAATCCTGTAAGAGGAGAGTATTGGATGAGTGAGGCAAGGCTGTGCTCTTACTATCTGCCCCGTGGTTGCCTTGTTTTTTTGCCTAGCTTTATGCTCTTACTTGAGGTCTCTAACTTAATCATCCTTTGGTAATTGATGCAACAGTTTGACATCTTATTTAAAAAACAAATCTAATGGGGGAAGGAAGAGTATAGAATGATCACTTTAAGGAAGTATGATATCAGTGGATAGTATAGCATCAAATCTGGGGGCAGAAGCAAGGATGTGACACAGTCTTTTTTTTCCCTTGACAGAATTCAAGTACACTCAAACTTTTATCAAAACTTGCTATCTGCCAGCTGTATGCCTCACACAGCATATGATCCTGCTAATGAAGTTTCAGTATTATCTAGGTATCAACTTGAGTGCCATCTAAGACATCAAAAAATGAAATGGCTATTTCAGCAGTAATAAACACTTACACTTGTCTGTACAAAGGTACAGTGAGGAGTGCTGACGTGCTCCAGAAGCAATATGCTCCTAGGAGTGCCACTTTTCCTTGTTCTCTCTTCCTTCAGTCTGGACTCACTGCTAAATTCTGATTTATTGCTTCCAGTCCTTTGTACAAGTGCTACCCTTTTCCTGTCACTTCGTGCATGCAATCCAGTCCATTCAAACTCATGTGTAATGGAGAATGCCAGCTTTTCCCTGAAAAATCTGACTTCCCTAATTCTAATCTTCCTCATTCAAAGCTAGCATCATCTATTAGAGGAGTTTAGTGCCTATTTCACAGCTTTCATTTAACTTGACTTCCACTTGACTTCTGAGCTTTAGTCTTCCTTATATCTTAATCTACGTTTTCCATTCCTGACTGTCTCCAGAAGGATTATTATCCAGTTTGTCTATTTCTACTATGATTTCCCAGACAAGCCCAATTCTTTATTCCCCCTAAACTGTTTGTAATTGTAGCTGTCTGCTTCAAACTAGTTAGTAGTTTTTTCTCAGGAAATTTCTCTTTACTCATTGCTAATCATGGATTTTTGAAGTCCTCACATCATCATCTTCTCTGTTGTGGATTCTCAGTTATAAACTATTCTCCTACTGTCTATCTTTTTTTTCATCTTTATCCAAATTCAGATTTTTTTAGAGAGATTTAAATCTTACAATCCAGATTGAAATTGTTACATGGAAGTGAATCTGGGGCAGACTGGGAAAATCTGTGCAGATATGGGGGACATTTCTAATGATACCTTCTATAGATGTTGACACTTACACTTATCAGACCCACTTTTCAGTGATTTATAACTTTCCAACACTTAAAAGTTTGAAATTTTCCAAGTTGCATGTCTAACTTAAATTTCACTGATTTCACCCACAAGAATACAGTTGTTTCCATGAATAAGGCTGTGGAAAATTAAGTCCATTGTTTAAGTCAGGAAAAAAAACCCAAAAAAACAACACACTACAGAGATGCTGAGAAGGTGATTTATTTTCATCCTTCTCCTTCTTTTTTTATGACTATGACAGAACAATCTACATGGAAATTTGCTATTCTTTTTTTAGAGAGAGTTATGAAGTAGCTGTGGCAGAGGTCATTTGCAAAAATGAGTGTGATCAGGTAATTAAATGACTTCTCATAAATGGATGTCCAGATAGTAACTAGGGGTGCACTAGCAACTGTATTTTGAATTTATCTTAATAACTTAATCACATTAAAATATATATTGTGCCCGTTGTGTGCAGCAGTACATTCAGCAAAAATATGTGCAATATTTGTTCTTTACATTCCTGTATTTGTATCTCATTTATCACTTCTGTTCTAACTCAGCAGTGACAGAAATTGGAAGCAGGTAGGAAATTTTCAGATACTGTAGTTAAGAATCCATATTTTGCCTTTTGTCTTTAAAATACCTCTCAGTGCTAGTTAGCCTTATACATTTTATCAACTGCGATTGTTTTGACCTCCATATTCTTGATCTTATTTGTACTATAAGAATACAGTTTCTTTCTTGAAATAGCATCTACGATGTAGTCACATGTAATCGATAAAAATACTGTCTCCCAGTTTAAGAATACATAGGACTCTGATCCTATGTAGAGAGCATGTAGGCTCTCTTTCATTTCTGGCTAGAATACATGGCTAATGGTGGCAACTGTGTTGAAAAATATTTTTTTCATAGCTGAGAATTTTCTCTAACAAATAGTATTCTCATGTTCTTTCTACCTGTTGTAGTTTCAATTGAAATAAATAGAAGGCATTACATTCAGAGAAACCTACATATTTTGCCTATATTTGCATACATATGTTTGCTAAAGGTTGTGTATACAAATAGAAATGTTTGATGTTGTAAGTAGATGTGATATATGCATGTTTTAGTTGTCTATGTGCCTATATAACATACAAAAATACATAACTGTAGGATATATATTGCTATTACATACAAAAATAACAAGTTCAACAAATTATTGATAAACAATATATTAACAAGGATATTGCTCCAGCAGAAAATGAGAAATATCTGTCAGGGGATCACATGCGCCAACTTTATTGTACCTGCAGTTGATTAATTGCTGAATGTTTGACAACAGATTTGTTTTGGTATAACATTCTCAAAGCAATGCCCCCTCTCTGAAGTTACATCCAGTCCAAATTGAAATCAAATAATGTACCTAAGATGCACTATAAACTTTTCATCTTGCCTAAATATTTGTCTTCATATGTTCTCTTACAGCGTGCGCTGAACTCAAATAGTAATACAGCAATGCCCTTGGGCTGCTTACAAAGAAATATTTACAGTACTGGGAAAGATGTATTTATTTTCAGTGTGAAACCCCAGATGGTGTTCCTCCTGCAGGTCAGCAGGCCTAGAGGTTGATAGGAATTACAGCCTTTAAGAACTTGAACAGTGGTGGCCAAAGCCTGTGTGTTAAAGCCAGCCATGTAGCAGGGAATGAGCTGTCATCATGTTCTTAAGGAGACAGCTCAAAGAAAAAGGGCAGTGTGCATATGAAATAAAGGGCAAGAGAGAAGGTATGGTAAACAAGGATCCAGCAGGAAAAGTGAAGTCTCTGCCTCAAACGCAGATAGAGTTCAGACGTAGAGGGCAGAGCCCCTCCTTGAATGTGACAAGATGGTGAGCAACAAAAGGAAAAACACAACTTCTTAGAACCACTTGGGACTCTGAAATAATTTCTTTGGACTAGGAACAAGATAAGCCTGAATAAAGCCTGTTCACTGAACATTATTATTTTAGAAGCTTTGTGTCTGGTTTCAGATTGTAGAAATAATGGAAGTCTTGTCAGAGAATAGAGATGTTTCACATAGCCTACGATCTGTCCAAAAATGAAATTAATGCAAATATGAGGGATGGCTTATTAGCACTTGCACAATAATGACTAGTATTAATTTTCAAAAATACCTGTTTCTAATCATTATCTTATGATAAACTTCAGATCTTAAAAGTTACCTTCAAACATCATTGTTTGATAAACTCAGATAATGAAAATATACACCAAGTGATCTTATAAGATGTTCACAGGCATTCTGTGACCAAAAACAGATTTTTAAATAAATCAGTAAATGATGTGTTGTATGTCATTTGTTCAGCTGCTTTTACTGTTCATGCAGTCTAGTATTGTTGAAGTTGTTTCCTTTTTTTAATCTTTCATTTAGGTTATTTAGAGTATTTTCTTGCCTTAGCCATGCCATATAGCAATCTAAATTATTTTGAGAAAATCTGATAAAAGTATTTCTGGAAAAATTTTAAAGCCAATTAGTTAACCCTTCTGCTATTCTCTACCATTTCTACTAATATAATATTTGATTATAAAGTTGTAAGATAATTTTCAAAGTATGAGTAATGATAATAATGCAAGCTAGTTATTTAAGTACTACATCACTTAGACTTCAATTCCAAGGATTTTTGTTGCTGAACAAATCTATTGCTGTAATCACTCATAATTATTATTTGATTTGTCTTCAGATCTGTCTTTTGTGGATGGTTACTGGTTTCTAGGCAATAGCAAGCAGTGTTACTGTTAGTCTAGACTCCAGTCATTATTTAGGCTTCCTACTGGCAAATTTTTGCACTCAAATGAAACTCTGAGTGCTAGAATTGATCTGTATGGAAGTCATTATAAACCTCATCAATTTGGACTAATTCCTAGTGTTCATTTTGGATGGTATTGAGCACTAGAGGATCATGTGAAGTGGAAGCTTTGAGAACAGTCATTCCTTGAGGTTGAAGTAGAAACTAGTATTGGCAGTCCTAGAGCTTGCATTTATACTGCTAAAAGTATATGTTTATCAGGCTAATATTATTACTTATCTAGTAGTCCACGTAATTACATTTTATTAGGTCAAATAGAGGCATATAACTTTCTCAGTTTTTTGTGGTGAAAATTAACTTTTGATTTGTAGAGGTCTAGAATAAACTTTAAAAATCTGCCTCATGAATAGGTACCGAATGCATTATTTTAAGAAGTATTGCTTTTCTCAGAATAGATGTTTTAGCATCACCTTTTCAAATTCCCCATTTTAATCCAATTGGAACCTGAGCAAAGCTACTTCTGTCATCATCTAGAAATATTGCATTCTTCTCAGGCAGTTGGAGAAGATTTATACATTTTTCTTCATAATATATTATTACTGCCTTAGGTTAAGGAGGAGAGAAGACAACTGAGATTCTATTATATAGCTCTGTTAAATGAAGAGTCATTGAACTGTGGCTTCATAGGTATGTCCATGAATATAATGCATGGCTCCCATTTAAGTCCCATCCAATGAAAAAGTGGAACAAAATGCCTTTTAAATTTATTTTTTGTGTGTGCAAGTGTTTAAAAGATTAGGGCAGCAATTCCAAAATTAGATCACTTAGTGTAAACAGTCTAATAGTGGGGTATTAATAGGAATTCTTATACTCCTATTTAACATATCAAACCTCTTTGAATCTTTGAAAATTTTGGTCACAACAACCGCAGGCAACCCTACAGGCTTGGGGAGGAGTGGCTGGAAAGCTGCCTGATGGAAAGAGACCTTGGTGTACTGATGGATAATCAGCTGAATATGAACCAGCAGTGTGCCCAGGTGGCCAAGTAGGCCAGTGACATCCTGGCTTGTATCAGGAATGGTGTGGTGAGCAGGAATAAGGGAGTAATTCTGCCCCTCGACACTCAGGCCTAACACTTGTGAGGCCTCACAATGAGTACTGAGTTCAGTTTTGGGCAACTCAATACAGAAAAGACACTGAGATCTTGGAGCAGGTCCAAAGAAGGGCAACAAGGCTTGTGAAGGGCTTGGAGAATATGCCCTACAAGGAGAGACTGAAGGAACTGGGGTTATTTAGTACGGGGAAAAGGAGGCTGAGAGGGGAGACCTTATTGCTCTCTTCAAAGACCTGAAAGGTGATTGCAGTGAGAATGGGACTGCTCTTTTCTCACTGGTGACAGGTGACAGGATGAGGAGAAATGGCCTCAAGTTGCATCAGGGTAAGTTTAGCACTGGAATAGGCTCCCCAGGGAGGTGGTTGAGTCACTATTCCTGAATGTGTTTAAAATCTGTTTGGATATGGTGCTCAGGGACATGATTTAGCAGAGGGTATTGTTAGAGCTAGAGTAGTATGATTAGGTTATGGTTTGACTTAATGATCTTTAAGATCTTTTCCAACCTGAGCAATTCTATGAATCCTTTGTTGTTGATGTTGTTGATGAAATGGTAACTTCAATCAATATGATGTTTTGGTGTATTTGAGCTAAATTAATCTAGTTCTTTGAGAAACTATGAAATTCAGTTAATATATGTATTATAAGAGGAATTTCCCTTAAGTTCACTTTGAAATAAAGGGGAAGAGGAAAATTAGAATAGATGTTCTGCAAATTTTTAGGTTTCATATAATAAGTTGTTTCAAAGTCCACTATATGTTTATGTAGATATTTTTAATTTTTAGTCTGGCTTTTGTAATCTTCCTTTTGACTTAGAGGTTTTTCATGATAATTCATAAAGTACCAAAGTAGCACATAAATATTTCTATTTATTCATTCCAACTTTTCTGACTTTCACTTTTGTTTAACATTCTTATGATCATACACTGTGGAAATCTTAATGAGAAGATCCTAATTTATCTTCACTATAATTTATTTTTATATATTCATTAATTTATCTTCTAGATCTATGGTACATATCTTTTTACTTCTCTGATACCTCAAATAATTTATACAGCTGCTTCTGAATTCATTTACTTCCTTGGCTTTTGTAGGTTTATTCTTCCTGTTGAAATAAGCTATTATTTTAATAATATTAAAAAAAAATTAAAAATTGCCTTTGGAGACTTTGGAGAACACGTTGGTTTTTTAAGCTCATTTTCCTTTTTGCTAGAACTAGAAGTTCTTACTTATTGTTATGAATCTGACTCTTAATCTCAAAATGAAGGCCCCAGAAAACTTGAAAGGACCTTCAGGTTTAAATATCTTGCACATAAATGGTTCATATAGATTTCCAGAAGATGTTCCCATAGCTTTTTTAAATTATTAATAAAATTCTAATATTATTTCTACCTTAATATGTAGTAGATCATTCTGTGACTTATGCTCATATACTTTCAGATGCTACCAACCTGATTTACTATTAATAGGGACAGCTCCTTGGGTAGTACTTCATTTGGAAGTTTATTTCTGAAATGAAACCCACTGACATATATAAAACACATTAACTATTTGAGAAATCATCAAAGCCCATGGACAACTCCCAGTGACAAGAAAAATATCAAAGACTGAAATTTATGTTAATTGGCTCAATAACATGGAAGGCAGCTAAAAGGGATGATAAAAAAAAAAAAAAAAAAAAAGCCACGATAGCCATCACAAGAGAAAAATCAAACCAAACATCAGCAACAAAACAAAATATAAAAAGGTATTAAGAATAAAAGAAGGCTGAAGTCTAAGCAGAATAGAAAGTGTTTTGAGAAAAAGAAAAGATTTTGAAAATGACCTGCAAAAAATAGTAGATGGAGAGGCCAAACAGTGAATTAACTGAACAGAAAAATTCAAAGGCCTTGACAAAAACAGGTGAGCCCTGAAAACCATAAATGACAAGCTCGACTGCAAGCAAACTTATAAATCCATGCACATACATTCTGTCTTCTAGCCTACCACATTAAGCCAAGATGTAACTGAAAGTTATTTTAGCAAAATAAATGTTTAAAACAGAAAACGACTGGGAGGGGCTGTGGGGAGGGGAGGTTGCCAAAACAGAAAACAACCATACCAGAGATTCTGACAGTGACCTTGAAATTTTCTGCATACAACTTTCTCATCAAATATTTCTTTCATCTTAACAAGCAATTTCTTTCCAGCAGAAGCTATGAAAGGCTTTGTATTATGAGAAAAATTTTAAAAGCAAAATAAACTTTTTTTGATTGTTATTAAAGAGAAAAATGAAGATCAGTCATTGAGAACTGAATGAGCTAGGATGTCAGAATTAGATGTTGGACACCACTTTGTTTGTTTTCAGAACATTATTAAAAATATATATAATTAAATGTAATATATACATCTTTTTCATGTCTTCTGTTCTTGGTAAGCATAGCTCTCATTGAAAGTTCCTGATGGACATAGGTATCCACAACAATTCTTCACTTGTAATCTACCTAGGCTTTTCTGCATGGAGTTGTGTAAGCTCTGATGAAAAACATCACTGCACTAAATATGTGCCATTTTGTATCTTCAGCCTTCTTGCCAAATTTCTTTGTTAGGAATCTTACAAACAGCATTTGTATTCATTGTTCACTTCATGAAACCAGAAAAGTTTCCTTAGTGTGTGGAGTGAAAAAAAAGGAGGTCATAACAAGTTGCTATTTGCCATATCAGGATATATATAGGTTCACTTCAGTGTATCTTATTATGCTGTTCAGATTGTCACTGTACCTAGGAATTTCACACATAGTTCAGGACCATCTCATTACAATAGACAAACAGAACAAAAAGGCTCTTCTCCAAATAGACAACAGTATAATACAAGAAAGGCATAGTTCTATAAATACCTTGCATCTGCATATACCAAGCAGATCTGCCAAAGGAAGCAATCACGTATTTTTCGTGCTTCCAGCTATTAGTTTCTGTTCCTGCAACACCCTGTCCCTTTGAAGGCGATAAGCATTTGAATGGCTGCTCAGTGAAGTGAGCCAGGGAACTGGCTTAGTTGCAAGGCAGCCTAACAGGGGGAAAATGTGCAAGTTCGGTTCTCAGTTCTTTGTTCCTTACAGGAAGTAAAATCCAATTACTGACAAAAAAGTGCAACAACACTTATTCCCAGCATGTTTTATGAACTTGTTCTTAAAGATCGTCCAATGAAGCTACTGATATTTTCAAAGGCAAATTGTTTCTTTTCTTAGTAATTTAGCAACTAATAGTCTTTTTTTCTGTCTGATCCAAGTTTCCTTGCTGAAGCTGTACCTTTTACTGTTGTCCTATTTACTATGAGAACACGATCGATTCCCTTGCTACTCCTACTTTTTTTTGTTGTTGTTGTTGTTCTTATTTTCCTAGTCTGTGAGTGCTTGTCTTACATTTCTCCTCCTCAGAATACATTTTCTTGGGGGAAAAGAAAAGTCCAAAGATGTATGTCATTCCAGCTGAGAACACACCAGTCCTGACAAAAGGCCAAAAACATCAGAGCGCAGAATAGGAAACCTAGTTCATTTTAATCACTAGACAGAAAACCTTTTCTTCCTTTGTGAATTCCCCTTGTCTAGCTGTGAGGTGTTGTCTATTCCCTCTTCCGTTTCTTTAAATCTTTGATAGGAATGCTAGCATTCTCAATTCCTTTGTAGAATATATTATGCCTTTTGCTTGAATTCACCAAGTTTAACTTACAGAACTTTGTGCTCACATTAGAAAAATCTCATTTCCAATATATGAATCCCAATCTGTCTAGTTACAATTATATGAAAATATGTGACACAGTTAATGCTCATTTCACATTTAGGTTTAATAAAGAATAGTTTAAAAGCCGTTGCCATTTTTTTTTTGGTAAAGAAACCAGCTAGAATAAAAAGCCTTATGGATTATTTCCCATATTATGTCTTCTTTGTACCTTTTTTTTTTTTCCCACTATGCTACAAAATGTTCTTAATACAGCATAAAACTCTGCTAGCGAAGGATAAAATGTTATTATTAAATGCAATGCCTAAGACTCTTGAAACAAAATTATAAACCAAACATCTCTTGCATATCTGCTTTAAATTCAGTCATAAAAGAATAGTAATCTGAAATTGTTGTCAAGATATTTCTTACAATCAATATGTTTGGTTTTTTTGCAGTAAAAAATATGTAAGCCAAGGTAAAACCCACTTTAAGTAATTTCACTGATGGGTTTTTCCTATTTACATATCTTTTAAAACCTTTACAATTTTATAACTACTTTAAGATCTAGGACAGAAATGGAAACAATATTGCCATGTATATCTAAAAATGCTTGAATAAATAATTAATTTTTCTTGAATTTTGCAAGGATTTATTTTTAAATAGGAGGTTTTCTCCTGATTGCCCGAAAAATTATATATCCAGACAACTTGTTGGCATTTCAGAACCTAAACTGGAGAGAATGTGAATCTGAAATGGCTTGGAATATCTACCACTGGGTGGCCTCTTCTGTTTCATAGGGAAGATTCACTAAGAGTTGTCTTTGTGATAGAGAGAAATTCTGTCATCAACATTTTAACTGTTTCGGAGTCTCTGTAGTTACTGACAAGTTCCAGGAAAAAAAAAAAAAAAAAAAAGATGCCTACCCAATACTATTCACTGTAGTATCTAGGCATTGTACTGGGCCCAAGAAGCCAAAAAATATGAGGGCAAAAATATAACCTGAAAGCATGTGCAAAGTAGTTCAGGAAGTATGAATTTGTTTCTGTCAATTCTCAAGTAAATTATTTTAATAACTGTATTTTAGAGTCTTAACTTGAGACACTTGCATTAATTGCAGTATAGGTATGGTTTATGGATATTTTAAAAATACTGAGGATATATTTACAGAAAATGAAGCATTCATATGATAGATGGGAATCTTCCTCAGAGATCTCCAGATAGAGAAATCCTGGACACATTGATGTAAGTCAACTGCTTTACAAATGCAAAGGAACTCAGTGGTGCATGAATGACATGTAAATTGAACATACCACTAATTTTCACTTAAATCCAGTTTATTAGTATGGCAAAAAATGGTACACTGGAATTGCTAATTGGCTCTTATCTCTGTAGTTAATTAACAGTTCACGTATGAAATTTCAAAAGTTTAAGACAATGACATAATATACAGTAACAATATCTGATTCAGGAAAAATGTTGACAGACATTTCTTTTTGGTTCCCAAGGAAAATCTCCTTGGTGATAAATCTGTGAGTTTGCTCACAAACACAAGCGCATCATTCATCCCTATGATGCCTCTTTTCCCATTGTACCACATTTTATTTTATTACCAGAAACTACAGCACCATCTTGCTTTTTGCACCTCAAAAAATCCACAGAATTAATATTTTCTCTGCAAGAAACCCATTTCCTTCTGCACAAGGGGAAAAAAAAAGAGAACAATATAAAAATTCATATTAGTGGAACACTAACCTGAGTGCAATCTCTGCTTATAAAAATGATCAGTATTGATTCACTGTTCCCTTCTCTTCCATCTTTCTACCTCAGTTTTATTAAGTGACTGTATATATCTTGTTTCGTGTGTATGTGTTTCAGAGCTGTAACTGATGGTTGCTGCCCATTCTGGAGAAGCACATGATGTACACAGTGGCACAACCTTCAACACTAATTCCTTATTCTTATCCTGATCTAGAAAGAGTTAATTAAAGAATGAAGCTATTAATTTTTAAAAGGCCTTAGTCATATTCACAGAAGAATATTTGTATGTTGAATGGATTCATTTATTTTTAGATCAGTTCACAGTGTGGGAATGAATAGAAATATCCCATGTCATTACTGCAGCTAAACATTTTGAAATGTCAAACCACAGCCTGGGGCTGTTAGAATGAATGATAAATAATATATCTGATTTGCCTGAAGTAGCATATTGTATGCAAGTTTGATGGCTTGTCCTGTTCTTCGTAATACAGAAAGCAGAGACTATGAGTAATTGAGAACAAGTTATAAGTATAGAAAATCCAATTGGTAATTGTTATATATTTAATTTGTAACATATTTAAGATATTTAATCATATGTTGTTTTTCCTCAGGATCATCCTCAAGAAAAAAAAAAAGAGTTGTAAATTGATTTTTAAATTTATCAAATGTCTAAAATAATTTAAGAATTTCAATAACCCACTGAAGAGGAGAGTGGTTCTAGCTTCATCCTCTATAAATTTATATTTATTCATTTTAGGAAAGGAACAACGAAACATGCAAATATTACTGTATAAAATAGCCTATCCTATGGAAGGAGAACGATTGACATAATTCAGATAACTAAACACATCTGAAAATATCTAATTAATCAGTTAGGACAAATTACATTCTTCTTCATGGAAAATGTCTACAAAAAAGTATGTCCATTTTTGTTGTTTTTGCTTTTATAGAGGAATTGATCTCTGTGATAGAAGTTGTAGAAGAAGTAGCATGTTTGTGAATGTGTATTTGACAATCTGTTCTGCTTTTCTGACAGACTAATATTGTAACTGCAGCAATCTTTTTTTTTTCTTTTTTTTTTTCAAAAAGCTGAAGTAAAAATATATATTTTTTTCTGATACAAATTGAACAAGTGTAAAATTTGCATGGTAAAAACTATTTTTCATACTCCTAAGAGAGCTATGATTTTACCTAAATTTAAAATGGACTGAAGAATTTGACTCATAATATAGATCTAATAACTTTCTCAATTTGCATTTTTGATAAGCTTGATTAGAAGTAGAGTGTCAAAAATCATGAATAAAAGTTTAACCTTATTGAGGTCCAAAGCATTGAACTAAACTACATCTCTACAACGTTATGTTAAAGATTGTCCATCAAAACTTGTGTGACACATTTAAGAAGTAGTGAAGAAACAAATACTTTGTATAGTAAAACTGTTTTAAAAAGTCAGCTTCCATACTGTTCTAGACTCGTTTGTCAAGATATTGCTGAAGTACCAGATATGTGAGGTCAGATGCAGTTCACAGATCTAGGGTCTGCATGCAAGTGGACTAGATATCTAGGAGCACATCATTTATATCTCACTACACTACTTTGAATTGTTCATACAATTGTCATAATTCTTCCCCAAATACCCTCATTAATTTTATTTACATTTCCTATGATTTTTCCAGCAGTGGGCAATGTACTTTGTGATGAGTGAACGGAGACTATTAAATTTCATCTCCATATCTTTTCTGTACCATGTCAGGCAGAAACCATTGGGTATGGAGGAAGTAAAAACAGAAACTGAGCTAGCTCTGAGCATCATGACACCAATACTGAACTTCCTACCTGTAATTATCTATACCTGGTTTGACAGTGAAATGGTCCAATACATATGATTTTCATCTCAAGGGCAATTTATTGAGACTCCAGCAATGCAAAAAGCTTTTAATTAACTTCTCTGACTGGACACGTGGTGTCTAAGCTGTTATAACTTGCAGAATTTCAAAGTTACTCTTAGGAGAAAACTAAGACAAAACTCCCTTGTGATAAGGTATTGAAAATAGCATATTGCTTTACTTTTAATCTTTCCATTCTGATTTACGATATGAATGCTTTGTCTCCCAGGAGATAAGTGATACCACAGATTTCCAACTGTGAGAGAGTAGGTACCCCCTGCTACTTCTGTGTGATTATAATGCTAACAGAACTGCCATAGGTACTGGCAATATTTGTCAGGTTCACTTCATCTTTACTTCATTTCTCTATTTTACCTCACCTAACTCGTAACCTTTGATAATCTGAACAAGGTCCTGGTACTGGGAGCACAGAGACCCCTCTAGCCTCACTGACTTCCATGGGAATAAAATAAATTTGTTGTCTCTAGGAGGCATCACAACTAAACCAGCATTAAAAAACACTTTTTCAGTCAGAGCTTCACTCTGAGTCCTAAAGCAGGGTTCAAGCCTTCTCTCTCAAAAAAAACAAAAAACAAACAAAACAACAACAAAAAACAGAATAAGAAGGAGATTTTAGTCTACAAAAATTTTAATTTTCTCATGAAAATTTACAACTACTGTGATTAGAAAGAAAATTGATTTTTTTTGATCATTTGATGTTGTTCTGTTTTTTAAGCTACATTCTTCGAAACATCCAAAGCAATGACATTAGGCAAATAAGTTGCTAGGACAAATTATCTTTTATCAACCTGACTGAGAGAAAATAAACAATGAGAAGGATAAAATGTCATATTTTGGGTCAATGCATGCTACAGAACTTGAACAGGGTTTCAAGTTATGTAGCACTGACATTTGTCAAGTTGTCAATTTTCCATGAATTCACTGGAATTCATTTCCATGAATTCATTCCATGAATGAGTTTGACATAGCATTACAGGGCATATTTATTTAAAATATGAAGAGTTCATGAAAAGAATTTTGAAGTACAACCTGTAAAGTACACTTCTATGAGCCATTTCAGAGATTACCATAGGCTCAATAGTTTCATCCTTCTTTCTATTTTAATTAAAGCGAAATGTAAAACAGAGATGTGATGATAAAGTACACAACAAATAAATAAACTAAATCTTAAATTTCTCTTGCAATTTCAAATGCAGAAATTGTCAGATACATAGAGATTAATACATTTGACACTTGTTCTTCAACAAAGCTTCAGAGCAGGTTGACGATATCTTCAGTAACTCCATCCAGTTCTTTCAGTTTATTTTTTCATGTTCTCAACCAAAAGATCTTTTCTCAACCCTATGATTCAAATCCTCATCACGTAGTTATTTTTCCTCCTTATATTATACTGACAGACTCAAGGTTTGGGTTTGTAGCTTTTTGTGTGTGTGTGTGTGTGTGTGTGTGTTTGTTTCAAAACAAAACATAAATAATATTTACAGGCTTATTGAAATTATCTGTAACACTGCATCCTCTACTGGTTTTATGAAGACTTTGATCCTTAATTGAATTCTGGGTATATTTCCATTATCTTTCTGCGTACATGCAAGGAGGAGGCATTATGAGATTTGTTGACAGTAATTGGCCTTTCCTACAGAGTACAGAACAACTGTTTCTGGAACACTTTGGTTAAGTGGATAAACTCAGTTCAGTTACTTAGTTGATTAGAAAGAAATTAAAATAAAAAAAGCTCTTTATGCAATCAATAACATTTTAGATTCTGCTTCTTAGAACAATTAGTGGGTTATGATCAATAAAAAGAAAAGGAACAATACTCACAAATACATGTAGTTGAAATGTACTAGAAGATAAAATTGCTGAAATAGACCAACCTTGTTTTGACATTGCTGAAAAACAGATCTTGATGTTTTCTGCAGTTATTTCCAAGAACGTTGGAAAAGACCTCATGATCTGCTCTTGATATACCAGTATGCAATTTCTTTCTTTCAGGAACTACAGGTTATTTTGCTCAGTGAATCTGATGTTACAGAGCTTAGTTCTCTCATACTGTTAGAGATCTGTCCCCCAGACAGTATTTCTGAAAGGATTTCAATCAGGCTAGCTGTGCTTTCAGGCAACCTAGCTGGTGGGTGTCTTGTTCTTGAGCTTAATTCTAGAAAAGCTTGTGCCTTATAGCGTAGGAGTGAAAAGGACATACACCTGTCTAGTCAAAGTGCTCTAAGATAGGCCTACCACTTGTTTTTCATGCTTATTTATGTCTGTGCTATGAGTCCAAGAAATCCTGGACCCGGGCAAGTGCTTCTTTTGAGCCAGTATCGTTTTGCAGTATGCCTGCAGTTGCTGCTTCTGATAGTTGCAAGCAGTGTATGTGGCTGATCAAACCTGAGGGCATGGTCTTCACGTGCCAAGATGAGAAAAAGCTATTTTAACAATGGCTCCTAAAGTGGATGGGGTTACTAAACGTTACAGTTCTTTGGTACAGATGTTGGGAAGAAAAGGATCTTTCCTAAATGACAGGTATCTGATGTAGTTTTAAGCAAGATATGGAAAAACGTGCTCTCTGGGAAATACTGTATTTTAGACATAATACAGAATGTGGATAATAGATTTATGAATTAATTAGCTACAGCTGAAATACTCAGAAGCAGAGCAGAGAAACTATGACTTGTTTATATATAATACTGCTTGCATGTTGCCAAGATCATAGAGAAGCTGATCCATTTTTGTAGTTTTGCTTTTTTTTTCTCCTTGATATTGATCAGGTTTTCAGGTTAGGATTGAAAGTTTTCAAAACCTGTGATGAAGATATCATTTTCAGAAAACCTTACATTTAAGCATTAAAGCAAAAGGGCTTTTTCTTTACTGTTATTATCATAATCTAGATCTGCATGGAGTTACTATGTTGTATTGGAATGACCTGAAAAAATAGTATGGAGTTGGCAATAGCTCCTCTTTCCTTAACATCTTGTGTGAAACTTCATTGTATTGAAATGTGTTGGCTTTTTGGTACTATAATTTCATTATTTTTTAAATACTTAATGTTTTTGTCTTTTTCTTTTTATTATTTATTTTTCCTTTGAAGACATTTATATATTCTCATCATAGTAAGTCTAATTCACTACATTAATTTAACCAAAGACTGATGACTGATACACATTTTTGCATATTTATAAAGACATTAAAGCTGAGCGGCCTGAACTATGCTTTATATTGTTCCTTACCTGTGAGTTAGTAAGATTTATTATGAAACATGAGGTGAACCTCTATTCAATCCTGACACTGACAAATATGGTTTTCAGTTGTTTTGGTCATTTCCTCATCTGGTCTGTGCTCCTTAGGGAAGAAACAATTAAAATTATGGTCAGCTTTTCCTTCTGATGATATTGGCTCATTGTTTGCAACCACCATTTGGTCAGGATGAAACTACTGGGAAAAATAACCTTCCTGAAAATACAAAGTGCTGCCAGCTTTGAAGTGAAATAACACATGGTGGATATTTGCTGTTTAGTGTTTGCATTTCCAGGGTGTTTTAAAAAGGACTATTTTTCTACTGCTGTTCATAGAACTGGCATATTTGCTGGATGTGAACCACAATGTTATCAAACATGGCTAATGCAGCCAGTGACATTTAAAAATCTGATGAATACATGACCTGATTCTGCGAGGTGTCTGTATGGAATAATTTCAAAGTCTACTGATACTAAGTAGGGGTAAAGCTGACTATATCTTTGGCAGAGTTATTCAGCATCATAGAATCCTCTAAAATTATGATTTTCACAGGGCCATATGACCTTCAGTATCCAGTCAGTGTGTTTCAAGCAGTCTTTACTGCCTTTCATTAATTTTTCTACACAGAATACCTATCTCTGAACAGCTAGTTTTAAATAATGCCTTTCTTTTGATGTTCAAATAAAATATACTTGCTAGCATATTTTCAAACTAAGGTCCATTAGAACAGGATTTCTTTCTTTCTTTTTTTTTTTTTTTCAATTCAAACAAACATTAAAGTTAAAAAAAAATCAATTGGCTCATTATAACTGATATAGTAAATAATGAAAATTACAGGATCTTTCTTTCTTCCTTTCTCTCTTTTTGCAAAGAAATAAATTGATAACCTTAGAATAAGCTGTTGTATTTTCTCTTGTAAAGAAATGTATTACCTACTTTTGCAGTGAGCTATTGTTACAGTGTGCCAACACTGGAAAAAAGAAACAACCAAGGCATGTGATGCCAGAATTTTATCATAATTAATTTTGTAATAGGCAATCTGCTAGTGTTATTTCTATATTGGTCCCTGGAGGCACATGGTTTAAATAAGACAATTTTTATTACTAAAAAGAATAATAATAAAAATATTGGTAAATAAAAAATGGTGGATAAAAGCTGGAAAATGATATGCCTACAGGTCCAAAAAAAGAAAAGGTTGACAAATATAATACGCATAGAATGTCATTATTATATATTTAATACATATCAAAATTGATAAAAAAAATTTTACACAACATTGAAAAATTTTGAAGGCATGATTTTAAGTGCTTAGAGCTGAAAATATGAGAAAAACAATATGGGTATCACATTCCATGGCTCTTTCTATTTTCTATAGAAATTTTGTGTCAATTCAACTTGAATTAATTAGATGTTTAACAAAGACATTAAAAAAAACAGGATTGTATTGATCATCTTGTAGGACAAAATGAACAATCCCTTTAAATTTTAAGTAAAAACACAGCTGACTTTTGTCTTGCTGTCAAAATTATTGTTGAGCAAGCGTATTCCATTACAGGTAAAGATACTCTTTCATTCTGCTGTATTTCTCACACTATTGGAAGACCGTGTTGCAGAGGTACTACAGACCAGAACTATCCTGTCATCATTCTCCATTCAACCCGGTATTTCCTCTGGTATCTGCTTGATCACTGCTATGTTAACAAAAGATGGGTACTACACCACAGAAGTTCTTCATGTAGAAGGTAATGTGCCTGACCTCTAAAGTCTCCAAAATATTTTAATTCCTCTAGAGTAGTGAAAAATTCTCAGCTATGATAAATATCACATAACACTAAAGTGTGACTTTTAGACCTCTGAGTATCCACAAGATTGCAATAGCTGTTCAGCAGTGTTTTCAATAAAAAAGATTTTCAGTAAAAACCTGATAATAAAAGTGCGTAGTGTAGTACAAGATATGAAGGTCATCTTTTTCCAAAACAATTCAGAATCCCTGCTGTTCTTAACAATGAGCTTAAACTGCATTTTCTTAAGTATTTCCGTGCTACATTTCGTACTATATAGAGCCATTTGGGGGAGCTGTTTCACTGCAGCTCCCTGCACTGCAGCAGGTCCACTTGGTCCAGTTTATGAGAATAGCATCAAAGGGGAAAGGACAAGTCAGAAGCCTGTCCATGATGAAGACAACAATTGAGCTTGACAAAATGGTAGAAAAGAACAGATTAGCTCTAGAAACGAATAAGCCAGGGGAAAACCAAACCAAACCATAAATAAATAAATAAATAAATACATAAAATTGAACAGATTAGCACAATCGGAAGAATGTGCAACTATCTGGCTGCTTCTGGAGAACTGTGTCTTCCTGAGCTGTCTGAGCAGCTAAGAAGTCAACAACAAAGAGTTCTAACTTTTCTAGAGAGCATCAATTAAAGAAAATGGGGAATGCTAATCTAGGAAATAGGTAAAGGACATCACTCCAGTTTCCCCAGCTGTCTGAGTTCAGGTTAAAAAAAAAATAATTAAAATATCACCTTCAGTCTTAGTTTCAAAGCAAGGCTTCAGTTTTGCTATCAGTGTGCATTTAAATTTTATGCAGTATTTCAGTAACAGAAACCTCTCACATCATACCTTCCTACCATACTTTGGCATGAGAAACTCCATTTCAGAGCAGCTGTATCTGTTGCTCTCACTTCTCTGTCTGAAAACTCACTCAGAAAAATAGATTTTTTTTCCAAAATGTAATGAAAATGTCCCTCCTCAGGTGTTTTTTTTCGTTGTTTTTTTTTTTGAGTCAAAACTTTTCGTTTAGCCTTTTCTTGCAAAATATGACTTCCATTTCCTTTAATGATCCTTGTAAGCCTCTGATTTCTTCTTGTCTTGAATTTTATGCCATTATTTTTATTAGTGTTAATCTGATCTCTGAGGTAACCTGTTGTTGCTTTTTTTCCTCTGATATCCCAATCCCTTCTAAAACAGATGATGCTGTCCAACGTTTTTATCTTTAAAAAATGTACAAATACTGAATATAGTATATTTGCTCGGTTCTGTTATTTAACACAATTTCTTTACTGAAAATCTCATTTGATCATGGCATTTTTATTCTGAAGATTAGTGGTTGTTACCATTTTTAGCTGTTTCTAGTCTGTCTCTATTGCTCTGTCTTTTTCAACATCATTACTGTCTTCTATGTGACATTGTGCCAGTAGCATAAAGGAGTGCAATTAGATAAGATTTCTTGTATTTCTGTTATTTAGGAAATTCTAGGTTATCGGTACTAAGACCTTTAATGTCTAACTCCATTTTCTTTATCTTCTTTTCCTACGGTTGCTCTTCATATAAAATCTGGTTGTAATGGCCCACATGTTATTTCAATTATATCAACAGTTCTGAAAATTTGACTTATCGTGTACCTCTGAATGATTCTTTTTAAAAATTTTCATTTTTAATATGTGCTACAATTACTATTCGCTAGTTACTAAAAATGAAAACATGGCACTACTGTTTCAAAAATCTTAGTATTAATGCTTGCTATGGTTTTGTGTATCAGATATGAAACAACCAGAAGGTCATTGGTACCCAACCGGTTTGGGGCACTAAGGTGTTTGAGTTTTTCAGTTTCATATCGATTTCTTCTGTTTTCCTGTTGTTCTGAAGTTCATCTTCTCTTTGTCCCCTGGTCAATGTCTGTCTCACTGTGAGAATCTTTAAATATTGATTTTGGAACCATCAGAACTTAACTGTATACTTGAAGAGTCTTGATTTTGTTTTCATATCCTTCCTCATGCCTGTCTTATTTACATATTTTCCTTTTCTTTATTCCTAAAGACATATGGTTTTATTTGATTTGTTTGTTTGGTGTTTTTTTTTTTGGGGGGGGGGGGGGGGGGGGGGGGTGGTTTTTTTTTTTTTTTTTTTT
>JAPSGF010000023.1:8246125-8279064 GCA_035772895.1 Perdix hodgsoniae | reverse complement strand
TTTGTGCGGAGGGCGGCTGACGGGTGGCATTTTTGTTTGTTTGTATGTTTTCCTGCCTGCATATAAATCTTTTTGAGATGATTCGGGAAAGTTTCAGTGAAGACCCTATTTAGAAAGCTTTTTATCTTCTTTTTCCTGTTATTTCCTCTCAGTACAGATTGCTAACATTTTTAGTATCTTGGCCTCTAAGGAATTCCCTGCCACTACTGTATTCTGGCATCTTCAAATTGAATTTGTTGACTAACTTGTTGGTATTCAGCCTTTTGATATCGGAAAATTAGGATTCGGAATATATCTGAGACTTCTAAGTATACCAAAATGAATAAGTAGGAACAGGCAGCTCAAAATAAAAACTAATTGACTGCAGTCTATAGATGTTCTTTTCCTGTAACAAAAAAAGTTATAAATTAAATTTAATGTGAACACCAAACTTAGTTCTTCCACAAATTATTATTTTTTTTAATTATATGAGCTGATAATGTTCACTTCAAATTTTTCAGACACATCTGTTTCATACATCAAGAAAAAAAATCCCTCACTTGTCTGTTACTGTCCTTGGGATTCTATCTATTATACTTTTGAATTAAGCATTCCACTTTAAATATGATACTTTTCACCAAAGTTAAATATCCTGAACTGTCATATGTCTCTATTGAAGCAGTCATCAAGAAGAGATAATTTTCATGGGCAGCAGTAGAGAGAGAACATTAAGCTAAGCAGTATATAATTTAAATAATTAAAAAAGTAAACCTGCCTTACTCCAAATGGAGACCTGGTCTATTGCGTGGGCCACAGGGGCAGTTAAAGGTGAAGTATAATAAACTTTTCTCAATGATGACATAAAGGGACAAAGAATAAAGAAACCTCAGCAGTTCTGTGGAGACATGCATATATTCTTTTTACCCTGTGGACTATGTTGATGTAAGTATATGAAGATGGCAGGTATCTTTGAACCATATTGCTTTACTACATGCAAAGTGTTCATTTTTACTGTGAGTACCCATATTCTGTTGTTTTGGATATGGTTTCTATAAAATTATTAAATAATAGAGCAAGAAAGTTTCTGTTTTTTGATTAGAATTAAGTTCATGAGCTTATTTTGGCAGAAACTGCTTCTGCAGTTCTTGATCACTGGCCAACTGGACATATTTGTCCTTATTTCACTATGATTGCAATTATAAAGCTTATAAATCAACAGCTCTTTACTTTTTCCTTCATGATTTGAGGGAAGAAAGTTGTTAATGAGCAAACTTTCTATTTACAAAAAGGCTGATGGTCAAATCTCAAATGCAGTCTGATGTGTCTTCCTGTCTAAATCTGCAAAGCAGCTGTAAAAGTTACTTGGCTTGAGTAAAGCCTGCTGAGCATTTACATGATTACGTAAAGCACTTTAAATCAAAATTTACAAGCAATCAGAAGACTTAAAAAAAAATAAATGTAGTCAAGAAGTACAGCATAACATCCTTCTCCAATTTCCCCTCATTAACTACTTCATTTTTATGCATTTTGAACAGTTCCTGATGTTAAGTCAGAATGTGTCCATGATCCCATCCAAAGTGAATGCTCTCATGGTCTACATAATACTATGCAAGTTTAATTGCTTGGTTTGCATGATTCAGGAACACCTTACAATCAACCCAATTTTGGAATAAAGATTTTTTTTTTTAAAGTTATTTCAAATATATTTAAGGGAAAGTCATATCTTTTGCTTTTCAGTGTAATTTGAGGAATAATGGATACAGTCTTACATAAGTCTTAAAGTAAAAAATTCTTTTTTTCCATGACAATCTGTCAAGTAGTTTAAAATGAGTCATAAATGATGACAATCCATTTTGTAATTGTAATTGCTATTTATGCTAACAGCCTATCTATGGCTTTTGCTCTTTTTTGTATTATGGACAAATTCAATTGTTGCACTCACAATCTCATAATGTTTCTATTATCTTAATCAGAAGCAGACATTTTAAGAATATAAAATACGTGCGCAGTCATTATTTTGAAAATAAAAAGTTCATTGTTTCCAACCTTATGAAACTGCAGATGCTGACAAATAACTTGAGATGCTGGTGAATTTTTTCTAGGCTTGTAGAAGTTAAACCATGTAATATTCTCTCTTTTTAATTTCTCATCTGTAGATTTGTTGCTACTTTAGTAGATACCTTTCTGGGTGTATTTTCAGAAGTACTTAAGTATGAGTCTAATTTAATGGAAGAACAGCGAAAATACCTATGAATCTCCATTTTTAACTAAACTTCCTTCCCCTTTTACCATACCAACCATAGTAGAAAATAAATAAGTGAGAAGAATAATTGTATGCGATAGCATACACCCAGAAATTGTTGATTGTAGTGCTTCAGGACAGGGAATTTTTTATGCTGTTCAGTGAATATGAAAGTGAAGTTCATGAGAATGCACTGAATGAGAATGAGAATAATAGGGCTTGTTCTGTTAGTAGTTTAAAATCAGGGAATAAACCTGAAATAAAACTATGTGGTATCAAAACTTATGAATGATTCATTCAGGGATTAGTTGAGCATGATTAAAGGAGATTTGGGTTTTCTACTGTTACTGAAATCACTGGAAATTTTTGACTTGACATTGGGGGAGATCAATTAGTTTCTTAATACTTAATTATCATTTACTACTAATATGACATGTCATATAAAAATTCTTTAATCTATCCCATAACACTTTTATAAAATGTCCCACTGGGAGTCTGATAATTCTTTAGAAAAGAACAGAGGAATTATGGAGAATTCCAAAGTACATGCATTCAAATTGCTAAATGCTACACATTTACATGCTAAAATTTAGTTTCTTCACATCTTTCTCTCCTTATTTAATCCCTCTATGTGCATTAGAGCTTTCCATATAAACTTGGAGATCAGGGAAGGAAGTTGGTGGTATAACTGTGAAGAAGGACATTAGAAAGTGCTTCTTGTTAATTTCGTTAATTTAATGAGTTATTCTTGTTGAAGGTGAAACTGGGTAGCAATCAGATGGAACAGTCTCCCTTGAAAACTTTTTACTCCTTTTTTTTTTTTAAATTCCTGTGGAAGGGAAATTTTAATTGCCTCAAATGTAAGTAGGAATGTTTCTGGTGACAGCTGATTTTAAAATGAGCTACATAAGCATGTCCCAAATAATCTAGGAACAACTAGATCTTCTTTCCCATGCTGACTGACTCATCCACAGAAAACCCCAAATTTTGCAACAAATGTTTGGGATTTTGCCACAGCATCCTTAAACTTAGCTCAACAAATATGTCACATCTTTACCAAGTCTGCATGGAATAAAAAACTTTAATGTAAATAAGAGGAACTCACAGTCCAAGGGTAATTTCCATGTGATTTTTCATTCTGTTTTGATTTGTTTTGCTTTGCTTTGTCTTGGATCTATGTATTATTATGCAATTGTTGTTGAAGAAGTGATGTTCCAGTGGGACAAAATCTACAAATTCTATAATTTAAAATGAGCTGTATCAAGAACTCCATTGAAAACATTTTTGCCCCTTCCAGGAGGCAAAGGTATACTGGATATAGACAGCAAGGTATTATCAGTGGAGTCTTGCAGGGCTGACCTCTGTGGAGAAAGGTCAGGGTCTGCCCTGTGCTGGGCGCAGCTACAACAGATCAGCATGGGACACAGATGAACCCATCAGCCATGTCTGTGGGGTATCTTGGAAAATGCATGTAAAAGAAAGACAGAAAGCACCACACAAGCAGAGGAGAGGGGAACAATTAGAAAGAGAAACATCAGAGAGTACACCTAAGTCATAGGAAGAAGAAGATGTGCTTAATGGGAGAGAAGATATTTTACTGCAGCCCATGGAGAGGGCACATGATGGAACAGATCTTCACACTACAGCCTGAGGAAGATCTCTCACTGGAACAGATAGATATTCTCATGCTGATGAGGGGAGAAACTGAGGAAGAAGGAGCAACAGAGGGAATTTTCTACATACTGGCTGTAACACTGAGGGTGGGGAATGAGCAAGTGGATGGGTGAGACTTTGGCTGTTGGCCAAGGATAACCCATCATGCCAAGCTTTCAGCATTTTCTTTCTCTCCTAGCATTTTATTAAGAGATCTTGCTAATTATAGCTTCATGAAATAAACATATTCTCAGCTGGAATAGCAATTCAATAAGATTGAATTCTGGAGTTAAGTACAGCCATACATAGTTGATATTTGACAAGACTGTCAGTGATACTGACACAATACTACTGTAGAATACTGATCTCTTAGACCATAAAGAAAAGTTGTCCTGCTTTCTCCATCTTCAGACACCTGTTTCTTTGCTTTAGTCAGAGTTAAAATGTTTTTTGTCCAGAATTGTCCTTGCAATTTTTTTTCCCGGTATTTTTCACAGACAGCTGGCATGACAGAAATCAAAGGTAGATATGGAAGGAGGCTCATGTAATGTCCTACTTGAAACCCACAGACAACATGTTAGTTTAATAAACTGTCTAAAACAGTATGTCTAATTTTCATAATTTTTGTATGGTATTTTTTTCAGAGAGAGGAGGGCTGTGATGCCCTCATGACAGGATGTAGGAGAGGTACTTAAGACTTACTCTTATATCTCCGTTGAAGCCATTTGTAGCTCCAGCTTTCCCTCTATCTCATTTGAGATTAAGAATTGGTGGCATTTATTTATTATTCCTCTGATAGCGTTATTTAAAAAATAAAATGGTGAGTTTTGAAGCATTACATTCAAGGAAATGTGATTGAAGTACTTCTCTATTGTAAAATATTCATGTACTGTATTCCAGAGAACGCTTTGCCATATCCTTTTTAGGTTACATTTATACGATTCACTGCTCTTCCTACCACCCTTACTTTTCCTCTCTACCTCATGTACACGAATTAGAGGATTTTAGGATACTTGGAAACCAGAACTCTGTCAAAAAATAATTTCTTCTTCATTAAGATAAACCTGGAAGTCTGCCACAACACTGCCAGAGATAGAAATTTCAATTTTCTGGTAGGCTGAAGCATAAAAATGAGGAAAATAAAATGCATTCTAAAATTCATCTTCTCAACTGAATTAATTATAATATACTATACGTGTTGTGCTCTGAATGCTAGTCTGCAGAAGTCACAGCAGGACCACTGTGCCTTGTCCAGCTTGGAATATCCTGGCAGTTGATTTGCTGTGTATTTTCCTATTAATAAATTTGAATCCTCTGTGAGAAAGAGCGGATGCTTAATGTTGCTGTCTCATTTTGTTTATTTGCTACTAATACCCTGTGATGCATTTGGATTACTTACCTTTGTTATTAAAAAGTTAATGTATTGCCAGATAACTGAAAATTTGCCTCCTTGACACATTCATTGATTGCTCAAGTTCAATATCCAGTTATGGGAAAGAGTCTACAGCATTAGTTAGCCTAAACTGCTGTTGTAGAAACAGTTACACTTGGAGTATACAAGCTGAAGTTAAAAAGAGATTATAGTCCATCTTTCAAAAGTACATTTATTTAATGAAAGCAATAAAGTTCAAAATTATAATGATCTGATTAAGTTGTAAGACTATGCAGCTGTGGGTTTGCATTATGAGTTTACTTAGTTAAAGACCCTCAAAACTGACCAGCGTGCAGCAGAATTTCACTGTGTCAGTGTAAGTTTTTAGGATCATAGAATGATAAAATGGCTTGGTTTGGAAAGGACCTTAAAGATTATCTAGTTCCAACCTCCCTTTTGCACACAGGGTGGTTACTCTATCCAGGTTGCCCCCCTACAACCTAACCTGGCCTTGAAATTCTCCAGGGTTCAGATATCTGCAACTTCTCTAGCAAAGTTATTCTAGTGCCTTATCCCAGATGATTGCTTAGCCTTTTTTTTGTAGGAGAGGTTCTCCAACCCTTTGATCATCTTCATGCCCCTCCTCAGGACCTGCTGGAACGCCTCCACATCACTCTTGTGCTGGGTTCCCACGCCTTGATACGGTGTTCCATGTAGATCCTCATGAGGGACAGAAGAGAGAGACAATCTTCTTTCCCTCTACCTGCTGCCATCCCTCTTTTGATGCAGCCCAGAACACAGTTGGCCTTCAGGGCTGCAAGAGCACACTGCTGGCTCATGTCCAGCTTTTCGTCCACCAGACCCCCAGGTCCTTCTCTGCAGAACTGCTCCCAATGAATTCTTCTCCCAGTCTGTACACTTATCTGGGATTGCCTTGACCCAAGTGCAAAACTGTGTATTTGGCCACACTGAACCTTCTTTGGCTCACATGGGCATACTTTTCAAGCCTGACTAGGTCCTTTTGAATGGCATCCCTTCCTTCTGTCATATGAATTGCAACACTCAGTTTGGTGTTGCCTACACACTTGCTGGGGGTACTCTTGATATCACTGCCAATTCAATTGATGAAGGTATTAAGGAGCATCTATCCCAAGATGGATCTCTGAAGGACATCACCTGCCTCCAGCTGGACACAGAGACATTGACAACAAGTCTTTGGCTGTGGCCATCTATCCAATTCCTTACTTTCTCACAGAATGTCAGTTTTGGACAAGTTATGCTTTAACTGACTTCTAACTAGGTTTCTTATGCTGCTATGATGTTTCAGGATTTTATTTGATTTTTTTTTGGCGGGGGGGGGGGGGGGGGGGGGGGGGAGTGTTAATAGTTTGAGAATATTTACAGAAATTAATGTATTTTCCTGATCATCATAAAATTTGGTTAATGCATTTTGCATCTTATGGTTCACCAGAGATATGGAGAATATGGACTTAGAAGTACAAGTTATATAGCTGTACACACAAAAGGGAACGTGTAATACACACAGTGCTTTCTTTATACAGTCTGGTAATCTTGGTGTGTATGCATTTATTTATTTCCTAACCTTTGCAGACAGGAATAGCAGTGATGCAGATCAGCTTGTTTTCCTTTTGATATGCTTTTTCATTAGCTTCACAGATTTACTGAAGTTGTGTTAATGCAAGACTTGAATAAGTTTCACTTTTTTATGGGTTATCATCTTTATTACCTCATATTTATACATTTGCACTTCCAGGTATGCAGAGGGGAATGCATACATTTGTAGAATATGTGTATTTCCTTACTGAGTCAGGGATTAAAGATTTGGTCATACTGAGTCAAGAAAATCTTTCCATTAAGTTAGGTGTATGTAGTATAAGACTGATGATTTTGTGGTTATCTGCATGCGTTTGCAGGAAAAAGAGATAGAATGACTAACTGTAAAGCCACTGAACATTTAGAACAAAAGAACAATTACATTAGTCTAGACAGGGAATTTACTTGGCTTCCCTATTCCAATAAATCACTGTTCAATAATGCTTTGTGCAATGGATGAGATCTCACAAGCAATACTGCATTTCTCACTGTGATTTTGCCTAGTGCTAACTTATGGATTACAGTTTGATTTATGACAGAGTATTAAGAAGAAGAAAAAAGTGGGGAGATATCTACAAATATCAAAACAGGATCTTAATTTTGTGTAGAGAAGAATTACCCCAGGTGCAAAAAAATACAAAAGGCACAGAAGAAAATTAAGGAAAAAAGAAAACATGAGGAAAGACAGATAAAAGCGTCTGCTACAGAAAATAATGGTAGTCTCTCAGTTCAAGACTTCTAAAGCTAGACAAGGTGCAGAGTATTAGTGCCAGATTAGAAATGTTAAGCAAATGAATTTGACTGGTTTTATTTTTTCCTTAAAATTATATCAGTATTAATTTTTTCACTTTGCTCAATTTATAGTTTCTCTTATTTAATATCACTTAGCTCATAACAATAATACTTCTTCAACTGAACAAAATGCCAAGGATTTAAATAAAAAGAACAGGTAAAATACGTTAAAATTTAAAGGACTGTTTTAAGCAACCAGGGTTAGAAATGTCTGGAAACTTATTAAAGTAAATCCAAACTGCATCTTACGCATGTAATTTAAGCTAATTCTAGACTTGTTCTTTGGACTAAGTCAATTATCTTGGAGCACTAGATGTAGAGTTGTTTCGTCTAGTATGGTTTCAACTTTGAGAAATCTAGTTTGTACCCTCCAAGGACTGTGTGCCACATAAAGAAAGGCATAATAAGTGGGGATAGTGGAAAGCACACTTCTGATCCTTGTTAAAATCCTAACTTAATGCTTATTCTGTCAGGTATCCAAAGTAATGCTATTAAGTTTTTATTAGCTTTTTGTTTTTATTATCTAAATAATTGTGTATAGTTTTATTTCGTGTCTTAACAGTATGAGACTTGGGACAGAAAGAAAGGGCTTTTAAGGAAAATCAGATTCTAAGAAGAATAACATAGGAGAAGATGAACAGAGAAACAAAAAGGATATGTTACTTTATGGACTGTAAAATTTAAATATAAATTCTAGTTCTGAATGTTGATGTAATCTAAGAAATAGTCACATTCTTCATAGTATGTTTATCTTAATGACTTATTATATTTCAGTCCAGTTGTAGTGACAAGTAGTGTATTTTCCTGATGATTTCTGCTTTATTTGTTGTATCTTCCGTTCAAGAGAAACTTTTAGAAGAGTGATTGTGTTTAAGACATATGCAGTATAAAACAGCTAAGATAGTTTGACAATGCAATCACTGGCAATAACTTGCTAGAGATCCTAAAATAATAATAATAAAGTATAAACTCTGTTCAAAATCAGATTAATTGTCTTGTTTCTCAACATCTGAGCTCTACTCTGGTCATGTGTTACTCTGTAAATAAGAAGACAGGTGGGAAAAAAACTAACAAAAAAAACAGGAAAGAGGGATTTTTTTTTCCCCCACTATAGTTGGGAAAGAATTGTGAAGTTCTGTTTTTTTTTTTTTCCTTTTTTTTTCTTTTCTGTTATCATTTGTTTTATTTGAAAAAATACATGTGGTCTACAGAGATATCATTGGCAAGAAATGAGACAATATCACAAGTGTATGTTGTGAAAAGTGTTTTTCACACATACATTTGCTGTGAATGATAGTTCTTCTCTAAAGGCTTTCTTCTGCAGGAATTTCAGATGTACTTTGCAGATCTCTTTATATACTGTATTGTTTGTTTACACAAGTTATGTGCTGTTTTTCTTCCCAGTCTCAAATATCTAAGAAAAACAGAAATGAAACTCCAATGAAAAATGTAGGTAAAAATGATTGTTTCCTTTTAATTGGTTTCTTTTACCAAGTGTGGGCATACAAGATGAATAATGCATGTCACATATATTAGGGACAGCATATATGTCAGAATATATAAGTATTGATACGTTTAGATATCTAAAACTCTATGAGGGAAAAGAAGGAGAACTGTTTTTTCTGATCAAGCTTGTTTTCTCCACTTCCATGTGAAATGAAAAGTGCCTTGATACCTTTGAAGAGCAAGAAAGAGCAAATGTTAGTGTTTTGATCTAAGAAAGATAGTCAGATGTTGGCTATTCTTTGATCTGACACCTAGAAGAATAAGGTATCCAGTGTTTGTTGGGTTAATTGCTCCCTGTGTACAAGCTGCAGAATACTGAACATTTGAACTGCTGTTAACTCCTCTTGAGGTACTAATTTGAAGATACAGCACCAGTTCCATCCAGTATATATAAAAAGGGTTCTGTATCTAATGCTACTGTCTTAATGTGAGAACTTTTTAAATCAGAAAGTAAAGAGATATATTCTGTCATTTCTTCAACCTGCCACAGATCATGGATTGCCTGGCATTTGAGGGATACTGTGAGATTTTTATTTAACTTATGGAAGCTCCTTGTTAAAATATTGGCAGAAAGTCATTGCTCGAAGGATGATTATATGGTAGAGCAGAGTATCTATGTTCATTTATACATGTGAAAGCTCTCACAGTTTTGATGGGAAGAAAGGTTTCTTTATTGTTCATTTTTAAAATTCAATACTATTTTCATCCCTTTGGATATGTGCTTCTGTTTATATTTTGAAATAAAGGCACCAGTGATCTACATATCTACATTAAGATCCAACACTTAAGAATTACTGAGAAATTATTAACAATAAGACTCCATATGGAAGTATAAATAATTCACACCTTGTGTGTTTTGTTCCATCTCTTAGGGAATATAAACTTTGCAACAATCAAGGTGAGTGTCATCATTAATTATAGTTAAAATGCTGATGTAGGGATACTTTTCCTGACAAAGCAATGCACACAGCCAAACTTTAAAAAAACTTTATTAAGGGACTGAAAGGAGATTAAAATTATAACATTTATGCGCTTAGTTATTTAGTTACTGAACACTCCATTAGACATAAAAGCACAGTTTTTGCAAATGCTAGAGATTATTTTTATCTGACATGATACTTTTGCAGGATTCAAAAAGGCATCTGTGCAAGCTTTACATATTTTAAAATTATGTGTACTATCACTTCTAGAATATGTACTGAAAATATCTGTTCACTATGATGGCAGTGTCCTCGCTCCTTCCTCAGCCTGCCAGATTTTGCTGGAAGTTGCAAAGTGTTTCAAAGGCCTTCATAACATTTCAAAATATTTTCTATCTGTGTACAGTGACATTCTATAGTGTTATTTTAGTCTGCTGCAGCTTGTGAAGTCTTAATTAAATGGTCAGAGTTGCTAACACTTTTTACTTTTTACTCAATTACTTTGTTTGATTTCCATGGTTTTTGCTTTTTTTTTCCCCAAATGCATGTACAACTTTGTACACCTGCAGTTGCCAGAGTTTCTTGTCATCTAGCTGTCTCTGCACTATAATAAAATTTCCACATAACTGTTCCAGGCAGTCTTTATCTGATCATTTTTTCCTGTCTGTGAGGTGGCTGTGTAACTGTGCTGCAGTTGCTTGAGTTACTTTAGTTGCTTGCACAACTGAAGTATAATGGATATTCTCCTTGTTCTGTACCGCTGAAAGAGTCTTTGTCACCAAGCAGATGCTGCATTATTTTGGGAACTACACTGCAAAGAACACAAAGACATTAAGCACATCTGTGAGCATCTTCAATCTGGATGTGCTAAGTAGATATGAATCCTTTAGCAAATCTGGAAGCTGATTAGGACATTCATTCTGCTCCTCCCTCCCTATCTTAACTATTGAAATACTTTGTTTAAAGCAGAGCCAGAGCTTTGGACATAAGTGAAATGTAATCTTGAAAATGCCACTATAAGACAGATACTCAGATTGGCATATAAAAAATTATGATAAGATTCATTTTGAGCTTGTCCATAAAAAAACTCACAGCTATCAGAGTTCAAGAAGGCAGTTTTATTATTATTTTTTTTAATTTAGTTCCAGAAATAAGTAAAACTGAGAAACTGGATATATTTTTTTAACCTTTTCTTCTACAAAGTCACAGTACTTAAAGCATGTAGAACTTTTATGAGTTTCACTTTTCATTATTTAACCCAGTATAATTTGAACACTGTCAAAAGCTTCAGGACTAGAAGTGACTCCTGCAGTTTAGTAATTCCCATTCAGTACTATCAAGTACAGACTATCCAAGTGATAGTCTGACAGCTCAAATGACTAGGGACATTAATTCCCATGTTATTAAATGGGCACTGCACTCAGTAGAAAATAAACTTGATTGTGGTGAATTAGTATTTTGGATATTATTTCTTATTTTGAAGGCTCATCTGTATAGCTCGAGGATGAGAAGTTCGACCTTCACAGACAGAGGACACATCACTTACGTGCCAGGATAACTGACTGTTTAATGAATCTTCCTTGTTTCAGCTGCCTCTAGTTCTTAGTAACTACACCATAATATTACTAAATCAGGCAAACCGAATAAGTTCAGAGAAGCCACTGATAAAAGAGATGCTGCTATACTACTACTGAAGCTAGAGGAAAGGAATATGTCTAATAGTCCATAATTACCAGTTTTGCTTTCCTTTGTTTTTTTTCATCTGTGTTAGAATTAAATATGAACTCACTGGGAGCTGTGCAGTAGCTGCAGGTGACTGGAAAACCCTGATGATAGATTTTCTGGAAAGAGGGTGGAGAAGGAGATGAGAAATCAGGTTTCCATTTTTTTTTCTTGGGAGAACCAACCTATCATGCTGGTGCATTTTCATCTGAGGGGTTCAAAAGACGATTTTCTAAAGCTTTCTGAAAAGTAAGATGAAAAAGGCAAATAGAGGAAACAAACTGCTGCTCGAGTCCTTTTCTTCTGCCTCGAGAGTTGAATTCGTTCAAAGTGTTGAGGAAACTTCTCTGGCAATACTGTATGTGTGATGATGAATGTTCACATGGTATAGTGTCCTTCCAGTGATTGCAAGTGGCTGGCAGGAGCAGTAGCTAAGAGATTCACCCTTTCCTTTGCTAAGGTGTAGCTTCTTCGTGGTGACTGATGGAGGGTTTGACCAAGAACATGACTGAGAAGGGCCACCATTATTATCATTATTATTTTTTAACTCTGGTATCTAGACTCTACAGAGAAATAACTTTGAAGACACTGTTTACTGGAACAGTATAGTTACAAATTAATTTACCCTGTAATATCAATCCCCAGCTAGAAACTGAGTGAGTGGAGTATTTATACTGGGGAGTTTGGATGCTTCTGTCACAGTTGCAATATGTTGTCATGGATCTTAATGCAGATATTGACAAATAGTAAGTGTTGTTACAAATGTCAGTAAAGGTGGTGTCAGTATGGCTCCACAAATCATTTTTTTTTTTTAAAAAAAACAAAAACAAAAAAACAGTTCAATTTAAAAACAGTTTGGTTTTCCCCAAGACCACTTTGTTCTTTTGATTATTTCTTTGCTTACACTAGTAAAATCTATAACAGTTCCATATATTAGTAAAATACTATAGACCCCCATGTAATGATAGATGAATTCAGTAGGAACTAGGTTGCTTTATCAAGGGAAAATCAGAACTTCCTAACATGGCTTCTCTTTAGAGAAAAACATAAAGTGATATTTTTTTGGTGGACTTGAACTTTAAGGCTGATGCAGTGATTATATGGAAGCTAGCACGGGCTGATGACAGCAGATGGATTGAATAGCCAGGAGGTAATTTTTGTTTTGTTTCTACTGGTTGTTTGTTTCAAATTTTTCATTTTGTTTCTTTGCTATAATTTAAGCAGATAATTATGAAAAAAAATGCAACTGAGAAATTTATGTATGGCTGATATGAAATAAAACTTTGCAAAAAACAAAGAATCACAATGTACTTCGGTAGCATTTTAACCATTACTATATTTTGAACACTTCATTTTTTACTTTTCCTCATATCTTTTTTCAATAGAAATGACAACTTGGAGTATTTCCATTACTAAAACCAAGCAGTGACACTGTGATTATGCACTGTATCTCAAGATTTCATACCCACTTTGATGTACAGAAGAGCTCAGAACTATGTAAAGTAGCCAGGAACAAGAGGGACTGACAAATGTCGCTTCTGGCATAGCTATTCTTTATTAAAATTCAGAGCTGATATTATTATTCTGAAAGGTTGCTTTGAATTAGAGTAAAAGCATCTTCCTGAAACTTTCCTTTTGAACAGAAAGTTCAATCTCTTTTTTTCTCCATTTTCCAGTCATTACCTCCTTTATCAAGACTCTTGAAATATCAAAGGATCATTGTATAGTAAAAATTAAAAAAACTGCGGTTTGAGATAATACTAAGAGCACATCTTCAGGTCATTACTTAAATAGAAGTTCCTTTGTGCTATGATCAAAAGTCTTATGCTCTGATATGAGAAAACAGTAATCAGAAAGCTTGTGTTGTCATATATATTAATGTCACTTCTGCATATAATATTTTTGTTGGAAAATATTTTAAAAATTTCTGAGGCTAGACAGACTTTCAAATACTTTTACTTCCAGTATCTTTTCTGTGATTTATGGATTTTTCACTTATTACATAAGGAAGAATTTTAAGCAGATATCAGTTTTATCCACAAGTTTAAAAGGTCAAAATAGAAAAACATTCCGAATTTAACTAATAAGTTTTTCAATGGCTTCAATTCATTGCATTACTAAAATACATTGTAATACACTTTATTTTTCCTTTTTTTAAAAATTTTCTTTTTCTTTTTAATTTCATGAGTTAATTTATTTTTATATTACCATGTTGTTAAAATACGATCAACCTGTTTTGCAAAAGAAAGAAGATTTTGAATTTTCTTGTATTTTTAAATTTCTTTAATGACCAGTAGCCTAAATTTATTGTTTTTGGGAAACTGTATTCTGTATCATACTGAATAAAACCACTGTTGCATATATACAACTAATGTCAAAAACTGAAAGCATCATTTTCTATCATGAATGAAGTACACATTTCTCCTCATAGTAAGCAATATGCGCACAAGTAAATTCTTCAGACAGCCTCTTTGTTTTTTCATTTGTAACTGAGGACATGATTATAATAAACTTTCACAAAAATCTCCAAGAATTATTAAGTACATATATGGTTATGCAAGTGAAGTCCAAAAATTATCCTTGATAGGCAAGAAATTTTGGCTGATGTATCCATTTGACTACAGAGGCTTCATACCAGAAAAATTGTGTGTTAAGTGTCTTCTAAGCACCACAGCTTAGAAAAAAAAGGGAGATAAAAAATATTTTTTATTCTATTCAGAAACATTATACATTTATGCATATTTTTCAGCTTCCAAGCATGTTTCAGATCCCTAACATCACATGCATTTATTCCATCTGTTCTGGAACTATCTGATTGTACTTAAAAGAGCTACAGTGTTTCTGTCTATTCATTGCAGCATATGATTACAAAATGCTTGCTGTAGTGTGGAAAATGTCTGCAGCATTCCAGTCGCAGCATACCTCACTGTGCAGCATGAAAATGAAAATTTGAAAATGTTGATGAAAAGTTTGTATTTTTCATTGCCCAGTCAAAACAACATCACTCAAAAATCCGATTTAGCTAAATATTCTGTAGTAGCATCTAATATGAGAAATTAATGCAAGTCATCAATCTTGCATCATCATCCAGTCTCATCTAGTCAAAGGACTTCATCTGTATCAGTCAGCTAAAATGAAAATTTCTTAAAGAGACACATAGGTATAGCCCTAAATTTCAGGGTAGATTTTGGTTTTAAATCTTTACAGTTATACTTTGCTCTTCTTTCAGATTAGAAATCTGGATGAAAGTAGAAACCATTTTTGGCAGTAACTGCAACTGTTACAAAATGTGATTAGAATATAAATATTTAATTTATATAATTGATTTATGGAGTGAATATATTAATAATTTTCATGATTGAATATGGAATTGATCTTTACTTTAATAGATTTGTAATAAAAATAAAGCCAACAAATAGTAAGATTTAGAATAGGATTCTTTAGGCAGGGAATATTCTTTTTTTTGCTTAGACATAGCTCAAATAATATCATGCAGACTGCCAAAGAAAAATCTCTGTACGTATCTGAATAATATTTTTAAGCTCAATAGAGTCCCCTTGAAAGTAAGAGACATTTTGATGTCAATAATTATGATAATATGAAATAAAAAAATAAGCAATTATAAGAAAACAAAGTATCAGACAGAAAAAAATTATGGTTAAAATTACAGTAATGACCTGATCCCATTTTTATGTTTTTTTATATATTCAACAGGTAGGATCATATTGCATGTAATATAACAATGGATAAGACTGCATTAGAACATTTATCAACAAATATTTTATCAAAAAAATACAGACAGATTTTTAACTATTGAAATGCTACTGATCTTATTCATGTTATTGTGTTAATGATCGTTTGTAAATTATCCATTAAATATAAATTTAAGGGTGCTTAGCACTAGTTTTAAATATATGATTTTTGGTCAGTAAATCAAGTGAAGATGACTTCTTAATCTTCGTGAGATGTGCTGGAAAGATTTTCAAGAGGTTTTTTTTTACTTTGACTAAAAATTATCAATCGTCTAATATGATCAGTCATCTGTTATGAAAAATAGTTTTCAAATATTTTCATCAAACATCACCTACTTGTTTGTAAGTTCCATGCAGAATATATAAAATATCAGTTTTCTGGCAATTTCAATAATGTATGATCATTCATATGGTCAAATTCAGAAAAGTACAATTGTCATTGAATAATCAATACAAGTAGAATAAAACATTTCCAAATTGTATAGCTGCAAAAAGAAAATGGCAAGATTGCAGAAATTCATCATGATGGACCAATGAGAAAAAAAATGCTTTGTATGTTGTACATAAATTGCAGAATAAATGTATAAAATCAGTTTGTGTTCATAAAAGAAAATCACTGACATATTAAGATAGCATAAAATATTTATGCTCCAGGAGGGAGAAGTGTTTCACAAAATTAAAAATCAATTTCAGTTCTAGAGGACTGAAGTTCTTCAGAGTAATTCTCTTGCCTCTAAAACCCTGTTTCCCACAGTGCAAAAACTGGTGGCCCAGGCCATAGGATCCTCTCACTGAATCTGAGATACTTAACCTAAATGAGAAACCTAGAATATCCTTCTGTCTCTCTCTCAGCCAGAAAAATGTGGTTAGGACCTGTGCTCAGGAAAAAATGAGAGTTTATGACTCTGAATCCACACTTTAAGGAAAAGAATACTTGACCTGCTGGAAACCAGTAAGCTGCCCCACAGTGTCAGTAATGCTAATTAATGCAAAAAACTGTATACCTCTGATTACTTAAGCATGATGATTCAGAACACTATGAATCTCAAGAGAATTTTTTTTAAATTAAGAATAATTTTGCTGGGATCCAGAGAATGCTTTTGAATTTACACGGACAACTTAAACACAGAAAGTTGTGCTGATATCTAATTGCCATTTTGTCAGATAGAATCTTTCACTACACAGAAGATCAATTAATGTGACCAAAACATATTAAACAATGTGCAGAATGGAGAGCAAATATTAATTCAACCCTACTTTTACACTGATTTTAAAAGTGATTTTCAGTTTGCAAAATGACATTTAACTAGTGCACAGTGGTTTTTGTTGTTGTTTGTTTATTTGTTTATACAAAAATAAATTTCTCCTCAACAAGTATGCCGAAAAGTCTGTTTCATTTAATGAAAGTAGCATCAGAGATTACGTATTATACCTCATTGCCTTGGAACTTTCTACATCTACTGATAGTAATTTCTATCCACTGATAACTATTGATGTTCTATTTATATGTACTTTTTATTTTTTTGGACAATTTGTTTTGTTTCTGCTGCTTTCCTGATAACTTCAGAAATTTTAAAATACTTGGACATGAAGAAGTAAGGTAAAGTCTACCAACTCACGTACTCTGAATTAAGTGCGCCATTAGCTTGTGTTTATCTTTTTTTTTTTTTTTTAAAGTGCAATTAGTTTCTTTTAAATAAAAATGAGTTGTTGTATCTCACAAATATGTTAGTGCTTTACCTTAACAAAGAACTTGTAGTTAGAAATGATTAAAAACTAATGAATTTTCATGAACTGTACTAAAAGACATTGGAGTGATAAGAAATAAATACCCGTTGGTTGTCAGATTATTGCTAAGGTATCTATTATAACTTTGATTACAAACAAATCTTTGAAGCGGGAAAAACAAAGGAAAAATTGTTTTGAAGCTTTGATAATTTAAAATTGAGTCTAGCACTAAGCAACATTCAGGTGAAATTTTACCACTCTGAATGTATGGCTAAATTGAGAAAGTAGTTTAGATCAGGAAGAACAGAGCTGTAGAAGAAAGTGGTGATGCAAAGGTGATGTTTGTATTAGTGATATTTCAGGGTTTTATTTCTGTTGCACAGTAGTTTTAATCTTGTTATATGGATTAAATGTCCATTTGCAGCTGCAAGGTGACTTCTGGTTTAGTTTGATGTGGAGGCAATCTCAGTCAGGTTCCTTGAAATCATTTCAACATGAAAGTACAGTAACAGTACTGTAGTGGGAATATTGTCTCCTGATTCAGAGTGCACCCACTGTGTATGTGCACCCTTAAGGTGAGGTGAACACACAGGTCTTGGCAAACAGGAGAATAGCCAAAGTCATTCTTGTCTTTGAAAGGATCAAGAAGGAGTATCTGGGAAACTAAATGCCAGTCATCATTACCTCATTACCACCCTGGAAAGTGATGGAACAACTTGTTCTGGATGCAATCTCCAAGCAATTGGAAGAGAAGAATGTTATCAGGAGCACTTGACATGATTCACCAAGGTGAAATCATGCTTAACCAATCCAGTAGCTTTTTATGGTGTCATTGCTCACTGGGTAAATAGGGGGAGAGCAGTGAATGCTGGAAAGCTTGACTTCAGCAAGACTTTTGAGACCATTTCCCACAACATCTTCATTATGAAACTTAGAAAGAGCAGGATAGATGAGTGAATGGTGAGGTGAACTGAAAACTGGCTGACCGGCAGAGCTCAAAGTGTTGTCACCAGCACTGCAGAGTGTGGTTTGAGGCCTGTGACTAGTGGTGTTCCCCACTGGCTGGTGCTGGGTCTGGTATCGTTCAATATCTTCATCAAAGACTTGGATAAAGATATAGAGTTCATCCTCAGCTAGTTTGCTGATGATACAAAGGTGGGAGGAGTGGTTGAGGCAACAGAAGGCTGTGCTGCCATTCAGTAAGAACTGGACAGGCCACAAATTTGATCTGAGAGGAATTTGATGAGGTTCAGCAGCAGCCAGTACAGAGTATAGCACCTGGGGAGGAATAACCATATTCATCTGTACAGGTGAGGAACTGGCCTGTGGGAAAGGAACTCTGCAGAGAAGGACCTGAGTGTCCTGGCAGGCAACAGGTTGGCCATGAGTCAGTAGTGCACCTGTGCAGCCATGAAAGCCAGTGGTTTCCTGGGGCGCATTAAAATAGCCTATCTCCAGATGTGTACCAAATGCCGTACACTTGACTAAAGGAGTTAGAGCAGTTCTAACAAATTTAGCTTTGGACAGTGTTTGGGAATATTCCAGCCAGGATACAAAAATAGAAGTGTGTACATAAGCCTCACCCTTTAAATTCTTCAGTATATAATCTCTTCTTATGATAACTTATTATTGTAGACGCAATGCACAGCGTATCTATTAATAGTGTTATTAGTTTAGTCTTGAAAGAGTCTATGGTTTATATTTTTCTTATCAAAATAGTATCATTCTAAATAGGGATTAGCCTCAAAACCCCTTGAAGATATTTTATGGTATTTCAAAAGGAGAATATGAAGAGCCTGACACCAAAGGAAAGACAAAAGTTTGGAGTTTGGGCTCTTGCTGGGCAGTAAAACAAGCCCAGTGTTCTGAGACACTACAACTGAGATTCAACAGGAAACATATAAGTACTAGTTCAACCAATAACTCCTGCTACAAATTGAGATTTTAGGATAATTAATTTCAATTTTCTTAAAGTTCAATTAGAATCACTAAGTTCCCACTACTTACCCCTTTTCTTTATAATTTCCTATATTGCTTCCATTGAACTCCAGGGATCTGATGGTATAGAATGTCTTAATTCTTTCATTTAAGCAAGGATGACTCAATTTATCTTTAGTTTGTCTTTGAGCAAAATCCCCTACTTTGATAGTTTTTCACTTCTACTCTGCTGAGATAATAGATGTTTTATAATCAGGAGATAAAAGAGATGGGCTGCTCAGATGAAATTTCAGAAGATGGAGAAAACTGGGAACTACTGAGGTCTTCCTTACCTTAAAATCTTCGCAGACCAAAAATTCAGTGTGTACCATATTGAGCTAGAAAAGGAAGTTATTTAAAATACTTCCTATGGATGATTTAGAGCCTTTTGACTGGTTTCCCCCGGTTAAAGTTCATGTTTCCTTAGCGGATTAAGAATCATAAGCAATGCTTATACCAGGTAAAATAGTACTGTTGATAATACATGGTGTTTAAAAATAATAATAATAATAATAAAAAAATCCTTGTATTGCTGAAAATTACGTAAATATTGGAGAAAAATAGTCAATATATATTCAAAAAAGGAGCAGGGATGTACCAGTTCTCAGGTCAGTGTTTCAAAAATTAACTGGTTTGATGATATGCTGATACGAAACTTATCTCAGAAATACCGTATATCTTTATACATAGAAATATTAAGTACTTTCGCCATAATACTGAAAACGGCACTGTCAGATATCAAGGCTTTCATCTTTTAAAAGCACTGCTTCTGTAAGAGAACCTTCATTCTCAGAAGTGTATTTGACATAAATAACCTAAATTATAATGGTTTTTTCTGGAGCATTATTTAGAGCTCAAGATAGGTTGTCTCTTCTTAATGACCTCCTTAATGACTATATACTTTGCTGCAGGCAGTGAAATCTTAACCAGAGTTCTATCAGAATATTTCATATGAAATACAGATTAAATTCTGAATCTTGACATTACTGCTAAAAGCATTTTTAACAGCAATTTTTTTAGTTTGACTGTTACAAAGAAAGTGAAGGGGAATAAATAGAAAGACACATAGGAAGACACAATGTGAAAATTATTGCTCTAAAAACAATCTTTGAACCAATATATAGTGACAACTGGGATCCCAGAAGTTGCCTTCTTATTTGAGGAAGATATAGTGGGATTTCTTTCAAAATGTCGATTAATGAAAAGAACACTGTAAAATCATGCTGAAAGAAACACCCTCAGTCTTTTTCTGGTAGCCTTTACAAATATAATGTATATGCCCACTGAATTTTAGAAAGGTATATTAATATTGGATACAAGTTCAATTTTTTGAAGTGTAACTTGGGAGCATTTTATACATACCAGCAATATTACAGCAACTGACAATTACAGCTGTAAAATGTCCCAGACTGGGACAGGTGGGTCACATTTGTGGGTTCACCAGTTATGGCAGATGTTCCCTTTTGGTTTACCCCTCATTACAATCATTTATATATATATAAGAAAGAAGCTCTCAAACTGATGATACAATAGCTGTATGATGGTAAATCCTGTTGCCTTACAGTTACAGTATATCCAGATATCCCAATGAGTAACACACATTTCCTTAGCAAATAGTTTTCTTTTTTTTTTTCTTTTTTTTTTCAATTTGTATTATAAAAATAACACAAATTTCCCCCTGCTTATAGTGAAGTACCAGAAATGCAATCCATGTACAAAAAACCTTTTCATTTTGGTAAAACCAGAGGAAAAAAAAAAACATGCCATTCTGTATGGTATGAAAATTAAAACACACCTAAATTGAAAACAACAGTTGCAGGACAGTGGGCAGACATGCATATTTTGGCCTGTGGTCATGACATTGTGGGAGTCAAAAAGAGAAGTTTCCAGATTGGAGACTTTCCTGATGTGACGTGGCAGCCGCTCAAAGAGCTCCTGCTAGCGTGCAGATGGCTGTGGCAACCGTACACACCAGCAGCAGCCAGGGCCTAGCTCTGATCGCTGTCCTGCTGAGGAGAAGTATGACTCCATGGGCAGCTCTGCAAGCTTCCTATCAAGGCATCTGCATTTTGCTGGCACATTGATTCTTGCACACTGGTCTCGTGGAAAGTTGCATCCATGGCTATTTTATAAATCTGCTACCCAGTCTGCTAGCAGAAAATAAAAAGAGTTTACCATCATATGTTGTTACTGTTAAAAGCTTTTTTGGAGAGCAGAAATACTCATTTTGTTCCATATGTGGATGTATTCGTGCTTGTTTAATGCCAGCTCATGTGATCTGTGGCCTCTGTATGTCAAGATATTTGAAGCAGAAACTATCCCAGTTAGTTTTGCAATTGCAAAAACAGTGATAACTCTCACTGACACAAAGTGCTTACAGCTATTTTGTGTGCCTATATGTGACTGAAGTAAAACTGGCAATTTTCTTAATCTGGAGTACATGAAACTATAAACGTATAGTTAAGTAGGTAGGTTAGCACTCTAGAGCATTGCAATGCAACAGTAGATGTTATCAAAGAAAGATTATGAGTTACATGCCCCTGGGAAGTTTATACAGATGAATCTACAGGGCTCCATGATAAACTGAGCTCATTTAAAACTTGAAAATATTCAATAAGTAATGTGTTTTTTACACTTTATACCAATAGACAGTGAAAATAGGATTACATTAAAATTTAACTCAGTGGTTCACAATCATGGAAATTGTTGTTAATGAAAAAGAATATAACAAAATTCTGTCTTTATATAAAATCAGTAAGAGCAAGTAGATGGAAAAAATCATAGTCAATCTCCATCTCTATCTTCACTGTTTGGAGCTGTGCGGAGCCCAGCACTAGTAGCAATTAATAAAGAATTTCTGCAATAGTTCTGGGATAGAAACAGATCACAGTGTTTGTATAGTCTGGAGCATCTGATGGATAGACATTCAACATCTGCCTTGTCTGAACAGGAAAATATTTCCTTAGAAAAAAGTTGTGCAAGCCAGAACACATATAGAGATCCTGTGTCTATTGACTTTATCAGCAGTGTATACAGAAACCTCAGCTGGGACACTGATAATAGCTATGAATGTTGATTGGTTTCACTAAACATCATGGGGTAATTCAGAGATGACAACAACTATCAGAAAAAAAAAAAAAGAGATTTTTGTATTCTGGATAATGTTTAGAATTTGATAAGAAGATAGGTTAGTAATGTGTTCTAATTGGGTAAGGTTCAGTGATGGGTATTTCTCAGTGGTAATTATCAGGTAACAGCAAGAGTTAATATTCATGAGATAGGATCAAAGACCAGCATTCAGCAGAAAATATGTCTGGAATATTTTGGCAGATTTTCAGGTACATGAGCTGAATTAGTATCTTTAAAATCCCTGCAAGCCTGGATCTCCCAATTTATTCAATATGATTCCTGATTGAACAGAGAGAATTTGGTTTCCCTGTCTCCTTTGAGATTGTAAATAAGTGCACTGTATTCAACTTATTTTTTTACCACTTAATGATGACAAAACTGTAGCTTACCATAAAGCCAGTGGTAATCATGTACATATTTTCTTTTCACATTCTGGTAGAGGAAGAGTGAAGCAGTTTCCAGAATTGGTACACCCACTGAATACTAGATCTCAACCCAAGAAAATGCATACAGAAATCACCCCAGGGTTTCTATGCAGATAGAATACAGCTGCTTCAAAGCCAACATATCTGGTAGCACAGGAATACAAAATGTATCTATGTGTCTATGCAAAAACTGAAAGGAAGAAATAAGAAAGGGTTTTGTGTTTAACACTCTTTCTGCCACTTACTGAAATACAAAATAGATAATATGACTGACAAAAACTGTGAATTGTTTTAGGTAGAAAGCTATTGAACAATTTACTTCTGTAGGCTAATAGTATAAAATGCAAATCCATGTTTTATACAGCCTGGGCTGATAATTCTTCCAGAGTATTTTCACTCAACAGTGCTTCAGTTGGTAGACTATGTAATATTGGCAAGTGTAAGTTGTATTTAATGGGAAACAAAATGTATAATCCATTAACTATATGTGACCTTCATTAAAAAACAAAACAAAACAAAACAAAAAACCACAAGAACAACCATGAAACAGTGTATGTCTACCATTTCTCACATTTAAGTCCTGATATCCTTTGCATAGTGGCATCCATCAAACTGTTAAAATAAAATGGGAGGAGGGAGACTGTTCATGGCAGTTCAGAGGCCATGCCTGTTGCAGAGGAGATAATGGCTACTGAGTGCAGTGTAAGTTATCACTGTGTTATAAAATATGTTTGCAGCATTTTGCAAGCAGCTGTATAACATTTGATGTAATTCATAGAGCATGGTTGAAAGCTACTACAGGAAGATGAATAAATAGAAACACCTTTCCTATCCTATCTTCTAAGTTATAGACTAACTGTAGTTAAATTACCTCATGGCCCTATCCACATTTTTCCAAGATACAGCTCAGTAGTGTAGTGAGTGTGTATTACCTTCTTTTTTCTGAGGTCTTCTTTGCACTCTGGCTCAGCCTGTACTTGACCATCCCCTAAACTGGCTGAGGTAGTCCCTTCTACTTGCAGCCACTTCTTCCTCAGGAGAAGTGTATAAGCTGTTAAAATGTTGATAATTTTTCAATATAATAATGAAATCAGTAATGCTAATTCCTTTTTTTTTTTTTTTTTGTCTTTGTTGATGTTTCCATTATTTTTTCTAAAATCCAATAATCTTAGTTGTTTTTCTTTTTATTTGTTTGGGTTTTTTTGGTTTGTTTTTCAATAGCGCTTTATTTTGAGCACCCATGTATTTGTGGAGATGTTTTATTCATGTCTGAGTTATTTTCCTTCCAGAAACTGTCAAAGACATGGTATGTGCTTCAAGTTTAGTGTGTTCACTGTACTACAAATTGAATCTTAGAAGCTTCTTCCAGCTATAATTATTGCAAGCTGGATGTTTTTCCTCCTCCTAATTTGTTTAGAAGTGTACAAGAAAAGGCAGGTTGCTTTTATGAAGATACTGGATACCAGATGCCATGTAATACATCAGCATCTGTGTATTCTTTTTTTTTCTTACAGGTGTATCATGCACACAGTCTATCACTAAATGCAGCATTCCTATACACTTATTTTGTACTGTTAGTTTCCTTTAGAGAACTTTTAATGTTTTGGAGAAATGTTATGAGGCTAAGCACGTACTGACATTAAGTTAAAGTATCCTTACGTCTCAAAGTGGATTGTGAATGAAGAGGGAAAGTCTTTACTCAGTGTGTGCTTGAAGCAGCTGGTTACTGTTAAGTATACAACAATTCAAAGGGCTTTCTTACACTTGTTTGATCTTATGGACAGTTTTGTAACATGATGATTTTTTCCTGTTTACCCCACAGAGATGCCACTTCTAATCTCCTGATTTTTAGGATTGTTTTGTCCCTTTTTTTTTATTCCTGAAGGTAGGTACAACAGATATTCAATGTGAAGACTTAATAAATATCATACCTATGCAGAGAACACCTGTTCTTTCTCTTATTTCAACACCCCTTTCCAAATATCTCATACTTTTTAAGCTGGGCAGCTGACACTCGTCTCTGAGGAAACTCGTCCTCACCTTTTCTTCCTTGATTTTTCTCTTGCATTTAGGAATAGGAAAAATTGAACGAAAGAAAACAAAAAAACTAGGCTCTGTATGTTGCTGATCAGTATGTAACTTCAATGTACCAAGACAATATTCTGTTCATATAAATCTGAACTTGTCAAAGTGGGCTTAAGTCCTCCATTTGCACTGATTTTTTATCGGAAAACTGAATTTTTCTATCATCTATGATATATTAGAAGGCACACTGCAGATGTTTGGGAACAATTTTTGTTTACATTAAAAACATTAACACTGACAAGTTAAGCGCATAAAAGTAGGAGTTGTGATTAAAAATAAAATTGAGACTGAATATGCCTGGATAACCTTAAGGTGCTCCTCTTCTGAGAATGCTTTCTGAAATGATTTTGATTACTTACTGTCATACTATCATTTCATAAGATCTCTGCTCCTTTTGGCCTACATAATAAATAATGCTTGGAGGTGAATTGTAGTGATATACAAAATTACAAGAATATCTGTCATTCCTCTACCTCATTTACTGCAGACATTAGAAAATGATTAGTGAATATACACCTGAAGGAAGATAACCAAATTAAGACATACACACTTATGTAATGTAAATTATACTCTCCTTTGAACTGGAAAAGGTACTATTAGCAATTATTTATGCACAAAACTGTTCTCATTATAAACAGACACATTATCATTTTTGGGATACAGGTCTATGAATTGATTCAGCCAAATGATCCTAGAAGCTTTTATTTTATTTTCCTAGAGTCCGATTTTTCATTAATTATTAAAGAAAATTAAAGTTATGTCCACTGGGAAAGAGACTATGATTGTGTGAACAAACATTAAATCAAGATTGTTTATGGATCAGCACTTAGACTCTTGCATTCTCTCTAGTATGTTGCAAGTTTGGTCTCCTCTGCACTAAAAGTAACTGATGGGAAAAGATTACTACGAATGAAGTGTGATTTTTAAACTGAAATATTAAAAAGGCTATTGGGGAATATAGCTTTCAATATGGGAATTCCTAGTCCGTAGATCACTTGAGGAGTTATGAAAATTGCGCCCAATTTGCTGTGAATGTCCATGGTGCACAAATTAAAATCAGAACCATGCCATTGTGATTACAAGGTTAATATCCTATATGGAAATCAGTATGTTCAGTTATGGTCACCTGAACCTGTATTTAATATGGAATAAGTGAATATTGAAGGCACTACACATGGAAATAAGTATTTGTTAATAATTTTAGCACAAACTATGAGAAGAATAGAGAAAGAAATTAGCTATAGCATGACATGTTATTGGGTGTGCTGATCACTGTACTGATTTAACAAAGTATGATGTCGTCTAAAAGTGTAATGAATAATCTTACAACGAAGTGAAATAACAACAATTTGGTAAGCAGGTACATATTTTGTTAGCCCCAAATTACTGAATCAAATGGATAGGTGATAGTAAATGTTTGAATTGTAACAGTAACCTTTTTTTTTTTTTTAAGCTTTTAAAAACTTTTTTAAAATAATAAACTCAGTGCCTTTACATTAATTGCACTAATTAATGAATGTATTCAGTTTTTTTATAAAATGCAGGTCATTGAAACAAGACTGAAGACTGATCTTGTCATCTTTGGTTATAGTGAAATAATTTAATTCTTTCAAAAAACATGGGTTTTCTTGATAACAGTATTTTACAGCAGAAAGTGATAATTCAAGAACTTGAAATTACTAAATGCTATTCTTTTACTTAAAAGAATACTTCTGTGATAAATGAATAGAAAGCTTGAGCTTAGTGCGGAGTAGAGGTGGTACATTTTTATATTTTATGTGTCTTTCTGAGGGAATTATTATGCCAAATATATACAGAGAATAAAAAACCAAAAACGTGATGTTTTATAAGCACGCTTTTCTAAAAAGAGGATAAAGTGATACTATTAAATTCAAAATAATTCTGTAGATCATGTGGAAACACTGTGTTTTCCTTGCAGGTCTCATTTCTACAGCACCCTCAATTTCAGACTAATCTAAAATGATATGAATAAATTATTCCATTGACACTTTGGCAGAAAACATTGAAAATAGTTCCCAGGGGAGTACATGGAGCTGTGACTTTTGAAATAGCTTCTTGAAATGTATGTGACAGTGATGAATGTACTCATTTAATAGCTCTAGAATTTCATAATCTCTGGTCCAACAGTTTCAGTTGTTCTAGCTTCTATTTTCTATATTCATTTTACATAATAAAGTGCCTGATGTATAGGTAAGTTAGCAGTAAGAAGTAAGCCAGAGAAGTACTCTACATGAAAATGTTCCAGTTTAGAAAATGAGAAAGACTTTACAAATGCTGAGGTTGTGCATGATAACCGATTTGCATGAACAGAAGGGAAAGTGTACTTGTTCTGTATAGTACTGGGATTACAGTGGCAGAATTCTTAGAATTAATGCACTTAAAATAAGCTACAATTTGAGGCACCACAAAGCATTTGAAATTTATATAAAATCAGTCCTGGATCCTCTGCAAAATATTTGAACATATTTCTCATATATGACTTCAACCAACTTGCAATGATACATAAAAAATAAAAAATAAAAAAAAAAAACAACTGAGCAATTTCTGTTAGTGGTGGTATCTATTGCTCCTCTGTCAGCATCCAAACTTCTGTCATCTGTATGCTGACCTGTGTGTTTGTGCATGTATATACACAAATTAGGCTTTTTTTTTTTTTCTTAATGAACTATTAAACCATTTTGCTAAATCAACTACTATGTACTGCCACATTGATAAATGTAGGTCAGCTCTTCAAAAAAGCAGATAATTGAGACTTAAAGAGAGTAGCCCATTTCCACCCAGAATCTGAAATTGGGCACTTCCTCTATGATTAAATGTCTTGGCCAACTTTCCCAAAATATGAGAAGCTGCTAATTATACAAACATATTTTTTTTCATAGAACATCTTCTGTCTTATAGAAACTGAGCAATTATACAAGATTTAGCTGCAGCTATTGTGTTATAAGGTATTCCACTTCTGAATAAGCAGTTATTCCTTAGTTAATTAGGAATGCTTTGCAATATATAAGGTGTCATCTAAAATACAAAAACAGATTTTATTTCAAGCAGAAGGTGTAGATAATTAGTATGATGATATAGTAATATTATGTAAAGACTCCATATAATTCACAACAGATATTGCCCTAAAGAAGAATTTCTTGATGGCTTGGACAGATCTAAATTGTCAGAAAATATAATTTTGCTCTTGTTAGTGATTTGATTAAGAAATTGCGAAGACATATGTTTTTGTAAGCCTTGAAAAACAAACTTTTAGAAACATTTTCAAAACAGAGAGGAGAAGCAGGAAAAAAGACTTAGTTAATGCTCAAAAGAACTCTATGAAGTGATTGTAAAATATATTCTTGGATATGCAGATATCTTAGAGAAAATAGTTCTGTCTTAGGAACATTCAAGAGAAGAAGATCACATGCCAAACTATGTTGGAATTTCAGGATGCATGTTAAAATTTTAAGAGGGAAAGAGGTTCAGCAACGGTAAATCTATGGAATTAAAGTGCAGTGTCAGACACTGCATCTTCAGAAATATGACCAGTCTCAAAGCATCCAATAATGAACAAAGAAAAAATAAGGAGGTTTTTGTGGGAAAGGAGGAGGCTGCAATGAGACAAGATTCTTTATGACTGATGATTAATATAGTCTGCAAATGCATCTAGAACCACTAGCAGTACTGAAATGAAAGTTATTTAACAGTGAGCTGAAAGTCATAAAGATGAAAATGTATGGATTTTAATAGACATATATAAATCTAAGATGGAATTTATTTTGTTATTCATATTTTAATTCTAGGAAAGAGAAATAAAATACATAGCAAATTACCATGCTACAGTACTCAGACTAATAAATTACTCATATAGGTTTAGGAATTCATTTTAGTCATCTCAGCAAGCTTATATAAAGGAAAGTAAGTGTTTTTTAAAGTTCAGAGGGAAATTGAGTTTTGAGAGTGTAACATAAAAATATTTTCTGAAAAATGAAAAACAATTAAGAAATAGAGTACTTACAGAACGCTTACTTTGGCTCTGAGATAAGAAATACAGTCCCTCCCTTTAAATATACTTCTGGTAGCTTTTATTATGACAGTGAAGTTAAGTTCTGTGGTTGTTTCCAGTAATGAGAAGTTACAGAGGTAGTGTGTGGTTTAATTTTGTAACAATCAATCATGCTCTGCTTTACAACTTCTTGTGTTCTGAATTAAAGTTGACACATCATGACATGATAGACTCTCACTACAAAGATTATAAAGATTTCTACATGAAATGTTTTTTGTTAAAGATGCTTTATTATTTCATAGATAGTGGCAAACTTTAATCTAAAAAGTTTATTATTTGTACATTTGTTTTAGAACAATATATTAAATCACATCCTAGATATATTTCCAGCTTTATTTTTTTAATGCTACAGCAATGTGGACAAATTTCTCCTGAAATACTGAAACTAGAGTTTTGCATTATTATTTTTACTTTTGCAAACATTAAAAAAACCCACATTCTTGTCTCTGCTGGGTTAAATATTTCTCAACACAAGAAAAAACTGAAAATTTCAATTTACAGTCTAATATAATAATAATAATGAGTGGGCTTGCTTATCAACCACTTTCTAGTCTTCATCAGCCTGCAGGTTTGTCTCAGACAAGATATACCTTCCAGTCTACTTCTTCCATCAGAGTGCTACTCAAGACACTCTAGGCATGTCAAATACAATCCATTTATGATTGCTGTGGGATGATCTCTGGCCAAGATAATTTCCTTAATGGCAGATGAAAGTGTCTATAGCTATTACAAGGTTGGATAACCTATATAATGTCTGGTAGAAAAGTGAAACTTTCTTTGTATCCAGCTGGTTATTAATAAAGAATAAAACTTTTTATGCTGTCAGCAACACTTTGCTAGGATCAAAGTCAAACTGATGACTAACCATCTGTCTCTGTGCATGTGTATTTTACATAGTTCATGCCTTAATGATCCATCAGATCTCACTTTGAGATCAGAATAATTAACAAAATCAAGGCAATCTGATGTAGCTAAAACCCCTAAGACTTCTTCTAAGTAGCCCTGTTGGTTCTGGTTTCAGATAGTAGTTTCTGCCACCTTGGAAGACCTAATTTATTTTAAAGTACTTAAAAGATTATATTCTTACAGGTTTTTAAGATATTACCACAACTACCTGTTAGGGTATCAAAAAATAAATTTTATTAAACAGCTAAAGCTTAAAGGATAGCAAGAGGCAGGCTTTAAAAAATGGAAAAAAAAAAGGGCTTCTAATTCTGTCTCAATCCAACTGTCCTCTAGGCCAGTTAAAATACTTGTACCTTTAATGTGGCTCAAGTTCATGGTTAGTCACAAAAATGAGCCTTAGGGAATGTAGAACGTGTCTCCATCCAGAAAAGCTGTTCTCTGTGAGGAAAAGCTTGTGCTGCCATTGACTGTGCTGTTTCAGATGTATAACTAGCTGAGAATTTTGGTCTCACAGCTGTCAGAATGCTACCTCTAAGCAGCAAAATATTATTTCTGAAGTTAAAAGGAGAAAAGTCAGCAAAGAAGAAAACATTTTTTGTTCCCTTTCTCCGTGAGGGAAAAAAAAATTAATTCAAGACAGATTATTTCAAGTTTCTTTTATTTCAAAGGCAAATCAAAAGTTAGTTCAGTGAACGTGATGATAATTCACAGAAGATACCAACATTTATTTTGCAGTCAATCACAATCTGTTTGACTTTTGGTCACCTTCCATACATCAGAGGAGGGTTCAAAGAGACGTTACGTGAAGAGGATGGTACTAATAAAGACTACTCACAGCACAGACTGAGGCACCCTGACTGTCAACACAAAGACTTGACAGAATTCAGATCAAATATGTAATCCAGTTAATGAGGCATATCTCAGGAACTTACCTATAATGTGCGTGTGTGTGTGATATGAGCATTTTGTCAACGATTAATAGGTTATTAATAATATTGATATTGGTATTGATATTGATATTGATGTTAATATTAATATTAATAAAGGCAAGGCACAGTTTCATATACTGGAGAGAGAAAAATTAAGCAGCATAGAAGTGTCACATCCTCAAGGGTCTAGTTTTTTTGCTTTTCTTTTAAATAAAACGAGTAAATGCAAATATACTATTGTCAAAGTTTATCATTGTAAATAGTTTACTCAAGTAAGTATTCGGAAACTTTCAAAATCTTTTGTAATTTTTGGAAGCTTAGGAAATTAAAGGACATAAAAAATCTGTGAAAAGATTTGAAAGAAACATTTTTAAGCAAATTAAACCTATGGAAGCTATTTCCATTTTGTCTTTATATTTTAGCTTTTTCAAAAGTTGTAGGACTCCTTTCTACGTTTTCAAAACAGGGCTGTAGAACTCCTGAGTCTTGATAAATGATTAACCAGATCTATCCCCTCAGACTGCTCCTTCTTAGCTGGTTAAAGCCTTTAAAAAAAACAACAAAAACAAACAAAAAAACCCATTGCTTAAATATCCTGGGGTTATTGTAGTGCATAGGAAATATTTAAATGATTTCAAACCATCATCTAAATATTTACTGCAACTGTAATAATTTTTTTCAGTTATTCATTTCTGTCAACAGCATATTAGAAACCCCTAGAGGGAAAATACAGACTTACAGATTGTTATTACTTTTTTTGTCTGTAAAGTGTAGTAAAGTGGAAATTCCAGGAGCAGTGGGACCTCCAAAAGTGAGGAGAAATGCATGCACTGAGAACACTGTAATTTTGTATGCAATTATTATACTTTCAAGAAAAGCTGCTAGTATTTCTAAGTTTCAGATATTGTGTGGTCAGATGGGACACAGGATTCTATTTACACCCTGGAGCTCCAGAATGCACACAGGCTGTCAGAGTTGCTCAATAAAAAAATGATCAATTGTAATGTAAATGTATATATGTGAATAAGAAAGTAAATATTCTTGATACTTTTTTTTTTTTAATATATATATTCTGCTTTTTTTTTTTTTTTCTTCCAGATCATGAATATCACTAGGCCAAGTCATGTCATAAAGGTTTCCCCAGTTGATATCTCTCTTGGATTTTTTATTCACATGTATATGATATCTAAAAATGGAACATCTGATTTACCCATCAAAGTGTAACAAAAAATAACTATAAATCTGACATGCTCAGTTTGCTTTGTGTCTTGTAACTCATTTGTATACTCATATTCAAATTCTTTCTTTGCATCTCCATTTTGTCACATCTCTGGGAATCTTTTCCCATTTACTTTCCTGCTTTATTCAGATCTCTCAGTTTAGCTTCATCTTTATTTTCAGATAGTCACAGATATCCACAGAGAGACTACCTGCACTAAATAATGGTGCAACAACTGAAGTACATGCCAATTCACGTGGGAAAAAAATTGGATTCTTACACATAAAGGGAAGATTCAATATCTGGGAAAATTACAAAGACGTTCTTATAGGACTTGACGTACAAGTCAAAACTGAAAACATTGAATTTGTATAATAGAATAGTCCATAGCCACCTTTGCTTACATTTTGAATCATTCTACTCTGTGTTTTTTATTTTTTTGTTTGTTTGTTTTTTCTTATTCTTTGTCCTGACTGTGTTTTTTGTCTGGGAAAGAAATGTCTTTGGGAATATTTTTGTTATAGATAAGCTGGTAAGTGTAATTAAAAAATGTGCAATAAAATTTAATTAAGATGGAAAAAAAAATCGCTGATGCATGGTCATCCTTTAGAGTTACAACTGAAAATGCCACAAATGCACAATACAAATTTCAAGACTGTTCTAAGCTGTGTAATGAATACATTTGAATGACTTAAAAATATTAAAAAAGTACTTGGATAATACTAAAAAATACTTGGATAATTAATGAGCAGATTTAAGAATTACCCCTGAAACTGAAGGGAATTCAAAAAGGAAGCAAATTTAGAGAAAAAGGTTTCAAACTATCTCTACTTTTCATTTCTTTCTTTCTTTCTTTCTTTCTTTCTTTCTTTCTTTCTTTCTTTCTTTCTTTCTTTCTTTCTTTCTTTCTTTCTTTCTTT
>JAPSGF010000023.1:8213531-8246115 GCA_035772895.1 Perdix hodgsoniae | reverse complement strand
TTTCTTTCTTTCTTTCTTTCTTTCTTTCTTTCTTTCTTTCTTTCTTTTTCTTTCTTTCTTTTCTTCTTTTATATCATTTTATTTATAATTCTACTGAATTTTGTTTTGTATTCTATTTTCCTTTCTTTCTGTTATACAAGTTTCTTTCCGTACTTCATCTACCTCATGGGCACTTTGTTTGCAGTCTGGAGGTTCTCTCTTTTATTTGAACACCTTCTGAGGTCTGGAGGATTATGCCTCTTCTGCCATACTTTTCTGTAACTGTTGGAAAATGCCTTTCCAGAACTTATGTTGAATCCAGCCCAGAGGTTGACAAACTCCCACGCAGATCATGCAGATGCATATACTTATGTCACTCATCCTGAGAGCTTGAAGGAAAATACCATAACCACAGAGGGAGAGGTTGTTTTGTTTTGATTATGTGCAGAAAAAAAGTATAAGATAGTTCTGAAGAGAATGAAACAAAACCAAATCCCAGTAAGGTGGAACAGTGGAAGGGCTACAGTAGAGGGCTATTATAGAAAGTGATTAAGTATGAATATTTCCAAGAATCATTCAGAGCACATCCTCCCAGAACCTAAGGTCAGGTTTGGGTATAACATATGTATACAGTGATTAAAATTACATATACTCATTAAAAGGGAAAGATAAAAATTGCTTCTGGAGAAAGGAGGAGGCTCCATAATGTGCTATTATTTGTTTTCATCACAGTATGATAATATGGATTTATCTGGAATCTTATCAGAATTTGCTTTTGGAGAAAGTCCCACAAGGAAAATTGTTAGTCCTCTGACTCCCTATTAATCACTTCAGTGAGCACAGAAAAAATACAAACAAACAACATGCTTATCATACAGATTATCCTGACTAATGCTTTGACTTTTTGCTTTATGACTAAGTACATGGCAAACTAAATACATTCAGCATCAGCTGTCAGAAAGCTCCCAGGGAAATGTTGCTTATATGCCAAAAAAAGGCATTGTATGTGTTATTGCTGATGATCATTGCCATTGCAGACTGTGCAAACTGGCTGATCTTCTGCACTTGTGACAGCTTCTGACAATTGAAATGTAGAGAGCATCCTTGAAAGGAATACATTCCTTTAAAATAAAAGTAGGTGGCATTCTTTGTCTAAGGAATCTGTCTGCAGATTTGAAGCTATTCCCATTAAAGTTCCTTATAAGCCAATAAAAATCCTACAGATTCTTTCAGTGGATTTTCTATCTGCCTTCCTTTGGATTCAGGGAGAGAAAAAGGTGCACTGTTAGAAGCCAGAGAGAGTGAGATACATTTTTTGAAAGAAGGGGGATAGACTTTCCTATAAAAGTATAATTATGTTTTATATTTTAATAAAATTCCATATGCACCCTGAAGAAATGTGACTCTGTGTGTCTACCTGTGTCACATTCTAGGTCACAGAACTAGTCCGCATGATAGTAGTGGTGAATATTGTACCACATGTACTTTGCCTTAATTCTGGTAATGAAGGCTGTTTTCTAAAGCGGAGGTGTTGATGGTAAGAAAAGAAACTTTTCTGCCCATCAAGACGTCTACGCATCCTTTTGTGTCCTAGCTGTTCAACATTACAGTCTGCAAATATGATCTCCTGACTCTAGCGTAGCTATTCATTTTGGTAATGATTGCAAAGCAAAATCCAGAAAGATTTTGTTCTTTGTAACCCTATGACTCAGACTGTGAACAATGTTTTCGCACCTTCCTGTTAGTGGTGGTTGTTTGCTGCATTTAACAAAATGTTTCCCCAGTGGAGGAAGAGAGTACATAATCTCATTGCCCACATATAGAGAGAAACACAGTAGTCATGCTACTCAATTTCAGTTCCTCTCCTTATATTCAGAGCCCTGGTGGTACTTTCTTGTTTGCTTGTTTTTTGTCTTCAAAGTAAGTAAGGAAGTAAGTAAGTAAGTAAATAAATAAATAAATAAATAATCTTTACCTTCTCCTTCACCCATGGAACAGCAAACTCATTTGGGCAGGTATGGCTGATTGCCTGCTTACTGATTCACCTTTTAAAATTATTATGCCAGCAGAGTAAAGCTCTTCATTGACTTTCATTCCTTCTTTACACAGCAGACATTTTCATCGTATTTGTGACATTTCCATCCCATTTCAGCTGAAGAAAAATCTTTTCTCTTGTATAAAAAAAAAAAAGAACAAACAAACAAATGAACAAACCAAGCAAGTTAAAACTCTTACCAGGCTTCAGAACAAATCATTTCTCCTGAATTGATGAATTTTTACATTTAGATGTCATTGGAATCTCTCAGAACCAGAATAAATACAATCTGATGAGTAATACGGATAAACTATATCCTGCATTGTTAGAGTAGCTTTCTTTTTAGTTTACCTCACTAATGATGTACCAGAAAATCTGCATGTAAAAAGCAACGTTGATAAAGGTCTGTTAAATGAAGAGTGAAGGAAAATGTCAGACGTCAAATGCACATTGCCAAGGGAGCTAATGGCATCAGCTTTAAGGATTGCTGGTAAGGTCCAGAAAAGGAAGAAACTGTAAGAGGAAGAGAACAGAAAGACGGACAAGCGGAGTTATTAACCAATGGAGATATCTGATAATTTGGCTGCAAATATTCCAACTTTTGGTACCCTAAACAATTCAAATGAACTCTAGAGCCATTGGCAAATTAGATTTAATGTAGCAGAAATCAGGACTTGTACATTTGTTTCATTTATAACTCACTTTCATTTCACTATTTATTTCTTAACAGAAAAGATTAGATATTATTTTTAAGATAATCTCTACAGTTGGTAACATTATAATACATCATGGTAACATTATGTTACATTTTTATATGCCATCGTAATATCCTGAACATGAAAAATAAAGTGGCCAGAATTCAAAAAAAATGCTGAAGCAGCGTAATACTTTCTAAATTGCTTTTCTCTGATCTTCACCTTATACTTGCAAGAAGCACAGTATTTTGGATCTTAAATTAGAATGACATACAGTCAGTCCTTGAGGTAGAGAATACAGTCTCTTCTATCAGTAAAGGAACAGGTAACACTTTCAACTTGATCCCAGACTTGAAAACATTAGGGCTTAAATAAAGCTGAATTTCTCTCATGTAAGCATAAATGGGCATTAAGGAGGCTCAGAAGACAGTGCAGTATATCACAGTTAAATTCATTTGTTGTAGTACAGATAAGGTGTTTTTTACAATTACAATGACAATTCTCCTTCAATAGAATTAGTTCTGTTATCTGAAATCATCAACCTGTATCAATTCAAGGAAGGCATTTAGTAACATTTTGCAGCCCTCCATTGTGGTCATAAAAATAACATCTATAGTTTTTAAGGATCATAATTCATTAGAAAGTAGAATACTATTGTATTGCTGAAAACCATTGTCTATCTGTTCATGACAGAAAAAGAGTACAATGAGAAAGACAATATTATGTCTTTAGGAATGTAATTTTGAAATGATAGTTTGCACATCCTTTGTATTGATTGTAAGGACAGTATTGACTTATATTATTCCTATATTTGTTTTGTCTTTTGTGTCATAGTTTTCTTAGTAATGTTTTAAAAAAGCAGCAAGTCCATGAAACATCGTCTGCAGCTCTGTGCTGTGGTATGCATTCACATAGATATTTTGTTCATTTCAAGGCCAAGCATGTGCTTGATGCATGGGCTGAATACTTACTTCCCTTTCCAGTCCCTGGGTTGAACCACAGTCTGTTTGTTTGATGAAGCACATGAAGCCCGAAGAGTAAATTGCAATCTTAATCTACATAATTATTCTAACAGACTAAGTGATCTATATTCCTCTGAAATTAATAGAACTATTTTGAATGTAATGTTTCATCCCACTCAGTGGGTTGTGAGGGAGGTGAACATTATTTCTATTCGCTAATTTACGCCACCCCCTAGTCAACAGGGATAAATACCACAATGAAGTCATCCAAGACTCAGGAATAATACAAATTAATTTATTGAGAGCTTTCTAACAACAACTAATAGGCTATTTGTAGGTGAAATTGACCAATTTGCTATTAACTGTTAATAAATGTTATGAGTACTTTGGTGCAGGAGTTAGTTCTATGCTAAATGTTCTAAGACATTAGGCAAACTCTAATACAAAGAGTGCAAGAGCAAAGGAGTGAAAAAAGATAAAGGGAAAAGATGAAGAAAGACAGACTTAGAAACATACAAATATAAAAACACAGCAAAGCAAAGCAGCAGTTTACCACCCATCCATCCAGCGATGCCTTGGTGCCAGGGAAGTGGCAGATCATTCAGGGTGTGACAGTTATTTGACCTCTAGGACAAACATTCATGCTCTCTTATGTTTAGTCCAGAGTGGTGGAGCTGCTCTTTGGAATGACAGCTTCTGGCTTAGAGGCTCTCAGCAGGAACTCTTTTATTCCTGTTTTCCAGGCCTCACAAATTTAAATCAGCAGAGATAAGAGGAAGCAAGGAGGCATCAGCTTCTATCTTGCCTTCAGAAGACATCTAGGCTATCATCCGCTAACTTTCTGCATCAAGCTGAAAATATTTGCACCCAGACTAAGTCCAGAAAACATTCCTGGGTCTTACCATTTGAAAACAAACAGCTTCTGGCTCTGTCCAAAGGAAAGCTTTTGAATGTAGAAGTGTGCACAAAGTACTGCTGATTGTCTTGTGTTGATTTGAGACAATGCATTCCTTACCAGTCTAATTACAGGCAACTAGATCAAAGCTGTATTTTCTAGCATTCTCCTACCAATACTGTCATATCTGAGGGTATATCTCTATATAATAAATAACAGAAAATTGCAGTTCTTTTAGTCTCACTGAAACTAAGTGGGGTCCTATCTACATTACTAAACAGGTATCTTTGTGATATTTCAGAGAACTCTAATGAAAATTCTTTGCTTGACCTGAATTTTCTAATATTTTTAATACGGAAAAATTCGATTGATTTTGTTGTATTACCAAAATATAAGTCAATGCCATGTTCATGAGTCACCACCTATTTTATTTTATTTTGTTTAAAATTAATTAAGGTTTAATATTAACTATGAAAATGGGTACTATCATTCTAAGAATATTTCTTGTATTTTTTAATGACTCCATTCAACAGTGCATCGAGTCTGGGGCTTTGAGGGCTGATCTTTGGTCCAGAAAGTAGTTGATTCTACAGTTCTCTTCTGAAAGCTCAAGTTTTCTTTCTTTCTTGCCCTTCGTAACTCCTTCCCTTCCTTTGTTCTTTATTTCCTTCCCTTCTTCCTTTACTTTTTTGATCTCTTTCATAACTTATAGCAGTGATTTGCCAGCTCTGCCATTTACTTCATACAGCGTTTACCACTGAGATTCAGAGAAAAATACCATTCAGTTTAGAACCTAGTCAGATTTCCTAGAACCTTAACAAAATCATTAGGCTCATAATTGAGCACAGCTATGCAGTGCATAGTGCACAGCCAGAGGGAGATGAGTGAAACACACAGTGTCAAGCCACTTGATTAGGAGATGTGACAGGAAGCAAGTCTGAAAACCTCAGTGATCATTGCTTTCAGTCCTACGGATCAGTGGCATTCAGCCTGTTATCCAGACTCCAGGGAGTTACCAATACATTTAAATGACTTGCAGAGTTGACGAAGTGAAATAGGATATGCAGTTGTCTGCACAAGATGAACTAAACTGAACATGCATACATTAATTCTTTTTTAGGAACTCACAAATTACAGAGAGGTTGAAAATAGATCTATATATATTAGCTTCCAGGTTGAACACTACAGCAAGTATCTCAAGTGAAGAATTATTTTTTCCTACATTCTTGTAGTTCACGTTTCAGTTCCTGCTCCATCACAGCTCCAGTGAGAGTTACTTTATGGAAGATATGGTAGATAATCTTTTGGAATCTCTTCCTTTACTTTAATTGCTTGGTGCCTCACATAGTTTGACATGAATAGCAAATTGAATTTTGAGCTCTTAAAACTCTAAACCATTGCACACAATGCGTCATTTGGAAGAGGAGACAATTTATTCAACAGTAGGCAGAAGCCGGTTAAAAATGTGATCTTTACTTTTGAGGGATTTTTTGTTCATAGTACAATTTCCCAAACTCATTCCTGAAAAAATCAAAACAAAACAAATAAAACAAAACAAAACAAAATCCTTGTAGCAGAAATGCTAAGTCACGGCCCAAAACATCGACTGAGCACCTGACAGAAAGGCAGGGCCAATCCTGGGAGTTCAGCTGCATGTGGTGTTCCTGAGTGAATGGAAGGGGTAGAGCCAAGATTCAGACCTTATTTAAGGGTTGGCAGTGGAGGTGAGGGTGTTTCTTGTTGGAGATTCCTGTTTACCTGAAGTCTTCTGAAAGTAAGCAGCTCTTTTCCTTCATTTCTCTATCTGCTATATTTGGGCTTGTTCTCATTTGCTGTGGCTAAGGGCTTTGCCACCCTGCTATTATCATAGTACTTTCCATCCCATTTATAGCATTACACACCACTTGTTTGTTAAATTTCTAAATACTTAAGTAAGTTCTTATCCAAATGTCTCAAGTCTTCTGTAGTTCATGGGGAAAAAAAATCTATTATTTTTTAGTATGTCTTGAATATTCTATAATGACCAGCATAACTTTCTATATATTCCTCTTTAAACTTAGTGTGTCTCTTAGTGCACATGATATATCTTCTCATGCTGAAGAAGGAGTTCAAAGATCTACATTCTGCAAATAATCCTTTGTCTCTAAGGGATATCTGAGTGTTTTTTCTCATGCTGATGTTTAGTAATCACAATTTTAACTAGATGCGAAAATCATATGATGTGCATTCTTTCTGTGTCTGAAGGCGTGTAATAGTTCAAGTGCTCTGTCTGTGCTAATTCAAAATTAACAGCTGTGGTTGTCCTCTGTAAGATACTTAACCTTTGTCGTGACTACAAGTAGTCCTCTCAATCTATGCACTGCATAGATAGAGGAATATAAATAATAACAATAAAAAATCTTAAAGCCAATCTAAACTGTATGCAGTAAAAACTTCTGCAAACTGTGTTTGCAGACAATTGCAGAGAAGATCTGAGATCAGGTCTTCAAGGGAGCCTAATGTTGCAGAACTATGTGGGATAGATTGATTTTAATCAGTTTAAACAGTTTCTTGTTAGATGATTTTGAAACACTTCCTAGATATCAATCTGTGTAATCGTACCTGGATCATTACTCTCTTGCTCCCACCTCCAAAGCTATTGCACACCCATAAGCAGAGGATGTGAACTCTAGAAGTGGACCTCAGTGAGAATTGCTACGATTGCTCTTACTTAATTGCTCTAGAATTGCTCTTACTTAAAAGAAAGGCTGGTTTAAGTCATCTGTGTTCTGCATAATAACCTACAATTTTTGCTGAAGGTGAGACAAACCTGTGGCTTTGTCAGCAACATGGAACTTAAGCAAATCTATAGTAGGTATTAAGGGACTGCATTAGACTTCCAGAGGCAGGATGGCCTGTGAATTCAGCTGTGTTAGCCTGTGTTGACCTTCAAGGGCTGTTTTTATAGGGTTAAAAGTTAAATAATGCATTTAATGCACTCCATTTCAGCACTTCTGTTACAATTTTTTAAGACTCATGTTTAAATGATAAATAAGTTAAATAGTAAATGATAGGACTTGGTCTTCTCCTTGGCTCCATTTCTGTGATTTTACGGGCTCATTTTCTATAAGAGAGTGTTCGTTTTTCAACTATTATCTGCAAAATAAGCGTTCCACAAATTTACTATGAACTTACAACACAAGTCTGTATTCATACACAGTGCAAAATTGCTGTAAAATCAGGTAATGTGAGAAAGTATGTATCTTCAGCCTGTTTAAAATCTAAGACATATTTTTCTCAAATACTGTATTTACTTCTTTATGGGGGCAAAATAGTTCTTTTGGGCAGGGATTTCAAATGTATATTCTAAAATGAATTGCTCTTGGAGTAAATGATAAATGGTAATACCTAGCTGGACTGTGGACTATATATTTGGCATTGTGTGTGTTAATTGTACTGGAAAATGTAGAATAATTATTTCATGTGTTTAGGACTCTCTCTATTAAATCTGCATTTTTACTGCTATTGAAGTGTAAATTAAAATGATACTGACCTGGCTTTGTGAAATCTCAGCCTTGCATAATCTATAGGATTCTCATAAACAGTTTTGTGTAGATATTATTTGTGCAGCATTTGTTGTGATGTGATGTGTTTTCTTTCTGCCATAACTTCCACACCCAGAATTAAAAAAATCTCATCTTAGATGACAATGGTAATATTTCAATCAAATGTCAAACTTCTGTTCAGAAGTTTCTATGTTACCTTCTGTGGAGTCATAGAGGAATAGAATGGTCTGGATTGGAAGGGATCATAAAGATTTTCTAGTTCCACATGCCTGGTGTTGGGCAGGGTCATCTTTCACCGGGTCAAGTTTTTCAAAGACACAGCCAGCCAGGCCTTGAGCACTTTCAATGATGTGGGGTTCCAGAATAAGACTCTTCAGTTATTTGGATCTCTCTGAATTATTAAATTTTGTTGCTCTTTAAAACAGTGGTGACATAAGTTCATGCGAGGAGCCCAGTGTGTACTCTCACAAGTCCTGGGATTTTCTCACACAAAGAATGATTTTTTTTTTTTTTTGGGCTGCAGGAATAGCAGGATGCCAAACTGTGAGTCCTCTACTGAGCATGACAGTTAGGAATTGACCATTTTACACTGTGACAGGCAGGTGGACTTAAGAGCTTCTAAATCAGGCATTCAGAAAGTTAGACCTTTGTCCATTTGGCGTTGATCATCAAAACTGCTATGCCAAACTGCTCCACGGCAAAATGAGATACTGAATCAGGAAATTTATTAATATCTGTTTATCTATTGTAGTTGTTCTATTACTTATTACTCTATCAAAATTCTTCCCTGGAAGGCATAAATATTTTCTGTTTATAGCCCATTGATTTAGGTCTTTGTCTGAGATTCTTAATGCAAAAGACGGAGAGGCAGCAGTTCATCCTTATTTCTTTTTTACTATTCATTATCTCTTAGGATCAAATGGTGATGCATGAAATACCGTTTTGTAAGGTGATATTTTTAAGGCATGATAATACATTTTTCATAAATATGTAGAGAGCAGCAATAAAGGGATATATGAAGGATATCTAAATGGGTAACAACTGATATTTATTTTTGGTGAAAGATGAGAACAGCATGTAAATTGATAGACTGAACTGAAAGTAAAGGCTGCAAGATTTAGAAGTGATAAAGGTGCAACTACAGATTTTTGTAGATTATATGTAATAAGACAAACTGGAGGGACCTGACAGCTGTACATAGCAAGCAGAAATAATCTTAAATGTAGTGTTTTCATTTAATTCACATCCTTCTTTTTTGCTCTTAGTTGCTTGTTTTTATTTTTTAATGTGGGCAATGTTATCGAGAGAGTTGATGGGCTTGTTTGCTTTGATTTTGTTTTTTAACCTTGTCTTTATATTCTTCTAATAAAAATACAGGGATAAACTTGTGGAAAATCTTTAAAGTGAGACACAAGTAAAGGGAAATAATGTTTCATTTATGACAGGAGTGTGGAGGGAGAGGAAAGTGCTGTGGTGAAGTGTTACTTGATCTGGTGCTCACCTTACCAAAGGAGATCATCAAAGATGTTAAGACTGGAGGCTGCCTGGACTGTAGCAGCCATGGTGTGGTTGAGTTTGTGATCTCAAGGAATATGGGACTGGCAAAGAGCAGAGACAGTACCCTGATCTTCAAAAAATGAACTCCCTGCTGTTTATGAACAGGATAGAAAACAACTTTTTCATAGTCTGATAGTAATAGGACAAGGGACAACCATTTTAAATGAAAAGGGGAGATTTAGATATTAGGAGGTCACTTTTGATTTAGAGAGTGGTGAAACACTGGAACAGGTTGTCAAGAGAAGCTGTGGACACCCTGCCTTCATTGAATATAAAATACATTACAGTAAAATTGCTCATATCTATGTCTTTGACACTCCCCGAAATTTAATTATTTTTATTGGACACTGATAGAATCATGAGCACTGTATTTTATGTTGCTCTGGTTAAACTACCTTCTACTTACAACTTATATCTGTATTCAATATTTTGAGTTATAGTATTTTTAAAGATCTTTACATATTTGTGTGTTCTCCCTGTTAGGCCCTAACATATATCAATTCGAAAAAATTGAATTGAAGATTTCAATGAAAGAGTGAAATAATTCCTTATTCTTATAGAAACAAAGTATTTAAACACATACTCAGCGTTAAGAACAGTAGTTAATGCACTGACATCAAATAAAGTTTAAGGCCTCATAAAGCACTTGTCAACTAAAGATATGATCACTGGGTAGTCAAAGTCCTTGATAAACTCTAATTAAGATGATTAAAATTTAAGGAAGCATAATGAATTCTCACCTTTACTTCTGGTACCTGACAGGTAATGTACTTGTTTCATTTACTCAAATTTTCTGTAAAACTCTGATGTATTCATAAATTTAGAAGTATAAACTATAAGAACACTATTTCCATTAACTGGTAATCTATATTGATGGCTATCAGGATCAGAGTAAGATCCAAATGTTTTCATGCAGTTTAGGATCCTTCTCAACTCGGGTGCCTTTTTTGCATGGAAGAAAGGGGATTATGCTTGAGTATATTGGCCTGTTTGTTATTTTTAAGTGAATGTTGAGAATCTAAGAATCTTCAAAATTATTTATTTTACTCATGGGTGTGAGTTTCATTTAATTTTTAAATGTCTTTCCAAGTCTTGGTTGGAAAATTCAAGAGATAATATTTCAAGGTTTTTTTTGCAGTGAAAGTGTAAATGCTTTCTGAGCCCTTACTTCCTAGGGAGTATTATTCCATTGTGACTGGCAGCAAAAAGGACAGCAATAGAAATAACACTTGAATAAGACTTAAGGTAAAAACAATGTCAGCATGCAACTACGAATTATTAACTGTGGACAAAATAGACAAGTCTTCCTTTGTTCAATTCTTGCCCTTTCCCTTAATACACTTATCACTGTTCCAAATAAAACAAACAATTGCATATTACATTTAAGTTCTTAAAATGGACAAAGTATTTAGAAAACATTTTAGAGTGTATTTGTGTTTTTTTATATTTCCCCTCCAAAGGACATTTTAAAATAACATCGTTGTCTGTTATACATGCCACGTATATTCTTGTAACATAAGGGAAGAAAGAATTAACATCTACATTATGCCTATTTTTAAATGTTAATTATACTTAAGTATGAATATTTTATCATACATCACTCAACAGTTTAAATATTTTTTATTTTATTGATCTATCTATCTATACAAATATTCCCTAACATCATTTTAAAAACAGAATTATTCTACAGTTAGATAATTTCCATGCTATGCTAGAAGGAAAAACACCACAGCTATTCACACAAATATTAACTGCATTAAGTGCATTTGATACAGTTTTTGAGCCTTTCCCATGCATATATTTATGTTCTTGTTTAACGTAGCAGGTGGCTCAGAGGGAGAATTGAGGGGGCAGGGGAAGAACAGTTGAACTTGTGGGTTGAGATAAAACTCTAAGATAGAGAAAAGGAAAAGCATAATAGTTATAACCATATATACAAACAAATGTGTTGTGAATATATGCATTATCATAACTATTATCCTTTTATATGTATGTATATATGTGTGAATGCATACAACAAGTGATGCACAAGCAGTTGCTCAGACTGATGCCCAGCTAGCTCTTGAGCAGCAGAAAACAGTGAGACTAACTCTCGCCCCTTCAGAACTCCTTCTCTGTGGTGTCATATGTTATAGAATACACCTTTGGCCAGTTTAAGTCAGTTGTCCTAATTCTGTTATCTCCCAGCTCCTTGGGCCTTTCACTGCAAATGGCCTTGGTTCTCCACAGCTCTGCTTACCAGCAACTGGAAGCATCGGTGTGTCATCAACATTGTTTTCCTCCTATAACCAAAACATAGCATCATACCAGACACTCTGAAGTAAACAGTTCCATCCCAGCTGAAACTAAGACAAATTATTTGCACACATGGCATGTATTTTTACTGCTTTAAGAATGGAAAAGAATGTCTATGTACAGCTAGGTCAGATTCCAGAAGACAACCAGAGTTAATGTAGAAAGCAAAATCAAGGTACATGCGGTTATCAGAGGATTGTCCCAGTATAAAAGAACAATATTGCTAAAGCTTATAAATACTGGCTGAAAAACATTCCCATACACATTTTTAAAAGTTTTTGGAAGAGACATTTTTAAGTTTCTTCCACATTCTCTATACCCACTCTCTGGGTGACTACATGAGCAATATCGCACATTTTAAGTACTGTTAACTTCTCTTGTTGCTTCACCTTATACAGAATTGGAAATAAAAATCGTGGTCTTTATTATATAAGTAAAATAGGTGTTTAAAGAAAAAAAAACAACAAGACAGCAATATGCAAACAATCCAGGCTTTTTATTGTTGTTTTTCTGCATCCACAATTGTATCTGAGTCTCTTCACCAGAGATTCGTTTTTCAGGAATCATGACCTATCTTTGGGTTACAACTTGCTCTAGAAGGTAGACTTTCCTTTGACTTAGAAAGAAAAGTAAAATGTAATCTGTGCTTTGTTCTATTTCTTTATCTCTTCCTTAGTCTCATATAGCTTTTGGTCTATTATTGAAAAAAATGTCTAGAATACAATCGAAATAAAAATATTACTTAATGATAAAACTCGATTATATTGCCTTTTATTGGAATAATAAAGTCTAATTTCATAACTGAGTTGTTTTTTAGGAAAATGTAGGTTGTTCTTGTCATTATTACAGAATAATATCTTTGCCTGTTAATTAATTTTTGTTTAACAATGAAACATTTAAAATATTCAAAAATGTCAGGTGATTTCACCATGGCAGCTCTGTGGCAATGCGAGATTTTTTTCCCCCTTTTTGCAGGTGAGAAACTTGACATGCTATTATGCTAGTCGTAGAAAAGATTTTCCTAAGAAGATTTTCCTGGCTTCTACGAAATTGAATGATGAACGTTATCACCCTACTTGTTACACTATTCAGAAAGAATATGGCTTTTAAAAGCAATTACCAACTCCTTTATATATTTATTTGCTGTATTGGAAGTGAAAGAGACTGTTTCTAAAAATCATTTTTTCAGTCTTAGAAAGGAATGGAAGTGTTTAGGCTGTTGGAAGAACAACCTCATAGCATTTGTTTCTTAACAACAGCACACAACAACTTTAATCCAGACATTAACATATATAGGAATTTCAAGGCAAATATTAGTTAAGATACTGGCAAGATCCTTTGCCTTTGTGAAGGACGAAGTCTGCTAAGATTAAGATATAAGTAATTCATGCTAAGGTAAGAATAAGTAGTTCATGTTTTGTCCTGAAAGAATGCGCAAAAACTCCTGGATCACTGTCCAAAACCTCTTGATTTTGCCAGTCAGTCTTGCAGATGATACCTAGGGCAGAAAAGCCAATGATTTGAAGAATCAAGAAAATTACTTTGCCAGTTCTGATAACAATGGCAGAATTGCCAAGGTTGGAAAAGTCTTCCAAGATCATCCAGTCCAGCCATCAACCTGTCACCAGTATTTTCCTCTTAACCATATTCCTTGGTACAACATCTAAATGTTTCTTGAACTCCTCCAGGACTGGTGACTGCACCACCTCCCTAGGCAGCCCCTTCCAGTGCCTTGACCACTCTTTTGGAGAAGTATTTCCTAATGTCCAACCTGACAATGTCCTGAGACCTGAAATACACAAATTCCTCTTAATCTTTTAAACTAAGTTTCTAGTCACCTTTATTTTGAATCAGAAGTAGAGCTAACTTTGGCATGCATAAAAAATGGAACAGCAATTATGCTTTCTGTATCTGCCTTTTAGTACTTCAGAGGGATTTGGCACTCCTGGAGCTCCAGCTAGGTTCCTCTGTGGTTGCTTTTCCTACAGAAATCAGGTAGATGTGAGCTGTCTAGGAAAAACCTGCTTCATTTTGTGACTGAAAATTGCATAATGGTAGGAACACTGCAGGGAAACCTCAACTGCCTCTTCAAACCCTCTTAACTGAAAGACTGAAAAATACAGTTGCCAGAATTACCTGACCACCATACCCTACACTTTTGTAGCACAGAAATAACAAAGAGAATCCAAACACAGTGTAAAACTTTTTAAAAGTTGATCAGTGCACAGCCTTAAAGCTTTGATTTTTAGGCAGGTTTTGATGGAGTCTTGAGTACAGTGAAAATGATCCTTTTTCAAAACCTCCTGTCTGATTTCTGCTAAACTAAACTTATTCTGTTTTTACTTGACTGCAAACAGTCTGAGTTTATGCATATTCTATAGAACAAAATATTTTGTGTGTTTACAACAACAAAGAGAACCTGAATGAAAAAGATATGTTCATTAACAGTTAAATTGTGCATAATAAACAACTGAGTCAGGACAGCTGTAATGGTCTGGCACACGCATTCTGCTCCTACTGAAATGATGAAGAATTGAATAAGGGAAGAGGTGAGAAAAGAACTACACGCATCAATTTTTTTTTGTGCAAAATTAACTGAAATTATAGGAAATCCAATTTCTTTCCCTTTTGATGTTGTACTGGTCTTTTAAAATGAAATTATTCACTAATCCAGCTCTATTGTGAAAGACCTGTTGTTTCTTTTGCCTGATGCTGCAAGCTGTGTTAGTGAAAGATGAAGCAGGAAAACCCACATTATCTTCAAGTTTCAAATTTAAGTTAGAGACTGTAGAAAACTTTATCTGTAAATACTGTGATGAATAAGCTATTATTTAAAGACTTGTTGAAACGAGAGAGAAAAGTAATGAATGTTCATACAGCTCAGTAACTGATATGCTATTGGGCAGGAAACAATTTATGATGCTAAGGACAGTGATATTTATATGTCATTCTTTTTTAACAATTGTCTGACTTAATCTGTCTAAAATAGAAAGAAAATTTAATTCTTTCCATAATCAAAATGAATAGCTAAACAGAAAAAAAAAAAAGAAAAAATTTACTTTAAAAGTGTCTTTGAAGTATTTCATAACAAATTTTAATCTCAGTTTGTAACAGATCATACAGAATAGGCTAATGTTTCACAGACTTAATGTCAAAAAAAAGTTTTGCCTCTGTGCTGCATAAACACATAGACACATAGAGAAGGCTTGTATGCTGTGAATTTCTTTATAAAGGATGTTTTGGTGTTCATTGATTACAACTTTGATTCTGGTCTACTATTCTGGTCTGGTAGTATTTTCAGTGACTTCCACTTACAAAGAAACCTAAATGGTTGCTATCACAGAAGTGATTTGGGTATGCATGTACAAGTGTTGGTCCATAAATTTTAATCACATAAAAATTTACTTTAAAATATCAACTGGTATTGTAAACTGGTACAGCTGGGACTGGGTGCTGCAGTCAGTCCATAACATTCCATCTCTGTGGCTCCTCCCTGGCCACACAACACATCTTGAGAAAAGCAGACAATGTACCAGTCTGTGAACTTACTGTGACCCATCATTACTTGGTTTCAGTATACAAAGGTTTAATGAGATATATACTGTGTAGAGAAAATAAAGATAGATGAGAAAAGAAGAGGTTATAACTGCCACTATAGTAGAAGTCTTTGGGAGAGTAAAGAAAAAAAAACAAAACAACAAGGGGTGGTGAAGACCATAAAGAAATTTCTTAATTTTAGGAGAAATAGATTCACAGAGGGAGTATAGGCAGGATTTCTCCCTGCACTTGTGTTTTAATGTCCTTTTTCTTGCTGTTTTATGCCATAGTCAGGTTGCACCATGTGGTAATCAGCTGTATGGAACAGTCCTCTCAAGGAGCTGAATGCAGTCTTCACTAGTCCATATAAATGTTCTTTGATCTTGACTAAAAGTTCATTTATGTTTGGGTGTTCAGTCTAGAGCAAGAAAAGTATCATGATTTGATGAGACTTAGAAAGCTTAAGAACTGCAAAATTTAGCTGTTTCAACTAATTAATTGGAGAAATTTTGGGCCTCTGGTATTAAACTAGGTGTAAGTAGAAATGAATGAAGGTCAGGTAGAGTCCAGAGGAAGGGGTAGTGTTATTTTTCTCCCATAATCTTGATGCAGATTTCCCTGCTGTGGCACTGAGCAAATCACTTATGATGCATAAGATAGTGATTATGATGCTACTCCCTTGTCTAATTCTCAGGGCGGTTATAAGCATTAATCAAATAGTTTTTTAAATGCTTTGGTGGAGTATGGTTCTTCATAAAAACAAATTATACACCCATTATTTTTTCTGCATCTAACCTTCCTGCAGATGGTCTTTGGTGACATGGTGACACAGAAAGAGATGGACAAAGTTAAAACTAGTCTATTTTTTTTTAATAGATAGATGTTTCTAGTTCTGGGTTCACTTTTCTTCTGTGGCCTTGAGAAAAGTGCATAGCACCTTTTCTTTCCAGGATTCCTCGAAGAGTCATGTCTAACCTGGTAGTTGTTTCTGCCTAACTTAAAAACAATCTAAGAATCCTGTCAGCGAACAGTCAAACTGTGACACTCTCAACCCATCACAGAGATAGAACAGATAAAATTGTGGCAATTGTGGCTGAGTTCTCAAACTCAGCTTGCTTAATGATGGTAATGATTTGGAGATACATAGATTTTGAAACTGAGTGGATATGCAGCTGATTTTCTGTGGAATACCTACACAAAGTTTGTTGTATTTTCAGCATCTCTGTCAGTAACCTCCAGCTTCCTCTGAGACTTTATGAAAATCTGCCCACACTGTGAAGGTACTTAAACAGGATGTCTAGTATCTTGAAATAGTAGAATTAAAGACTATACAAGATGCATCCTTCCTTACAGAGCACTGTTACTCCCTTGGTGTTTTGGAATAATAATGTTAATAGCTGCTGCAGAACCCAGCCATGTAAAAGCTGTGGTTTCAGCATTAATTGTGGTTAAACAAAGAATTTTAGTGTAAACCACTGAGAGCTTTCTTCAGAAAATTACACCCAGGAGGTATATATCTTTTTAGCTCTCCCTGGCTACTGGCAGACAACTTACTTCCCATCTGCTGGTTTTCACGGTTGAAGGCTGCTCTATGTTTCTAGGAAGCTAAATAAGGCCTTTGGTGAATCTTTGGTGAAGATGTTACTCTAAATAGTTGCACAGGGAAGCTGCATAAGGTTGGTAAAGAATAGACAAGAAGACTAGAAGGTCAGTGATGCCAGCCAACCCTAAATCTGAATACTTTTATGTAATGAATGAATATAAGTGAGGAAAAATAACTCCTTCTTTTAAGATTCATAAGCACAATGATTCAGTCTTGGACAGTATCTTGTTGTTGGGCATAGTAAAATGTCAGTTTTGAAGTTTACAAAATTGCAATGAATTAGGGGGAAACTGAGAAACTGAAACACCATGGTTTTGTAAAGCTTGTTGACTGTTTTTTGTTTTTTGTTTTTCTAATTCAGTATTGTCAAATTGTCACTGTACATGACTCAGAGCTATCCTCACCTTAGAGTACCTTGTAACAGCTTCACAAAACAATTTTTATGGCTTAAACATTAAGTAGAACTTTTCATACACAAAGAATTGCAAAAGTTTCTTTCTTTGTTTCTTTCTCTCCTCCATCACTTCTACATTTCTGTTTCACACGCTTCCCATTTCCATTACCATCAAACAGGCTGGCAGTGTGGTAAGAAGTATCATCTTCTCTGGAGATGCACTGGAAACCTTGGTCTGTGCCTTGTTCTCAGAGTATCTAAATGTTCAGACTGATCTGAATGTGAATTTCATGTGGTTTTAATGGAGGAAAATTGGAAGACTTTACTTGATAAAATACATCTGATAATGAGAGAATTATATTATTAGATATTACCCTTCCAATCTTTTGTAAGGGGTTATGAACCACTAACAAATGTATGTTAAAAATTATGATATTCGCAGAATGTATGAGTTCATGTTGTTTCAAAAATAATTACTTAAATTATTAATTATATTTTAGACTTGATGCCCACCTCAAAAAACTTCCAAAGTAATTTTCTAATTTTCAGTAATTTTGCAACCCTGCACATAGCAGGGGGGGGGGCGTTGAAACCAGATAATCTTTGGGGTCCTTTTCAATCCAGGCCATTCTATGATTCTAATTTTTAAAGAGTTTCGGGTGATAAACATCAGAGTGATACTACTGGGGAAAAAAAAAAAAAAAAAAAAAAAGACCAAAAGGAATGGACGAGTTAAAAAAAAAAAACAGGATTTTTACTTTTTCCCCTTTTTTTTTTTTAATTTTATTTTTTAAGTGACTCCTCCTGGGACCTACCCTTTTTTCACTGAATAAGACAGGGAGCCTTCTACCAACAGGTCTGTTAGATTTGGAAAGTACTGAATGACATGCTCATATTAGCAGAATTACAGTGCTTGTAAAAGTGAGGTCTTGACAAATTAGGTTCCCATGCTTACCGTATCAGCCCATGCATTACTTTTCTTACCTGAGTAATTCCATTCAATGCTATAAAACATTTGCATCCCCAGAATGTCACTGGGTATTTGTTTTTATTTCTTGCATGAAGGAACACTGTCAGTTACTTCACATTTCACCCAAAAATTGCCAGGAAAATCTATTCTATTTGAAGGTCAGCAGTAGAACTTGTACAGGATTCTAGACTCTTGATAATAAACAGTATAAATACCCACAGAATGATTTATACCATCTTATGCTCTCATGGCATTGACCAATAAGCTGTGTAAATGCATAGAAAAATGATTTATTTCTCTTCAACTCCCCTTGGTAAGTGAAGAAGAAGGAAAAATGGAAAATATGGGCACTTTCCCCAGAGTACAGTGTTCTCTGGAGCAGGAAAGAATATGGTCAGTTTTAAAAGTGTTTCCATTTTAAATTGGTAAATAATGTTTTTCACTTTCTTACATACACAACTGTATACTTTTCTAAGTATTGAGATTTAAGTTATCTCTGGTAGATGAACTGTTGCTTACTGCCATTGTACCTGGACGGCTATTGCAAAAAGCAGTGAGAATTAGCTAACTGAAGAAAGTAAACATATCAGTACTTCTGTAGAGTTATAACTTATTCCTTAGCTTCATCTAGAATGTAACAACAATGCTATTCTTCCTTGAAGAAGTATTCATGCAGTCTAAACAGTTATGAAATTCTAAGATGCTCATAATTTAAAACTGATAGCATATTTAGGAACCTGTTTACCATTTCACTATGTTTTAATATAGAATCACATCAGAGTATAGTAATCAAAGGAACAAAGTTGAGAATATGGGTAACTAAGAACTTAAATACAGCTCTTTAAGATTGAAAAAATATTCTGCATTTTTTAATTATTAGCTGTTATATCAGCTTGATCCTGTTGCTGATGCAATCTCCCCTTCCTCTCTTTCCCTCTTTTCCCATTTCTTTTCCGTTCTATTATGAGGTTTCAGTAAGGGAAAGTGTAGAGTCCTATACACTGGGATTTCTCCACATGCATCAGTGCAGGTGAGGGGCTGACCTGCTGGAGAGGAGCTCTGCAGAGCAGGACCTGGGTGCCCTGCAGGACAGCAGGTTAGCCATTAGCCAGCAGTGTGCCCCTTGTGACCAAGAAGGCCAATGGGATCCTGGGATACATTAAAAAGAGCATTGCCAGCAAGCAGGTCAAGGGAGGTGATTGTCCCCCTCTACTCTGTCCTGGTGAAGCTACATTTAGAATGCTGTGTCCAGTTCTGGGCTACTCAGTTCAAGAAAGACATGGAACTTCTAGAGAACTTGTAGAGAGAGTCCAGCAGAAGGCCATAAAGATAATAAAGGTCTGGAAGTATCCTCCTTACAAGGAAAGGCTGAGAGATGGGGCTGTTCAGCCCGGGGAAGAGAGGACTGAGAGAGATATCAACACTGCTAAAATTCTCAGGCTGGCGTCAAGTGAGTGGAGCTGGCCTCTTTTCAGTGGTACTCATCAACAGAGCAAGAGGCAAAAAATGAAATGCGAGTTCCATCATAACATGAGGAAAAACTTCTTTACTGTGAGGGTGACATAGCACTGGAAGAAGCTGCCCAGAGAGGTTGTGGAGACTCCTTCCCTGGGGATATTCAAGGCCCCTGCATGCTTTCCTGTGTAACCCACTGTAAGGAACCTGCTTTGTCAGGGGAGTTGGACTGTATGATCTCCAGATATCTCTTCCAATGCCTATGATTTTGTGATTCTGAGATTCTTTACAGATTTTGTTACTTTTATATCCCCTTCCAAAGGGACTCTAGCAAGGAACATAACCCTTTTAAATTCTTGTGCATGTTCAGAAAGAGAGTCTAGCCTGTCATCATCCATCAAAAGGAGGTCTCTCATGAGCAACATAACATCTATTTTGATAATTCTGTTGACAATACTGTTTTGTGAAATTCAATTGCATTTTAAGAGACAGATGAAAACTCATGCAAGCTTCACAAATGACCAAGGAGCAAACAGTCATTCTATTTGTCATTCTGTCTGTTATTCTGGCCAGCATTTTTTACCTAGATATTTAGGCTCCTGTATAGGGTTATTGATTTCAGTGCTGCTATGCAAATGAGTACAAAATGCAGATCTCAGATTAACTTTTTCCTTTTATTGGCATTTCTAATGGACGATCTGTTAACAGAATATTATTAAACATTACCCTTTTCAAATACTCATTATCTTTCTTCAGAATAAGAATTTTTCATAGCACAATTAATAATACACCCGCTTTCAGCAGTAATTGTTTTGTTGCTCTGTGTATATGAGAATGAGGCATACCAGCCTGCCAGAATACAAACAGGGTGAGATGCATGGGGTACCTGTTATATCCGAGAGTTGTAATTAATAAATAGCAAACTGTTGCTGAGTGAGTCCAGTTGGAAGCTGGACAAGGTGAGAACTAAACTAGCTCAGTGACCGATAGCAGTAGACCACTTAAATTAATTCTTAGCATGGATGTCTTTGGAAGTGTATCTGAGGTAGAAATAATATTTATTGCTTTATTATCCCAGTTTTTACAGATTATAAATAATCTTAAATTTGTGTACACAACTTAGGCAAAATGAAAATGAGAACACCTTAAGAGCAAGTGAAACTTATGAAATGTCACTCTGAATCTGACTGAATGTACATCACTGGCTACTAGACTGTGTCCAGAGAATTTTTTTGTCTTCTCTTTATTCCCCTAGGACTATTCTGTAAGACACTAGTAACCACTTTAGGCAGGTTGCAGAACAAGACAGATGAATTGCCATATTTTGTTTGGAAAATCCTATGTAGAAATCAGTAGCTTGTCTTTCTGAACAGCAAATGTCCTTTCAAACTTAGCTATTTAAGAAAGAAATGTCTGTTGAAATTTTGAGAAACTTTAAATCGTACAGCTTCTATTCAAATGACTTTAAATGTATTAGAATTATGAATTGTTAAGTTTTTGAAACAAGTAAGTACATCAATAACTATTCAGTAATACACATACAAAAGTGAACTTATATATTTTTATTGTTCATTAAATGCTAAATATGTATTGTTTGTATTTTCTTTGATAATCTGTGTAAACATGTTTCAATGGATTTTATCTTAAAAATATTGTAATGTGCTTGCCTGCAAAAAAATGTTTAATTCCATAATTAAAATGAAAGTTGTTTTATAAATTTTTTTAGAACTAGAAATTTAGAATTTGAAAGTTCTTTTTCTAACTTCTCATTCTATACCATACATTTTTTTTATGATTGCTTGATGAATAAATAAAATAAGCTATCCAGTAGACTACATGTTCTCTACACAACATGGAATTCATTATAACACTCAGCCAGTAAGTGGTCTAATACCTGTTAGCAATTAGAAAATACTAAGGAAGAAAAATATCTATAATTACCTTTTGTTTCATACAGTATTATAATATTCTCAAATCACAAACTAAGCAGTGCTCAGACACAGTGCAATTCCCCATCAAAAGACATTGCAATCCATTCCTTCTTGAATAGAGATTTTCCTCTACCCCTCAACCTTCTAAAGATTAAGTCTGGAGGAAAATAAAAATAACTCCTACCCTGGCTTTGCATGCATTATGACAGATGTATTATATTTCCTTACTGTATAACTTAAATATTGGTCTGTCTTCTGTTTTATTCATAAGTAAAATTGGAGGTGAAATGCATGAGTTTATTTCAGTAATGTCTGTGATATGAGTGAAATTGGCCTGTTTCAATCTATCTAAACATGGTAGTGCACCATACTATCCCACCAAGCCTTCTCCTCTCCCAGTTGTATACTCTACTATTATCCTCACACTGTCTTCATAAAGTTAACTCAGAAGCCTAGAAAACTACTATTACAATTTCTAATGGGTTTGGAAGGTTTTGTCAGCTTACAAAGAGATGTGATGTATGGTGACACTTGAACAGGTACAGAAATCGAAGTTGAAATCTCATTCAAAGGAGGGAGAAACTCTAGAGAAAACATAAGAAAGAACTACTAAATTTTTATATTGGCTCAGCAGCCTCACAGAATTTCATCCTGAGTAGAGACAGATTAAATGTCTGCTGTGCCCCAAATAAATAAATAAATAAATAAAAATAAAAATTGCAATGTTTAGGTCAGAGCGCTTGTTGACCTCTGATTAATTCCCATGGAACATAAAAGCAGAATCAATCTCAAAATGATGAGGATACCTCTGTGTAGCCAAGAAATGTAGCACCTGTCAGTCTACCTTGTTGATCAGACTGTATCAGAAAAGTAGTATTCCTCTGCTAAACATAAAAAGGGACATTTATTTAGAAAAAGAGATCTTAAGAGATTTTATCTTTTTTTTTCTTTTCTTTTTTTTTTGTTTATTGAAATTTTGGAAATTTACATAAAATATGCATGATTTTAGTACAAATGTATTTCCTCATTAATATCCTCTCACTTGTTTTTCTTTGCTGTTAAGAGATACTTCAGAGATTAAATTAGATTCCATTTGATTTAGTTACAGAGTTCTAAATCTGGAGTCCGTTTACATTATTCAATTGTGTAGGCAATAAACAGAAAAAGTAGTTTGCCCTTTCAAGATTTTCTCTGCTTTCAGTCACGTTTCTTTTCATTGTGTATTGAGGGATCCTAGATTTCTTACTTTGGCACTTCACTTAAATGTCTAGCATTCGTTGAAATACATGTAGACTTTTGTATTCATCCTGTGTTTTGACAACCAATTATATGGTTATTAAGATCATCTCTTTGAGATACACCTGTCACTTCTTTGATTACATCCTCTGGTAATCATTTTAAAAATATATTAAAGTTGTGTTGATAGATACATATACTCATGGATAAGTAAACTTGGGTACACCTACAGTATCTTTTTATATAATCATGTTTTTATAGAATGTCGAAGAGCTACTGAACACTGTTGTGGACTGAAATGCAAGTAAAATGCAGTTTTTTGAAACAAAGGATAGTAAAGTAAGCCTCCATCCAGGTTATTGGGTATATGAAAAAGACTAGAGATCTAAAATATTTATATACTCTAGTATCTTTACAGAGCTTGTGTATGATGTTGGCAAATAGCAGAACACCAAGGACATCCAGTACTTAACTTGAGTAGCACATATTAGTCCATTATCTAGGTGCTTACATAGTTTTTGTGTCTTCTGTGTTGTGGGCTTGAATGCTTGCACTTTTCATTAGGATCAGACCTAGAGGAATGGTACTATGGTTTATAAATAGTGCAGATGGCAAGTTAGGAACCTCCAAAAGGAAATCACAGCTAACAGTCCGGGTATGATAAAAAAAGAAAGAAACAAACAAACAAAAACACCCACAGAATAAAGTACTGAAAATAGACCTATGCGTTATGTTAGAACTTTTTTTTTAAAGTTGGTTAGAACATTACATATGGTGTTGCTTTCTTCTCATTTTTACCCAAAAGCACAGAATCTTCTGCCCAGCTGAAAGGAGTCTTGTAAAACAGCTCAATTAAGTTGTCCTCCTTTTCAAAGAATAGCTAAATATTCATTCATTGGAACAAAAAGAGCACAAGTCTGTAGTGCTCTGAGCCTCGGCACTGCCTTGGGAAGGAAAAGGTTTGTCCTTTTAGTTCTCCTAGAGACAAATATCACATGAATTATTAAGTTATTATTAAGTGAGTGTCTCAGTTCTTAGGCTAGTCAACTGTGCTTGTTTTTGCTTGATTCGTCTGACCCCATAAATATTTAATCCTCCCACAAAATATTGTGACACTATCACACTTGCCTCTTTGATTTCTTTTCCTAAGTAGCCCACATATGGCTGGCTAGGGCATTCTCCTATGCTATTGGGCTCTTGCATCTCCTAAGTATTTGCTTCCCCAAATCAAGCAGTTTTATTACTAGAATAACAATTACAAAAATTGGATTTTATGCTATTTTTTGGCTGATGAAGGTCAAATGCTGTTTTCCCTGTTTAAGTTGCGCTAACCACAGAAGTATAAGCAAAATCAATGCAGATATTTCTCCCTTTCCCTAACAAAATTTGCCACTGTACTGAAAGGAGAAGTACGTTACCTATTGTGGGGAAAAAAAAAAAAATAATCATCTATTTTGATCCTGTATACCAAGACGGGGGTACTTTGTACTCAACAATGAGGCTTCTTTTTCTGCTTATAACTGATTATAGATTAAATAGAAGAAAGTAAATCTTTACTAATTCCTCTACTATACAAATTATATGACCTCTTCTCATGACAAACTCTCTTAGTTCTAACTGTTTTGTGATTATTGTATCCATGGAAATCTGATAGTAACTTAGCATTCAGAAAAGCTCATATTTTTTGTGTTTTTATTTTTTTTTAATTACTTTTTTTCCCTGTGATAAGATTCTATTCATTTTAGACATGGAGATTAGAGAAAAGAAAACTATGGTAAGGACAGACAATCCTAGACAAGAAAAAAGATGAACAGAAGCTAGTTAAGAAGAAATTATAATAATTGCATTGAACAGAATCTAATTAAGAGATCAAGTAAAGATGCTGTTCATTGATTCATGTGATGATAATGTAATAACAATCAACTTCTGTTCTTTAGCCTTGTTACTTTATAAAATCAGAATGGAGTTCAGAGAACCTGTTTAAGCCAGTGCAGCATTAACCGAGTCCACTATTTAATTAATTGTTTCATAATAAATGGCTCCCTTGTTTACAGTAATATTTTAGTTCTAATTTATCATCACAATCTAAAAAAGTGTTTAATTGCTTTAATGATATTAGCTGTCTCAGCCTTTATTACAACTCTGGACATAATTACCCTCTTTTAAGGTAATTTATAGACCTCATTAACACTCTTGCCTCTCCGCTGTGATTAAGAATCTCCTAAGAATTGAAATCTCTCTGAACAGTGAGAGAATTATTTTGATTTATTGTTCACCATTGCTGAAAGGAGCACAAAGCTGATTTATTATGGCTGATCTCTGCTGAGGTGACTAGAATTGGAAAGAAGTGGAGCTGTTGAATCAGGTCCAAAAGAGGGCAAGAAGATGGTAAGAGGGCTCTCCTACAAAGACAGGCTGAGGGAGTTGGGCTGCTTGTTCAGCCTGAAGAGGAGAAAGTTCTGGGAAGTCCTCATTGTGCCCCTTCAGCACTTAAAGGGAGTTCATAAACAGGAGGGAGGGCGACTTTTTACAGGAACTGACAGTGACAGGAGAAATGGGAATGATTTCAAAATAAAGGAATGGAGACTCAGGTAAGCCAGCAGGAGGAATGTTTTCTCAGAAGGTGGAGAGGCACTGAAACATGTTGCCCAGAGAAACTGTGAATGCTCTATCTCTGGAGATGTTCAAGGACAGGTAAGATGGGGCCCTGGGATTCATAATTTAGTGAATGGCAGCCCTGCCTGTGTCAGGGTGGTTGAAACTGGATGGTCTTTAAGGTACCTTCCAATCCAAGAGATTCTATGATTCTATGATCTTTAATGTCAGTTTATGATTCTATGATTCTGTGAGTTGTTTTCCGGAAAATATGTTCCCCTTTGCCATTCTTTTCTTCTGTCTTAATAAATTGTTTCTGCTTAGAAAATTACATAGGTTGTCTTTCTGAGCGTATTCTCCTCTGGCACAGACACTATGGTGGTGAGGTCTCACAGCCTCTTGGTAAAGGTAAGCACTGCAATAGAGACCTTGTTCCCCAGGGAGCATACACTACTTTCTATAATTCACTGAATTTAGCTCTACATTATAATGAACTCAAAAACTAATTTCTCAGTTCCATCTTTAGCTGTTCAGACAAATAGATGCTATTAAGCTACATTTTTTTTTTCTTAATGACATTGCATTGATCTTCATGAGAAATAAATGTTTGATCTAGTTCTCTCTGGAGTTATTTATGAGACTAAACTCATCATTTAAATAACGGTTTTGAGCACATGGTTGTTTGGTTTTCCCGATTCTTGCTATGAATATGGATATATTTACTTTGCAATGAAGTATACATTGCAAACAAATTATCCAACAAAAAACAGAATTCCAAGGAGAGTAGATATTAAGATTTTATGATTATTGATGAAACACTAATTTGTTGTTGTTGATTAAACAGTCAGCTAATTCATAGCAAGTTCCTATTTTTCCAGAATTCATAATGTTAATGCAGTATAATCCTAAAATGGTAGAGCATTACAAATCTGTGGACTACATATGTATTTCTAAACAAACAAGGCTTTTAAGAAAAAGATATTCCAAGCAAGAGAAATAATGCAGGTTTTATTCCATTAAGACTGTATAAACTCAGATATACTAATTTTGTATTATTTTAATAGTATAATTAACTTTAATAATTTTAAATGTGTTCTAAACACTATTTGTACATAGAAGAAAATGTGTTAATGTAATAATCTTTCAACACAAAGTTACAGAAAATGTAGGATTAGTAAGCACCAAAATCACCATAGTTTCAGTCAAATTTACAGATACTGAGGTGTGTATGAAATTCTAGAATATGTATTTGCATTATGTACAGTGGTGGAAAAAAAGAACCGTGTAGACTTACACATTCTGTTAAAATAAAAAGGAAAATAGAAAGATCTTCACACAAGCTGTGTAATTGTGTCAATTAGAATCTCAAATTTGTTGAATGTCCTTACTACTTGCTGTTTTGATTATGCAGTATGTGTTTACTTTTATGTACATTCTTAATATTGATAGTATCAAGAGATACTATCAGTTTAGAGTGAATCTTAGTTTTTAGATTATCATTGTTGAATAAAATAAATATTTTATATACTAGAAAATCTAGATTATTTATCCATATAGTTAAGAAAAGAAAAATAATTGCAGATGTTTTATACTTTTTTCCTTTAATGGTCACTCTTAGTCTGTGAGGTTTTCTGGTCAGTGGAACATTTGGGATGACAGGATGACGTGGAATTTAAACGTTAAAAACTACTAGCAGCTGAAAACAATCTTATGAAAAATGTAGTTTGAATGTCAAGTATTGGATTTTGTTGTGATAAATATCACAAAATACCTTTTTTATTGATTCTTCTTTTCCCTCTAAATTTTGCTCCCTATTTTTAAAAGTAAATGTTTACACTTCTACTAAATATAAAAATAAGAGAATACAGTTTTCCTCTTGAAGTAATATTTGAGGGCAATAGCATATGCACTTAAACTCAGAGGTCTATATTTGTCCATGCAAAGACTCTGCTAATTAGTGATACCAGATGGGTGAGATAGTGTTTCAGTAAAAAGAGTATGGATTGCAGAGGACTTGTGTGACTACAGCAAATGCTAAGCTCTCTTCAGGAGTATGGAAAGAGAATATTCCAATATATATTTGATTTTGGAAAGCTTTTGTGTAAGGAACTTCTAAAAGGAAATGTTAAAAAAAAAAAAAAAAAAGTGTTTGAATGACTTTAGAATATTTAGCTTTATCAGGCAGAAGAATATGTCAAGCCATGGTCAGAATGTGCACTCTTTTTCTGCTGTTGACTTTGTCAGATTAATCCAAAATACTTCAGGTTAACAGAGGAATATTTTATATTCTAAGCATATCATAGTATTGTTAACTTCACCTACTTTTCAAATATGTTTGATTTATCTTGTAAGTAGCTAGACTGTTTGCAAATAAGTACATGTGAATGTGTGCAGTAATGCTAGCAGAACTGTGGACAGGACAAGCAAAGAAGCAAGATCAAGTTACAATTATATCCCAAAGATATTAGTACTTTATTTTTGTTAATTTTCACTTGTTTGGGTGTTTTTTTTGTTTGTTTTTGGTTTTTTTTTCAAAACTACTTTTTCTTTTTTTTTTTTTTTCTCTATTTTTAAAGGGTAATTTTAATTTGAAAAGTCTACTTTCTCTAGATTTGTTTTGGAAAATAAATAAATATGTGACAGCACACAATAATAGTTGTGATTAAAGTTTTTATGTCATATCAGCCTCTGTGAATATAGTGTTCAACACACTTCACAAAACACAAAGTTATATTTAAACAAAACAAAAAAATAGGAAAAAGAAAAAATGAGGAAGAAGAAAAAAGTGACTTATTTAGAAGAATGCCAAATGAGGAACTTTACTCTGGCTGTTTTGAAATAATTTATTCATACAACTACTTGTTCCAGCTTTCAGAGGGGGTGTTTTCTATTAGCAATGTGATAAACACTTTTTAACTGCTGTATGTTCCTCCCAAAAGCAGTGAGGATGACATAAGCAGCAGTTTATATGAGAGCAACAGCTTTGGAGACTGTCACCATTCTTGTCTCCTTGTTATCTTTGCAGTTCTTGTACAAACTCTTGGCTTGAAGCCTACATGCTCAGGGATCTTTTTATTGTTTTCTGTTTGACTGAAAAAGCAGTGAAAGTACCTATTTTGGTCTAAACAGGAATCATGTTTATATAGTCACATCTGAAGTATGTATGAAGAAAAAATATCTGATGAAGAAACGAATTAGGAGATGTGGAATAAAATTTATCTGGACATCTTGAGCCTAAAGATTATTCTTTGCCTTCTCCTTTAATAGGAACACTCAAACAATTGTCTTTTCTTCCTTTACATTTGAAGAACAGAGAAACGTAAAATAGATGAAGACTCACAAAGAAGATGTATGTGGAAAAAGATAGTAATTCAAACCATAAGTCTCTTGGGACTGGGAAGTCTAAATAATAAAGATATTTTGGATTGGGTGAATTAACTTTGGTTGGTTGCCAGGTATCCACACAGGTACACTCTCTCTCTCCTTCCTCAATAGGACAGGAGAAGAAAATAAATGGAAGAAACTAATGACTCAAGGTAAGGATTGTGAAAGACTCACCAATTACCATTACTAACAACAACAAAAAAGACAATGAAGAATATGAAATGAAGACAATGAAGACAATGAAAAATAACAATAAATAAAGCAAACAAACCACCTTCCCTCCAGCTGCCCCCTTCTTCCAGGGCTTAACTTTACTCCTTCGGTCCTGACTCCTCTAACTCTTCTCCTAGAAGTGGTGCATGAAAAAATATTGACACTCTCACTTCAGATAGTTAAGGTGGCTTTCTCTGTCATATAGTCAGGAAAACATCTCTCTCAGATTGCTGTAAGAACCATTCTCAATTTCCACCAGTTCTAAAAATACCAACAACATCTTTGCATTCTTAACTGTTTCATTATTACAGACCTTTATTTGCTTGCAGAGTTAAACATACATTTACAGATTTATGTGCAAAATTTTGTCAGTGAGTGGATGTTCCAGCACTATCATTGTTTCTATTCAGGAGCTATTCTATTCAATTCCATTTCATTTTTTCTCTGCCTTTCTAATTCCTTATAAGGCACATTTAGAAGTATTTCCTATTCCATGTAATGTTTTATAGTTGTCATTAACTCTTTCAGACTTTTTTTACATTGTTGAGGGAATTAATTGGAACACCTATGGTTCTTTGATGAGGCACAACCACCGAGTGATGTGTGGAAAGGAAACTACAATAAATTCTTATTACAGAAAAAGACTTTATAATACATCTGAGAAAAAATAATCTGGACCATAGTTCTGCAACAGAAATTGACAGACTCTCTATTGGTTTCAATGAGCTTTCAATTAGATGAAAAGATAAAATCTACAGCATAATTGCAAGGGGAGTTTGGACTTCAACAAAAGTGCCACTGTTATTGCTGTGAGTTGCGAGCATGTCTTTATATCATTATATACCTAGGGGAAGGGGTGAAAAAGAAATAAATTTAAGATGGGAAGAAATCTAATGTAGGAAGAAAATCAGAAATAAAAACAAAATGCCACGAGGGTTTCCTGCTGCTATCTTTGAGTCCTGTAAGAAAAGAGAATATGAATACTAATTTTGTGACATGATTGGACTGATAATTTCTGAAATATCTAATCTTTTTTGCCATTTTCATACTGAAAGATGGAAATATTTTTTTAATAAGGATATTGAAGGCATGAGTATGAAACTACTTCAAATGGCTGAAGTATAGACACTACCTAGGTAGTTTATTTGTTGTGGAAAATGAAATTGCTACTAGGAATCAGTTAGGTAACTCTCTATGGATTGAAAATTTCATGTGTTCCATGAACCAGAAAAGAGCAAAGGTCAGAGAGACCCCAAATTAGTTACAAACTAAGGAAGACTGTAGAATGTGCTGTTCAATATGGCTGTTCAAAAAATATAGTTAAGTCTAGTGCTCTTGAGAGGATGAGGACACCACATCACAAGCATAACTAGAATGAACTTGAGCTTCCTGAAGAAAGAACGTCTTTCATGGATGAAACCACAATGCTTGGAGACTTTTAATATTGTAAGATAAACAAAATGCTGAAGAAGTACTGTTAAGTCCTTGCAGAAAAAAAAAAAAAAAAAAGTTATTTATGCTTGTGCAACTGCCACTCAGAAAATGAAAATAAGTGAATTTGAGCAGGCACAGAAATGAGGGATAGTTGCCAAGCTGAGCTGCAGAAGATTGATCCAGGTGGTAGAATTAAAGCTCATTCCTAAGCTCCTTTTGTTCATCTTACCTCTTTAGTTTTCACTTAGTGAGCTCATTAGGCATTTCTCTTTTTTTCTTCACTAACATTACTTCATGCACTGTCATCACTTTGTAACAAGCTAAAGTCTGGCAGGTGGGTAGTTTTGGGAACTTCATATGATGGGCAAGCGATGGTAGAGAAAATATTTGCTATTGGCCTTAGGAGTGCCAGCTTTGTTTGTAGGTAGAGTTAATTTTCATCATAGAACCTTGTATGATTACTCTTTACAAGGGTAGATAATGGCAGAGAGAGGGAAGATTTAGGTCAGATATCAGGGGGAAGTTCTTTACCAAGAGAGTGGTGAAGTGCTGGAACAGGCTGTCCAGAGACGCTGTGGATGCCCTGTGCCTGGAGTTATTCAAGACCAGGTTGAATGGGGCCATGGGCAGCCTGGTCTAGTATTAAATATGGAGGTTGGCACTCTGCCTCAGACAGCAAGGTTGGAGCTTGATGAACCTTGAGGTCCCTTCCAACCTGAGCCATTCTATGAATCTGTGATTCTATAATTCTATGATTCTACGATGTTGTGTTTTGGATTTTTAGTGAAAATGTTGATGATAATACACCAGTGATTGCAGATCTGTGTTTACATAGCACCAAGGGCTTTTCTGCTTGTGCCGTTTTTCCAGTGAGGAGGCTGGGAGTACACAAGGAGCTGGGAGAGAACATAAGCAGAACAGATGACTCAAACTGGCCAGAGGAATTTCCTATAACATATGATGTCATACTCAGTGACAATAGCTGGAATAAAAGAGAAAGGGTTAGGAGTGATAGCAGTTGTCTTCCCACTGAACTGTTGCACGCAGTGAGTCCTTCTTACCTGGAAGTGGTTGAACATCTGCTTGCTGATTGGAAGTGGCAAATTAATTCCTTGTTTTGTTTTGCTTGCGCATGCAGCTTTTGCTTTACCATTTTTATACCTCTCTTTATTTAAACTGATGAGTTCTCAGACTTTTATCTTTCTAGTTCTCTCTCTTATCTTATCTGGTAAGAGAGAGTTTAACTTCCCGTAAGGGTTAAACCACAGTAATCAGATATTTTGGACCATTTGTTACCATTTCTATGGTGATACCTGATAGGAATATGCTTAATCTTGCCTTAACATTGCCCTCTCATATGGAAAATACCTTTTTCATCTGTAAAGCCTGTTCTCATCCCTCAAGTACAAGTTTCTGTTTCTAGTGCTGTACCCAGGTCAGTTATGGCAGCTTTGCACAGATTCTATGACAAATTGATGACTATGTGATTGAGTTCATGTTTCTTTTACAACTGATTGATAAATATGCCATGTTAATTTAGTAATGAAAATACTTTTCTAAAAGATTTTTTTCTAGACTAATTTTTCTGTTCGCGTAGGCATATTTTTGAATATCCCTGTAAAGTTACTGCAAAGTTATCCATTGACATTAACAGATATCAATGTGTTTGCTTTTGTTTTCTTGACAAAGAAGCATAAATAATGAAATAACTAACTGCCATCACTAAAATCAGTATAGATGAAGGTAAGGAAAGTGGAAATCTCTTATGCTTATTATTCAGAATGTTTTCTAGCCACAGAATTTTTCTCTTTTTCTCTTTTTCTCTTTTTCTTTTTCTTTTTCTTTTTCTTTTTCTTTTTCTTTTTCTTT
>JAPSGF010000023.1:8080046-8213521 GCA_035772895.1 Perdix hodgsoniae | reverse complement strand
TTTTTCTTTTTCTTTTTCTTTTTCTTTTTCTTTTTCTTTTTCTTTTTTTTTCTTCTAGAACTGAATATTGTAAAATCTGAAATTTGGTCTGAAAGGAAAGGCCATGAAAGCAACTTTGAAAATATAGTTGTAAGTAGGTATAGAAATATTTTCCACCAGCTTGCTGGTGATATGAAATAAGTGATAACCCCAAATTCCTTTATTAAATTGTTGACTTGAAAAGCTAACAATGGCAAACTAAATGCTAGTGGCACTTCTAATTGCACTACTTACTGACTGTTCTAGCAAAAACATTCATCAATGACAATTACTCCAGCTGCCTCCCATTCTTCCCAAGCATCAGAATTCTCACCTCTCTCTTATTCTGACGTCAGTAACTCCAGCATGCTTCTGACAGTTCTGTGACAAAAAGAAGAAAAGTAGACTAGTGATGGTAGTAGCCTTGTACTATTGCTTATTTCAAGCTAAAATATCCTGACATCATGTAAATGTGTATAAAGTTAGTTGAAATTAATTATCTCTCCTTTAGCGTAATAGAATCTGAATAAGTTCCAAGAAAAGTATGTTTAGAACTTCGGATACATATTCTTCAGGGTATTATTATGGAAGCATCTCTATGCCAGATCTCTATTTCTGCTCAGCTATTTTATTTCAATTTACAAAGAACTTTTAAAATATGTTTACTTTTCTGACTTCCTATTCATAACTCATGTATGAGTACTGAACATCCATTTTGATGTCAAAGATGAAAGATTCATCTCCAAATATTTTGAGAAATGCCTGAGACTTTTCCATAGTGAAGGCAAAATCTTAGCACTCTCACATGTACATTTGCCAGTTTGACATATAATATACTTAACATTCTTTCTGCTTCTATGAGACCAATACGAAAGAATTATTCATTTTATTGTCTCTGTCATTCTTTTTCCAGTAAGTTCAAACAGCAAAAATGTGCAAACATTAATGTTTCCTTTCCTGTCAGGGAAGCCTTGCAAGTGGATACAGTAATAAGCTTAACCTCACTTGATAAAGTCTGCTTTGTTATGTTTTTTAATAATCCTATAACCTTCAGAAATATCTTAGTGCAAATACATTGTGTGCACCTTTAGGAAGAGCAGAAGAGAATATATAGTGGAACAATACCATCATTTATATGATGTGACGTTTTCAAAAGGTAATATTCATAGATTTTCAAAAAAGTGGAATGAATAACCTCATAATTATTCCTAAGTTTGCATATTTTTACATAATATTTTATCTTACATTTCTGCTGTAAATCTCTGTAATTGTTTACAAACTTTGTGATTTGCTGTGTTACTCAGGTGTTTGCTACCAATACAATAGAATACATGCAATCTGCTCAAGATACGAGGTTAGTAGAAAAAAGTGCAGACTCCTGAAGTGATAAATAGTCATTCAAATGTTCTCTTATAAAGAAATAATATAGATATTAGCAGTAGAAATTTGAGGAGCTTAGTGTAATGGATAACATTATAATGAATCCTGCCTAACATCTAAAAGCTAGGATCTTAATTCTTCATCTCAGATTTGGTGCCTATGTTTGCTCTACAGAAGCTGACACTGCTGAGTGATACTCAGAACATCATGATTATATGACATTACAGCTTTTTGCCTGCCTGAGGCTTCAACATGAACGATAGAGGGGTTTGTGATCTGCCTTCCTGGAACAATGCTGCCTGCAAATCACAGTCCACTAGTGCTTTAAATTCACCATGCAGAGATGTGGGCATATATCTGCCAGAACAAAAGACGGTACCATTTTGTGGTAAAGCTACAGTGGGATGAATAAGGAAATTCTCAACAAAAGTACAGCCTGCACATCAAGTATGTGACTGGCTAACTACCTCCCTTTAAAGGAGATTCCTGGTGGGTGTGCTGTCAGAATTGTCACTTGTTTCATTGCTGGCTCAATCCTCAGTCTCACAGTGAGATTGCCTAGTGCTGTGTAGCACCACAGTGAGACTGAAAAAGTGACTTCACCCCAGCACTGAACAGAATCCACTTTATACTGAAATCTAGCAGCTTATTTGCAAATAATTACTGATAAGCAGTAATTGAAATGCTAGTTCAGCAAGGTATTCAAGAATGTACTTTTTTTTTTTTTTTTTGAGCTGGTCCTAGTGGCAAGTGCTTAAAAACCCTGTGAAATAGGGCCTTAGGGACAGCCATGTTTTTGTTGGGATTGATAAAATACATTCCTAAATCTCTTTTTAAAATATATTTGAGTTTTAAAAGAGTCAAGTGATTAAAATCCAGCCACAAAACAAGCAAACAAATAAATAAAATGAAGGAAAGGAAAAGGAAATCATGTAACAGTGAGAATCAGTAAACATTAATTCAAACTCATGTGAGCTTTGTTGGAGGCTCTGTCCTGCAGGACGAAGTTTTAGAGTAGTTTTAGAGTATATTACAATTATTGAAGGCCATTTAGCCTTCTGTTAGCCTTTACCCTTCTGTTTATTTTAAATATATTTACAATATATGCTAAATGGATTCAGTGAACTCAGGGTTCTCTCAACAACATTCTGAAAGTGAACAGCAATAGTGAGTTGTAGTAGTATGTGGTTTTAGTGTTTTGAAGATGCATATTTCAAAACTAGGAATAGCTTCATGTGAGACAGGTGCATTGCTTTCCTCTTCTTGTCCTTGTTGAGGAATGACCAACATGCTCAAGCAAACAAAATGAATTTTCACAAATTACTGTCAAATATTATACAGTAAACTGAAACTGTAAGTTTATCTTCATGTACCTTTCCCAGTGAATTTATTCTTGTTTTTGAGTTAGATTCCTCTGTTCTGCCTTGTAAGCTGTTACTTTATTTTCAATGTGTTTGTGGCATCTGAACAATATTTCCAACATCTGTATTAATTATGTTACACAACTCCCCGTGGTTCTTCAGCCAAGTGGTGCAGTTTACTGCCTTCATGCTTAAAGTCCACACTGTTCAAGGTAGATCACATTCTTATTCAATACTGTGAGAATATTCCATAGATTGAGAATTGTCTTCTCATTTTATCCATAGAAACAGCACAAGCTGAGTATGAGTCTGAGCTTCCAGCTCAACTGAGAAGTCACAAGCCCTACTCAGAGATTTCTAAAACATATTAACAATCAAAAGTATTCAAATTCATCCTATATCACAATCATATTGTATTTGGAATTGGCATCACTCACATAAAATACTCTGTTCTGGCTTGAGTTTTATGCACTGAAACTGTTGGGCACATACTTGTAACAGAGCTTAGAGGTGAAATAATTGATACAGTGGGGACAACTGGAGGACCTAGACCACAAACTAGCCATTGTGCAGAAAGTACATAAATATGATGAGAAGAGGTTCTTCTAGATGAGATTAAGAAAGTAGCATGATCTTTTGATGTGTGATTTATTTCTGTAGAAGTGAAAAGTATTACACTTTGCAGCTGTTTACTTTTATGTTGCTTTTTTTTTCAAGTTGTTCTTAAATGCCTCGGCGGTCACTTCTAGTTGCATCTTCCCTCTCAGATATAACTAAATTTGAATAGACCTAATGTAAAAGTTTTAGAAGGCAAACTTGCTTAAATACAGTCAATTTAGACTTTCAAAAGTTCTATTTGCTAGAATATAACTGAATGTTATCTATAATGAAAGTGGGAATATTATGCCAGCTTGGAAGACTGTGGATCCAACATTCTAAAATGGTAATCTTAAGTGGTAGTAGTCCACAAACTGAGTTAGCAGGCAGGCTGACCTGCCAGGTGTGCAGTGCCCTGCATATTCTGGAGGCAGTACTCTAGCAGTGACTGAGCTGTGCTGCTGATTATGTTTGTTAGCGTTTTACTGGGCTATGAATACCTGTGAGGCTATACAAAATGAAAATTGAAATATAGCATCTTTTTAAGGGGAAAAAAATGTGACTAAGAAAATTGAAAAGGATTCCAGTTTAAAATAGTTTTCTGTAAGAAATTCCAAATTTGTAATTTTGCTCTGATTTGGTGTGAAAATTTCACAAAATTTAATAAGAAGTGCTAAGTACTGTTTAATTACCAGGAATCCGAAAACAGTAGTTGTCTTTAATTTCACAGGACTTAGAACATTTGAATCTATACTACCTGGGATAAATACCACCCTGAGGCTTAGTGCACATTCAAACAAACAAACAACGGATGAGACATTATTTTCTTTCACCAATAGAAAAATATAGGCCTTTTTTGAGATTTCCTCATAATCTTTTCAACAATTTCTACTCACCTACAAAGTATCAGATAAGGCTGGAAAATATACTTAAACTGTTTATTCCACATAACAGCTTTGTTCTGCATGGACTTGCACAAAATAGAACAGCAGGCGTCCATGAATGATAATTGTGTAAAAGCATTAAATAGACATGAGTATGAAACTTGTGTTTAATCCCAGAAGAATAATTGTAAGTGCTTAAGGAATTTTTCTGGAAAAATATAGACTTCATTTGATGGATTAATCCAGATTGTTGGAGATGGCACCATACTCTAATGTATATATTTATTCTCTGAAAGTAACATCTGATTAATAAATCATTTGTGTGAATCTACTTCTGTATTTGAAAGATCATATAATAGTGGTACTACTTTACCCATGTCTGAAAACTGAAGAGATGTGTGGTTTGCGAGGAGAACTGCTATTTTTTTAGACCAATCTATTTGTGTGAAAAGAACCACAAGGCACGGGTTCTTTTAGGATTTGAAACATGACAGTTTATTTCAGACTGAAGCAGAAGTGCAGCGTGATCTCAGATGGGATGATTCAAGAAGCTACCAAATTACTTCTGTTTTATTCTTTACCACTGATGTGCACTGGAATTTCTTAGAGACGGGTATATTCTTTAGAAAGTGTGCTAGAAGTATATTAGAAGAATATATTATTATTATTTCAGGCTTAATGGGAACTAACAGAACTGCAAGTCTGGATTTGTATTACATAAATCAAGAATGGGGACTTACACCACTGTATATGGAAGTTTCAACTTTGTTCTGATTGAAAAGGTCTCATGTAATAGAAAAGTAGAATCAAGTTATGTAAAAGAGATTTAATTAATTCCTAAACCATAATATAGGAAAAGAACTTTGGAAAGGCAGCAGGTATACATTCAGTTTTCCTGTTGCACTCTTTACTCTTTTAGAAGTTCCAGTCATAAGTAGGAAAAGCTTTTTTTTCTTTTTTTACAAATATATTAATGTATTCAAAATCACAGACACAGCTGATCTTCAATATGCAGAAAATGCTACACAAAACATCTGTGGCAAGTAAGAAATAAACCTTCAGGCCACTGTTTAGAAATTCATTGTTTTTTCTTGTCTGTGCAGATGAACTACAGTGGACGTGTCCCCTGGATTTGTATTTAATGGGTAGTTCTGCACTCCAGAATACTTTTTAGAAAATAAAATGCAATTTCTAAGGCTCATTTGAAGACATTGTATCTTTTTCTGAATTACTTTGCTCCTTGTGACTGATTAAATATCTGTGTGTTTTGTCTGATTCTTTCAATAACATTCATATTCAGTGCTCATGGCATCATCATTGCTTTCACAGTAATGAAGCATATTGTCACCAGAACTGGTCTGCCAAACAGCCCTAATTGTCCTAAATGCTAGATCTGGGACAATAGCAAGTGAGGATCAGCAACTGACTGGGAAAAGTAATTTCTAAGTCTACAAAACTGTGATAGTAGTTGATGAAGAACAGAGACAGTTGTGAAACTGAAAGGAAATATGAGCAGGCCTTCCAACAATGCTGCAAGTTTAAAATACCAAGGACATTGGCAGTTCTTATACCCAGCTGACATTATACCCAGCTCCTAGGATTGTAATGCTAGGACATATCGTGCTCCTAAACTGTATCTCTGAGAGCCAGGTGAACTTGGTTTAATTCTTGTTAAGAGGTAAATAAATTTTCTATCCAATAAGCTACAGCTTCTCCACATCATTTACAGTCACACAGAGTGAGGGGAGAAAGTGGTTTTGCATATATGAATGGCTATCCCTTTTTAGCCACTGGTCTGGCTTTGAAAGATATTTGCACATACAAACCTTTTTATTTCCCCCTTAGTTGCAGGTTTCTATAATAAAATGGTTAATTTTCCTTTTAGGATTTTTCATTAACTGCCTTTTATCTTGTTAAAATATCTTGAGAGCATTAGCACTGAAATGAAGGCCCATCACTGCTTTTCTTTACTAAGTAATATGAGCACTTTCTATTTAAAGGTACTACCAGCTACATTAGATTAGAATGCAGTATAAATATGTGCATATAGAAATTGTTCAAGTTATCTTCTTCAATGACCAGTGACCAATTCACTTCAACACCAGTGAATGATATAACTGAGGTGATTCTCTGCAGCAGTAGAGGAAAAATATTCATACTCAGAAATATAGTTTAGCATACAGAATGGCTTTAGAAGATACAAAATTGTGAATTGCATGAAATATTGTTAGCAGCTATGTCTGTGATGTTGCTGTCTGCTCAGCAGAAACACCTCTGCAAACAGGATGTCAAACTTACTGATTACTTCTTTTTATGAACCAGTGCTATACTAGCAGTTCTGGAGCAGTTCTAAAAAAGTCTTTCAAAATTATAACAGGTTAAAAAAGGGTTGTGCTCTTATTTAACTGGAAATTCTGCTTATAGATGTGTTTTAGGTACCTCTCCTCCTCATTTATTTGAGATAACTTTAATGTGTTGTATATTGCACATAAAACTATAAACTGCATTTCATTACCAGGTACTATAAGGGAAAATTTGGTATCAGGGCTGTAGCTTGAAGTGGTAGATTCCAGAGAGCAGTGATGGCCAATGTATATGATATAACAGTTTAAAGCTGAGATGTGAATGGTATTTGTAGAGATAAAATATCAAAATAAAAATAGACATACACTTAATGACGACTCAAGCCTGACTTTCAACATTTAAAGTTATAAGGAAAGTTAAATCTGATTAATTGGATAAAATTTTGAATGAAAGAATGAAAAATTGTATGCCGATTTATCTGATAGACAATTTGGCATTCCCTGTTTTTACTCGCTCAAAAAGATATTCAGAGTGAAAAACTGTTTTCTTGGAGGGATTTGTGAAAAAAAGAAGAAAACAGCAGTAAGATCTGGGTGTCGTTAATCTTTCTAATTCTATGTTACTAATTCTCAGTATTTAATGAATTAAGTGTGATACTTCCATAAGTTCCTGTTTACAGTTCCTCTGCTACAGTCATGGAAGCATGTCTTCTTAGTGGAATATTTTAGTTTTTCTCTGCTCACTCATACTGCTTGAGAAGAGTAGCAAGAAAGATACAGGCTTCTGAACACCTGGGAATCTCTCTTTCAACACATTCAAGATTGTCTCTGTGCTAGAGCCAGGCAGGTTCAGACTCCTAACCAACCAATACTGCGGTATGGTTGAATGTAGCCTCTACATTCACATTTGGAATGCATTTAGCTTCCGTAGTAAAATCCAAATTTTGTATCCCATTTCTTCTCATAGTTCTCCAATATCTCTAGTACTTCTTGTTTTAGGATATTAAGGAAACCTAATGGTATTTGGACTTCTCATTATTTCACATTCCTCTGTGATAACATGAGCCCATTGGTTCAGGGCCAGAAACCTTCAATTGCTTCAGGTGCAGGAATTCTTGTTCTTTAAGTGCTAGACATCATCAGTGCTCTGTTCAAAACATCAAATCTGAATTTTAGCAAATAATGTTTAAGCTTTTTGATTTTTGTCATAGAATGTCTAAACTCAGAAAACAAACATAACTGAATCTAAATATAACTGTATTCATAAAGATATTTAGATATTTAGATTAAGCCTGCAAACCAAAAGTGGGACTGCAGTAAGTTTTAGGAAAATAATAATAGTTTATTGACTATTTTTTTTGACTATTTGGGATTGACTAGGGGATATATTTTTTTGACTATTGGCTAAGGGATTGACTAAGGGATATAAATTTCTTTGTTTTGCTTCTGTTTTAGACAAAAAAAAAAAAAAAAAAAGATGGATATAGTTGTAACTTACATGAGGGCTTCTCCAAAATCACAGAATCAATACCTCCTGTTTTATCATGCTGGCCTGCAACATCAGAGGCAGCTGTTGGTGTGATGTTGATTCCTACCAGTATTGTGTTCCATTTTGTTGCCACGCGACAGATGGCAGCAGAGGGGCAATCTGACAAAATGTGTCAGACATAGAAGTGTGTATGAGGCAGAGATGCAGGATTTAATTACTCCATGTGGAAAAATTGGCACCCACATTCATCAACTGTTTATGGATGCCAAACAGTGAATGTGAGCACAGCGAGGTGGTGAATAGTGCATTTCAGCAGTGGTGACAGCAACATGAAAGTCAAGTCACATTATTGATGGTCATGCAGATTTTTATGAGGTCATCATTTAGGTTGGAAAAAAAAAAAAAAAAAACATCCTCAGGTTTGACTAGCATCTAGCACTACAAAGTCCACTGCTAATCATGTCCCTAGTACAACATCCACATGACTCTTACATAACACCGGAGATGGCATCTCTACCACTTCTCTGGGCAACCTGTTCTAATTTCTTATTGCACGAGGAAATTATTCTTGGAGTCTAATTTAAACCTCGTCTGACACAACTTGAGGTGACTTCCTTGTGTCCCTGAATTTGATCTACCTGCATACTTATTAGCCTAATACATGTCCTTTCTGAAATGACTTAAGTTTTGATGTTAATGAGTAGTAAGTCCCAGACAGTTTTTTAGAATGTGAGCTGCTTTGTTTGACTAAATTAATAAACTAAAGAAATTACATTACTCTAAGTATGTGAAGTGAAATCCAAAGGGAATTTTAATAAATACACATTGTTTCTTCTTTCTAGAAAAATCTAAAATTTTAAGGCTTTGATACATCATAGTCCTTCCTAAATCAAAGCCAATAACATGTCCATAATGAATTATTAAGGCCAATGGCAATATTCCTTCAATATGTTATGAAACATGAGGTTTTATGATCAAATACATTCTTGATCAATTCATTTAATCACTTACAATCTAATTGTTCCATTATGACACTTTGTCCCTCATCAAAATGAAGCAACTGATTTAATATACTTTATAAAATGACTGTGTTTTTCAAAAAGTTAATCAAACTACTGTCATTTGATGTTTGAACTTGTTCCCTGAAATTATTATATGGAATGTTTAAAATATCAGTTGGAAATTACTCTCCTTGATAAATGCCTTTAATTTAAATACATTTACTGGAACTTTATGAAGTAGTACTCTGCAGCTGAAACTTAAATCTTTTAAGTTCCAGTTTTAAATGTTGAAAGCCACAACAGAACAAGTTATACAACGCTGATTTTCTTCAAAATTAAATGTTCTGGATCCTTGAGTACATTGTTAGTGCTCAATAATTTAATGTTCATCATGGGGAACCAGATTTTTTATTTTTATTTATTTATTTATTTATTAATGAATTCTCAAGTTTCCACAAACAAACTACAAAGGAAAGCCACCTGAGGCCTATCCTTTTCTGCTGAATGTGACTTCAGCTCTCACCCTTTGCAAAGCTGAGTGTGTATCCCACAGAAATGGACATACGCATTCACAGAAGACACCAACAAGGTCAGCCACACCGACTGCCTTGACTGCCTTTAGCAGCTCTCAGGCATAACTCTACCAGAAATCTTACAGATAGAAAAATGGGGCCATTCCTCTTCTGATCAGGGCTGATATTTGTTAGTGAAAATGCACATGATCCCACTATCTAGATTCTTAAACACATCCACATTCACAGATACTTCGAATATTGGCATAGGACATTTCTGGCTAATATCCTGTTGAGGTTGACCCTGGCAGGCAGCTCAGCACCACAGAACCATTTACTCAATCCCTGCTCCCTGTGGAATGGGGGAGAGAATCAGAAAAAAAATATGTAGAGATAGTGACTATTTACTATGAAAGAAATAAAAAGAAGAGAAAAATAGTAGTAGTAATAATAATATTTCTGTGTATTTACAAAACAGTTAAACAAAGTTAAACATGTTAAACAGTTAAACAAAGCAGTTGCTCACCCGCTGACTGATGCCCAGCCAGACCCTGAGCAGCAGCAGACCCCCTTAACTCCCTCATTTTATAGTTCCATGACTGTGTATGGTGTGGTGTATCCCTTTGGATGGTTTAGGTCAGCTGTCCTGTTTCTGTCCCCTTCCAGATACTTGTGCTCCCCAATACCCCTGTTGGCAGGGCACCATAAGAAGCTGAAACTTCGGCTCTGTGCTTTGTGTTCTTTTCTCTTTCAGCTCTAGTTCTGCACAGCACTGCTCAGTAACAATTAAAACACTGTTCTCAACATTGTTTTCCTCCTGAGTCCAAAGTATCACTATTTTCTTCTATGAAAAAATATCAACTCTGTCCCAGATGAAACCAGGCTGTATCCATGTCTGGACCTTACCCACCCTCTAGCTCAGACCTTAGTCTTTCCAGGTGCAGGTCTCCTCCTGCCTGTGTGTCAACACACCTTCAAGTTTCCTAGTGAATTACAAATATACACATGCTCACAAATTATTGAATTTACTAGGGGAATAAAAAACAACATCCAGGCCTCTCAAGCTGCTGGCATTCAGACCTCTCACAGATACATGCTGTCCTATCTCTCAGCACCAGACCTGATGATCCTTGTGATCATCTATGGTCTACTATCCCTTCTACATGTTCTGGTGCTTAGAACTTTCAGCACATATACAATAGTACACTTCTGTTCACCCATTTTTGTCACCTAGATCTTAGGACATTATGACTCACAGCCAGTTCTCCAGTTGCTGGCATGTAAACCTTGCAACTAATGTACATACACACACAAGATCAAGATTGAGATTATTTAGGAAAAATAGCTAATTATAAAATTTAATAAGAACATAGGATTCACAACTGTGAATTTACTGCAGGCACAGGGCTTAGCCAAATGGGTAGTGTCTGGGAGCCAGCTTGCATATGAGCCACCTTTTTAAATTCATGCTCCTTTCCATTTTCCTATGCTTGTTCTTCCCTTGTCCAGACTGCATACTCCCTTTCATGGCCATTGGCTCTTCCCCTAAACATCCCATAATTTTACATAGTTCTACAAGTATTTTCTGATATCCACTAATAAGTTTCACACTGTCCTACACTCTCCCTTTAATACCCCATAATGCTCATTATAATCACCCTTTTTATGACTTGCAAGGTTCAGGTTGACTCTCCTCAAGGCTATGCCTAATTATTTCCTCTAATCGTCCTTCAATCAGTGCTGAAAGAACTGTACTTTTGTTAATGTCTTTGTTATTACCTAATCCTTAATGTTTATATGTCTGTTTAATTTATCACTTTCCTTGTTATTTATTTCTTTGATACTGAATAGTACTTAATCAAATAGCTTAATGAACCAGATGCTCTCACATTCCACATCTCTACATCTATAAAGGCTAGATCTAGAAGGAGATTTAGAAACAAATTAGGAAGTTATTTCCCAGTTTGTGTGTTGATGTTAAAAATTTGGTCTAATATGGGAGGTGCATCAAATCTTTTGCTGTCCATGGTTTTGTCACTGAACTAGGTGTCTTCTGAATGCTTGGAACAGATTGAGGCTAACTTAAGAAATGTCACATTTAAGTTTTTTGTTGGAATTAAATTCAGTTCTTTTACAATCATTCACATATCCTAGTGCCCAAGACACTCATGTGCTGAGCTCTTATTAAAATTTTTTATTACAAAACTCCTTCCCTCTAAAATACACATACTAAGCAGATGGAATATTTTTTCTTTCTTGCATAAGCTAATATAACAAATTATAAGTTAATAAATATGCCATGCAAAACCCATCAGAAGGTGCTAAGACTATTATACCAAGAATACTTTTCATCCCAGTGAACACTTACTGGGTAAAAAAGAGTTCTATCTGATCAAAAATAAACGTTGTGTTAAACTCTGTCAAGCTTTTAATAATTTCTATTTCTAAGCAATTAACATTTCAAAACAAAGATGGAATTGTTTCATTTAAAAATTTGAAAATAACATCATACAGTATTTGAAATGCCTTAGTTTTTAGGTGACTTTATATATTACTTGTATTTCAAGTCAGTATCATTATCAATTATTTGTTTGTTTGTTTTTACTTAAGTTCATTACTAGCCATCAAGTGAAGAAAAAAAACATACACACACACACACACACAACAAACAGGAAAAAAAGAGCGCAAAAATGTTTTGCTTTTTCCAAATCTCCAGTTCACTTTGCAATACAGATAAGTGATGATTTTTCAATCTGTAAACTAAGTGCATCTCTTAACAGTGAGAAAATAAAACTAGAACCCCACTTCAAATTTTTTAGTACACATTGGAAAAGGATGAAATTGCATCTGAATGATTTAACATGGATTTTATGGGATGGAGCTGGCCTTGTATGGTGCTCTCTGTTGCAAATATGCTTTGTAAAACACCGTCTGATTGTTACATATGTACTTGTTATACAGTGTTAGCAGCTGTCAACTTCATCTACCCCTATACAGCATACTTCATAAATACAGTGAAAAGCTGTTACCTTCTTCAAAACTTTTCCATTTCAAATCCAAAGAACAGATAGAGTACTAGAATGAGCAATATATAGCACTTAAAATAATTTTAATTCTCCTAATTTTAGATCTGCTCAATGCCACAGTAAATTTCATTTATTCATCTCTGTTTGAACCATAACAGAAAGTCTCAGTGAAGGTTTTTCAGAAGATGCATCTACAAGACATAACCATACTGATGAGTGTCTTTACATATCCAGGCTTGCTGACTGGCAAATGAGGATCACATAAGGCCACTTAAGGGTTTACAATTCTGCTCCTAGCTATCTACCCATTCCTCTCCTAATCACTACCACCTCCAAATATAATGGAGGAAATAAAGTGATCTTATTTATCATTTCTAGTAAAACTTACCAACTGCGTTTTAGACTAAACTTATAGCCCATAGCTAAAAGCTGGCTCCAATCTTTTGAGCCATGTTTAGAAAGTAATTGCATGCAAAAGGGTGAGATGTGAATCTTCAGAGCAGAAAAGGCATACCCTTAGGATAAAATACTTTTAAAACTGCATTTCTTTGCAGTATCAAAATTATACTTGGGAACACTGGGCAGTATGATACTTTAATATGTTTTCTCCCATTAAGTTGATATGGTCAAATACAGTAGGTCTTGATCATGGAAAGCAATTATGTTTGTTTGGAATACTGAGCTTGCATGTGTAGCTATTTCTGAGAAAAGAACCTGCAATAAATTCACTGCTATCATAAACAATTATCATTACTTTAGTGCTTCTGGATGCTGGAGAAAGAAACTCAGAAAGGCTGGCTTCTCAGATCTCCATTATAAGTCACAACATTGTATGTTAAATTGTAGGTTAGGCCTCACAACCTTAATAATTTGAAGCTTCAGAATAAAGTATCTTTTCTTTCTTTCAATTTTTCCAAGATTAATTTCAGCTGGTTTAGTTTCATTATCAGCTTTTTTTTTACTCCTTTTCAGATGCTCCTATGTCTAGTGTTTTATTATCTACCAAATGAATAATTAAAATGACATTGCCGTAGGTTTTATTTTTTCTTTTTCTTTCTCTAGATTATCATCTTCAGATGTAAATGTAGCAGTCATAAAAAAATTTACACTGTAACTCAATGTGGATAGAGCATTTCTGAAGATAATTACTGTCAGATGTAGAGCATCACAGTTTCTTATTTTAATGAGCAGTATTAACTTGGTATTAACTGCATGTAGGTCAGGCATAGTTTTAGTGTTTTCCAAATTACAGCATGGTGGCAGAAGAGACACTGTTTTCTACCTTGTTTGAACTAATAAACAATCAAAAAATACTATGTTAAAATACATATTTTTTTAATTGATTTTTTTTTTTTTCATATGTTTGTTTCTCATTTTCATATAAACATGCCTTTTTCTGAGCATGGGCTCCATGTGCCTTCAGGCCATTGCCTGAGATGACCATTTTGTGTCTGAGACATATACTGTTATAAGGTTCAGAGTTCAGCTGTGTTTAATGCTCATTCTTCCCCAAGCTTCTTGGTTTGCATTAGTTTTTTTTACTGAACTTAGTGAGTGAATTTCCTGTACATTAGCAATGTTGAATTTTCACTTACTTGAGTATATCTGAAGCCTTGTTTGCTCAGACCGAATATACCTTGGTGATGTAAGTTGCCTTTCCCTGTGAGGACCTATGATAGACTAGATCATAATCTTGTGGAAATATAAGAGAATAACTGATTACAAATTAATTCAGTTCCGCTTTCTGTCACATTTACTGCACTGGCTGAACCCATTATGAAGATCACATTCCTAAATCACTAAATCTCTGAAAGTTATGTTGCCAAAAAAGTATTTTCTTTTTTTGTATTGTCTGGCATAATCTGAGTCTTTCTTTTTGAAATTCCAGAGAACACCTACTATTGACAGAATTATTTCTGGAAATAGAAGGAGAGAAATCTTACAGAACATTCTTGGAAATAAAATTGTTATATGTTCACGCCTTTTGCCTCCTCTTTACCTTCCTAGGCTACTCATGAAATTAACATGAATATTAACACCAGTGACTTGACTCTACAGTATTACTAAGTTCGTTTAGCAAATTCTCTTCCCGTCAATAAAAAGGTGTATCATCTAGACCAGTGCACTTATTATAACAACTATTTTGATGCCTGGATACTTTTGCAGAATCACAGACTCATAAAATATTTGATTTTGGCAGACACTTCTGGCTCCACCCCCTCCAACTCCTGCTCAAGCAGTGACACCCAGAGTAGGGTACCTAGGACTATTTTCAGGTGGCTATTGAAGACCTCCAAGGAGGAGACTCCACAACATTTCTTGGCAACTTTTGCCAGTGCTCTGTTACCTGCACAGTACTGTTGTGCTGCCTAATGTTTAGACTGAACCCCCTATATCCAAACCAATGCTTTGTGACTATTATCTCTTATCCTGGCATTAGGCGCTGCTGAAAAGAGCAAGACTGTTTTTTCATTTTCTTTTCAGGTACCTATAGACATTGGCAAGACCCTTCACAGCCTCCTCTTCCCCAGGCCAAACAATCCCAACTCTTTCGACCTTTCCTCACAGGAGAGTTGCTCCAGACCTCTGATCACTTTGGTAACCCTCTGTTAAACTCTTTCCAGTATGTCTAGGTCTCTCTTGTACTTGGGTCTCCAGAACTGAACATGGTACTCCGGTTACAGACTCATCAGCACTGAGTAAAGGAGAAGGATTACCTCTCTCAATCTGTTAGCAATATTTTGCCTATTGCAGCCAAGATCGCTGTTAGCCTTCTTGCTGAATGGGAACATGTGACTCATGTTCAATTTGGTGTCCATGGGACTTCTAGATCCTTTTCAGCAGAGCTGCTTTGTTTCTACATTGCCCCTAACATACGCTGATATCTGGAGTCGTTCCTCCTCAGGTACAGGACTTCTCCCTTCTCCTGGTTGAACTCTTGTCAGCCTACCTCTCCAGACTGTAAGGGTCCATCCAGAGGTCTGCATCACCTTCTGATGAAGTCAGCTATTCCCCCCAGGTCAATGTGATCCCTGACCTTACTCTACTCCGTCATCTAAATCATTAATAAAGTTGTTAAACAGGAACAAATCTTGGTAACTGAAGTACTCTGCTCATTTCTGGCTTCCAATAAAACTTCGTGCCACTAACCTCTGCCCTCTGCTAGGCTGGTTTTATCCGCCTCATTTGCTGCAGCCTTTTAGCCTCGTCTTTAAGACCTGAGATTCCTGAAAGATGCTCTTAATAATAAAGACTAGGTAGCTATCATTATATCTTTTGCACAGTTTATGTCTCTTTAAGTGACTAAATATTTGTAGTGGGCCAAAATTGTGGTTAATTCTATTTTTCAAGGTAGAATTACTATGCACTTGTCAAAATTAAAAAGTATTCCTGTAACATTTTGTTTAATTCACTGGTCAGAAGAAAATGCGTAAATCTGCAGGTCATTTACTACCAGTATCACCAGTTATACTGTACTGTCAAAAACTCACTTAAAGTTGGTAATAGAAAAGTTGCAGAAAAGACACAAATTAAATAACCAGTTGAAAATAGACCTGAAGAGTGAATGGAAAGTGTGGGTAGAATTCATGTCATAATAAAAATGAGAGAGGGATCTTTCAAACCTGAATAATTTGTTTTTATAAAGCTCTGTTTACTTGATCTCGCTTGACAAAATATGAATAGATGCTATTTCAAATCTAAATTACTTTTATGAAATAGTCATTTAGCTGGTCAGTGATTGTTACTTTTAATTCAGTCTCAAAATTTAATAGCTATAAACCTCTTCTGGTGTCACGAGATAAGTGAGTAAAATACTTTACTGAATGAGCTGTCCAGATGCACCTAAAGGATATATATGCATTAGCAGATCATTTGAAGATGGCCTGGTATTTAAAGTATAAATCTCCATCATCGTAAATATTTTTCTGAGTGTTCTGTGTATGGCTCACCTTCTGCTACAGTAAGTAATCTTAAGCAATATTTTTTACCAAGGCAGAATAGCAAAAAAAGTTCTATATCTTTAAACTTGCTTTCACTGAGCTTTGTTGTTGTTTTTATTTTTTTAACATAGCGCTGTGCAACAATTATGTATAATAGCTACATAATGGTTAATCAGAAGCAATCATTTTAGGATCTTCTTCCAGCATGTTTCAGTCTGACAGCTTTACAAATTAACTATAGTTAGGATAATAGAGGTTTGGTTTTTTTTCTACGCTGTAGGAGCTTGGAAATTCACAGTTGAAGCTGATAGTTTGTCTTTATTATGCTGCTTTATTTCTATCTAAGGGTGATATGATACATTAAGTACTAATTTCATCCCTTTTTTAAATTCAGCTGATGATTAATCATGAATCAAGTAGAATGGACATTTGGATAGGATGCAGATGACATGAATGACTTTCAGGACTTAGTGACTGACTATGTATCTTAGGGAAGGGCATTTTACTTCTTTGTGGAGTTCTTCCCCGCTTCCTTCTGCTTAGGTTCACATCTTTACCAGACTACAGCCCTATCCAGAGCTGAGCACAGTGTGGCCTGTTTTCAAGTGGAGTGAATGAGATGTTAAATATGCAATAATTCGTAGTACTGACACAGTCTCTAATAGCATCAGTAGTCATGCACATTAAGAAAAGAGATCATTAGTGAAATATGATTATCCTTAACACAGAAATAGAATCAACACTGAATTAAATTGATTTGGACTGTTGGAATGTCATTTGAGCTGATTTCTGGTGAAATGTCAAACTTGAAAAAAAGCTGAATCTGAGTAATTGTCCCTAATTATGGTGAGTGAACAGTGGCATAAAAGACCGTAAAGACTTTTTTTTTTTTTTTTTAATTTGGACCTTATTTTAAAAGAATGCTTAGTGCTGTATTTTAGAAACACCACCGTTCTCAGATTTTGAGAAATTTGGATCTTCAGTCTGCCTGAAACCTGATCTTGTGAGATAACATCACTATCAAAAATGAGAGAAAGAAAAGGGAGATCAGAATGGAGCTTAGCCACAAGACTAGATAAAAGACAAAAGAAAAAAGACCTCCTCAGGACTTTCCTGTCTTTTTCAAAGGAAAAAAAAAAAAGAAAAAGAGCACTCTTAACAAGAAAACAGTGATATATACAAATTCCATGCAATAATCTTTTATTTCTGGAATATTAGAGTGAAATGAGAAATGAATGGTAAATTCATGTAAATTATGTAAAGTATGTAAAATCATGTAAATTCAATGGTAAATAACCAAAAATACAACATTTTGAATGGCCCTAGTCCATCTAACTTTCACTTAAATTTGGATGCTTACTGAAGAGAAAATTAAGGTAAAAAACTTTGTTTTGCATATGTTTAGCTTTTGATGTTTAAAAGAATTCAGAACACAGCTTAACTTCCATGTTAAGAACTTCAGCCAAGTCTGCTAGATATACCCTAACTCTACCTGAAAAAGGAGCCCCTCTTTTATCTGTCATAAGCAGAGAATAAATCATTCACTTGAGATGATAACATTTTTGACCTGACTCGTTGGATTTTAACCACTCTCTTCTTATGCTACTATAATAAGCCTTCATTAATTCTTTGGTGTACTAAAGAAGTAATGCATAAAGGTCTAGGTTATTAAAATGTAGTTAATAATGTAGTTCATAACTTTGTAGGACTGTAATGTATACAACTTGAACAATTCAGTTTCCTAAAAGAAAACTGTATTTCATGAAGAATTAACCAATTTGTCAATATGTAAGAAAATATACAATTTTTCACTGTGCAATCATTTTGTTCTTTGAGGATGTGAAAGAGAAAATGTTTTGATCCAGTAACTCACTGGATACTCACACTGGAGGTAGATAGTCATGTTTTATTTCCTGTTACAAATAATAGTTATGTACTTGCAAAAGATAGAACAGTACTGTAAAATAAACTAAGACTACTTCCAAATCTGCCCTTTAGAGAAGCAAGAAATCCTATCCAGACTCTTTAAAGAGAAGTTTAAAAACAGGGTGTGTGATTTATATTGCAACGGGTCCTATTTAATAGGTCCTACAGTTTTTTTAAATGAAGCAGTTTTTCTCAGCAGTGTACTTCACAAAAACAGGGTTTGTTCAAGAGCTTTCCTAAGTGAGAAGTTACATATATTAAAATCTGGGCAATGTTAAGTTCAGATTTCAGTATAAAATGCCTTTTAAGGGGCTGCTGTGCTTTTTGCTATTTTTACCTAAATTGCAGAAGGCTGGTTGTTTGCCTGGAATTCCAGAAATCTGCTACAAACTATATAGAGATCCTAGACAGTAGTTGGATGGATTGCAAATTGTGATTTGTTAATGATGCTTTAAGGCTTTAATGAAGAAACAATCAAATCAAAGTCTAAGTTCTATTTGGAAATTCTGCTTCCAAGAGCAAACATGCAATCTGTGACAACATTATTTCTTCTTTTACTAAGTTACATTATGCCATGTTAATTAAAAAAATCAATTGATTTCCTGGTATGAAATAAACCAAGTGTCTTTCAGAAACCCAGACAAAGGAACTAAAGATGTGCATGTGCATGAGGAGAGGAAAATTCAAGAGTTTGAAAGCAGTGGGATAATGTGCAACGTTAACTATTATCAAAATTGGATAGAAATTGAGTTGAAAACCTTTTTTTATTGTGCTGCATTCCCCTGTCATTGACAGTGGTGTAGATACTGAATTACCTCAGTGGAGCTATGAGGAAGTTTGGCAGTGAGGACTGAAACTCAATTCTATTTTGCATCTTTGCAATTTCTTTAAGTTCTACAACATTTTGTTATCTTTCCAGTTGTGTAGGACAATACTCATTCAAGCTGAATGTCCCTCAGAAACATTATGAGACAAATCTTCAGGAAGTGTAATTTGGTACAGTAATGTAGTACAACACTCTTGGTTTTTTGGAGCTAAACTGATTCACTAATACCACTGAAGAAAAATGTACGAGATATATATATATATATATATATATACACACAATGGACAGTGTTCAGTTGATACAATCTTTGAGAGTGCTGTTCTTAAAGACCTCTCTGTTAAGTAAAACATAACAATATTACAATCTGGTACAGTGCAACTGAGTGTGAATCCCATTCCAAATAAAACAGTTTAGATATTCATTTTTAGTTTAAACCTCCAGGATTTACTTGCAGTCTCTACATTTCATCTGGTTGTAGACACATGAGTCAATATGGCATGCCTTGGAGCTGTATGTGGGCATGTGGTACTCTTGAAATAACTTGTTCAGGGAAATACAATAGGCAGTAAAAAGACAAAAAACGAAAACAACAACTTAGTGGAATAGTTTATTTTCATTTAGAATATTCCATATGTTAACTGACCTTTTAAAATAACAGAAACCGGAGTTATCTGAGACTGAGAACAGATATTTGCTCTCACAAGTGTAATTTTCTCTCCAATATGCAATTTCTTTAATAGGGACACTCCTGCTCCCAGTGGCCTTGTCATGCCTTTCCCACGTACAAGCTCTTGCACAGAGAAAATGCTGTTCCTCAAGGTTAGCAGTAGTTGAGAGACAAAGTCAGTGGGATCTCCATGGTGGCTCAGTGACAATTCTTCAATTAAGTGTCAAGTCTGCTCTAGATAAGGCAGCTGTCTAACATGCAGGACTACAGGCTGCCCTTGGGCAAGTAAAGACATTTATTTAATACAAAGTGGAAACAAAATGGATAGTTGCAGATATTTTCCGTTCTTTTCACAACTATCACTGTTAAAGGCTCCTACCCTGTCACCTGAGTAGTTCTGGCAGAAGGTTAATAATAAGTCTGATACTTGTCCATATATGTTGAGTTAAATTAACATTACTAATATTCAAATATGTATTTTATAGTTTTATGCACCTACAGAATGTTATTGTGTTACTCTTTATGACTGTGTTAATCCATGTTTTGCAACAATTTTTGTATCTTCTTAAAGATAAATTTGTTCCCTTTGTTGACATGATCTTGTCTAATTTCTTCTGGCGTTCATTTTGTAAGAGAGATCCAGTAATTATGTGTGTTTGTGTGTGTGCACTTACACATTTTAATTTAAAATAATCAGAGTAGGGGAAGAAGACAGAATTTGACTAAGCTCTGAAAAGGAAAGATTTAAAATGTTATTCCCGTTTTGAAAGACAGTGTGTAAATAAATGAGGAACATACAAGGAACATTTCCTTGAAATCCTGTTCTTGGGAGTCAGAAATCCCAGAAGTTTCATGCCAGGGGTTCTGCTTCCTTGACTCATACTTCAAAGGAGATATTGAACATTACTACAAGTTTTTCCAGAAACTAGATCTGCTAGTAGAATATTTTGTTCAGTGTTAATACTGAGAACTGGGTAGACAGAATAGAGATGGTGTTCCCTATCTACCTCTGAAAAAGGAAGACCTCCCTCAGTGCCTATCTCAAGGGAACTATTTGGAACAACACTGTTGATGAGTGCTTAGGGACACCTTAGTGCATGCATCATTGATTTAAAAGACAGTTATAGTTCCTATGGAATCGTTTGGTCTAGCCTCATAAATGTACCCTTAGGGACACTAATGCATGCATTACTGGAACAATAGTGTGTAATAGCTATTCACACAGTTTTAGACTACTAATACTGTAGTTGAAGGTGTCATTTGATCTTTAGACAAAGGTAGTTACAGAATTAATTTGCAGTTCCAGCACTCAAAGCAGTAGTATTGTCCTTTCTGTTAAAGCTAAGCAGTGTAATATCATAAATCCTGAAAAAAAACAGTGACAAAATTCTGTGGTGAAAATGAGATAAAATGGACTGGGTTAAGGCAATTTGCGTTGATTGAAGAAACTGTGTTTTGAGTTGGTTGTTGGGTTATTTTTTGCCCTCACTCTACAGATTGTTGAAGGGCTTTTTCTGAGTTTATCCTGTACTTTGTCTATGTTTTCAGCCAATTACTATTTCTCCTTATCCACGTGTAATTGGTTTTATTAGGTTTTATTTTTTTGCTATGGACTATATACTTTCATTTCAGAGTTAGTAAAGATGCCAGATTGCTGTTTCTGGGTATTACATTAGCCAAAATTCAAAGTGTAATATGCCATGAATAATTTAGCCATAGGATGAAAAATCAGTGTTGCTTTTGTAAATATTGAAAACTTGTGCAGAATAAGTATGAAGAGAGGTACATTGCTCTGGAAACTAAGCGTCTGACTTACTTCCATTCAAACTATGACAAATCCAAATAGCACAACTGATGATATTTTACACAACACATTTTCAGCTGCAGAAAAATATTTTCCAACACAGTCACTACCATTAGCAATGCATTTTCACCAGTAATGAACAAGAGCTGGCATTCCACACTTTTAAATATCTGCTCCAGTAGATAGAGCCACTGTTGTTATAACCACTGCTAAAATGCATCCACCGACTTGCTGTGCTCACATCCACCATTTTATTTCCATAACATTCAGCAAGCATCAGTGAATGTCAGTGGGTGCAAATTTTTCCACGTGGAGGATTTCAGTTCCACACCTTTGCTTCATCCTCACCTCCTTGTCAGATGCAGTTCTGTCAGACTGCTCCTCTGCTGCCATCTGTCACATGGCAACAAAATTTAATGGAATACTGGTGGGAAGGTTCAGCCTCCACTGCCATACCACCAGCATCTGCCTCTGGTGTCATGGGCCAACATAATAAAATATAAGGCATTATTTTCAGAGCAGACCTTGTATTTGAAATTCACCTTTAAAAGAAATGGGGAGTTTATGCAATGTTTATTGTCCTTATATCAGTATAAAAGTAAAAATAAAAGATAATTCAAACATGTGGCTTGTTAACACACACCCCCTCCAAAATGACCCAACCTTCATTTTGCAATATAAAAATGCATTTTAGCAGTCTCACACTATGGAATGGGTGTAATTGCAGTGAGTTGTGATGAAATGGAAGGAAAAGGTTTTGCTTGTAAATCTCTGTAGTTCCACTGACTGAGGGATTTGTCTTTCATTTATTTGTATGAGAAAAAAGGCAAGCTGATTAGGTTTCAGAGGGAAAACCTTATTCATTTATGCCAAGCAAACACTGTCATATAATCAAGTTGTCTTTTGGTCCTTGGTATTCGTATCACACCAAGAAAAAAATTACACTGATGCTTTGTAATTTACTTTATAGCAATGTGTAATAACCAACCTTTGAAAGCCTGGCTGGCTTTGGAGGACAAAAATTAAGGATATAATGCAGGCTATTAAAATTAGAAGAGGACAGAGAACAAGAAGTTCTTTGCTGTCTAAGTGTTCTGATGGATCTTGGATTAAATTAATGAGGAAAAAAGTTAAGATTTATTCTGAAACTTATTTGTGCTCTAACTGAAGTGTTCATTATCTGATATTAAGTCCACCTGGAACAGAGCAATGGCATCCATTAAGTCCTCTTTCCCCTGAAAAAGAGTGGTCTCACCTAAACAGTTGACTGGGAAAGTCTATAGCCTCAGCTAACTCTGGGGCCTTGCTCAGTTTTTTGAGACCATGCAAGTTTGACAAGCCAAAGTTATATCAAGGACCTTTCTAGCAGCTCCTGGGTCCTGTTGATGACACTGGTGTAATCTCACCGGATGAACAGAGAAGTCTATTCTGTAGCCCAACAGTCTGTGCATTAGTGATATATGATGATCTCAAATGATCAACAGTAGGATTTTTTTATTCCCATGTATACTTACAAAACCTGGGCCGATGCAGAAAGGAAATAGATATCCTATGAACTAAGCTAGGCTGATTTCATTGCACATCTGTCACTAGCAGGAATCAGTGGGTGCATTAATGTGTGTATCATACCAAGGCTTCTCCCCAGAAAGTAGTTTAGAATTAATGGTATATAAATGTGTGAATTCAGTAAATTCATGTAATGCTTTCCAATTTGTTTAGTGTAGAATTCACCTAATTTTAAATACCCAGACTGAAAAACAACAGTGTGAATAAGTCTCATTTTATGTTGATCATGATAACATTGTTGTGAAATTGCATCTCTTCTTAGTTAAGAAAAAAAAAAAAAAAAAAAAAGTGTTAGATGTATTTTGAATTTTTTACCCAGAAATGTTAATAGACAAGCTTCTTTGCATGAACTATCGATGGAACGTGAACTTACTGGTTGTCACAGGGTTATTCTATGTTAGTATAATCAAATATCTAAATATCTAAATGTGTCTTCTCTTTGATTTCTGTGGAGGCCAAACCAATTAAATGGTAAAGGAAATAAACATGGAAATAAATGCAGGGAGGAAAACATTAAACAGTGAAAAAATAAACCCTTTAGTAATATACCTTTAAGTAATAAACCTTTTCTAACCTAGGGTTCACCTGCCAGAAATCACATTGAAACTAATCATATCGCTGATTCAAAATAATGAGATGGGTTCTAAATTGTCACTAACAAAGTTATGGTAATTAATTACAGAGATTTTTAGAATAGTAAGACTTCTTGCAGCCCTCATTACATTTGAGCTTACTGAAAATAGAACCCAAGGAGTGAAAACAGTTAGTCAGAAGAAATACAAAGCAGTGGAGTTGCTCTAATCTAGCTTTAACTTTCTAATAATTTTTTAAGTTTTCACTTTAATACCATACTTTTTTGTACATTTTGCTTGATATGTCCCTATAAAGCAAAAGTCTTTGTAATATACACATTATTGCAACAGTGGACAACAAAAGTAACATAGTGCCTGACAAAGTAAACTCACAAGTTTTAAGTGTCACATCAAGGTGATGTAGGTTTTATTGATTAATAATACTTCATTTAAAAAAAAAAATTGTAACTATGCCACTTTCAGTAGTTTTTTAAGATTTAAAACAAGGTTTACCCTGAGAAGAAAAAAAAAAAGACACTGGTAGATTTTCTTTCTGGGATGTTTGAGAACGTGAAAATTGAAAGGGAAAGAAAAATGAAAAGGACAGATGTAATAGAAACATGGTAGGTTAGTAATTTATATCAATAAGTAATTGATTTTTGCAATTAATGCATAGTGATTTTAATACAGTATTTACCAGATGAGTTTAACAGTAATCTGAGCCATTTCTGTTGCAGTTCAGATTTTGAAAAAGCTCTCTGAAAGTCATGTTTTCTACCCATAATAGAAATAAAAGGAACTTAAAGAGATTCACAACAATCACCTGAAGGAGTCAGGATACCAGAGGTGATCAGCAATAATTTTTACTTCGAAATCAGTCATGAGACTCAAAGTGCTAGCCAACAGATATTCCTAAGAAAATCTTTCTGTATATTTGTTGTGTGGGATCAATGCAAGTATTTCTATATGCATAAATGTCATTTCTATTTCCAACTATTTTTAAAAAAATTCTAGTTTTTTTGTGGAATTTCTTAAATTTCTTTTTATTTGACATCCTGAATATGATGATCCATGAAATCCAAGCTCAGTGGCCACTAAAGCATGGAAGGATGGTCAGACCACTGCCTGATAGAGCACAATAGCAAGTGCTTATCACACAGTAGTCATGATATTGAGTGGATAGTCCTTTATGAAAAATAAATTAAAATGTTACTGATTATGAATAAACAAGTCAGCAGTGTACAGGTTTTGGTGATCACTTTGGAGAGAAAAAGAGAGAATGGGACAAATAAATCAACCCTCTTTATCTGAAAAAAATCCTTAAGCCCAGTAAAAGAAGCTCTTAGGTCCTACATTGTTGGTAAGTGCTCTAGTTACTAGACTGTTCTACAAAATACCATTGCCTGCATCTTTTTTCCTCAAGTTATTCCATGTTACCCATGCATAAGAGCAAAGATAAAATTCATCTACAGAGAAATTTAGGTAGAGAAATACCTATGGGGAGTAATGTCAATGGCCAAAGCTGAATTACCTGAAGAAATATAGGTGCCTGAATCATAAGTTAAGGAACCCAATTTTGAGTTAAGATGCTTAAATACCTGAAAGGGAGCAGGCTCTACATCAGAACTATGGGCATCTAGATTTTTGAGGATGTTTGAATGGCCATCCTTGATGGGGATCTGAATGTTGAAAGTCTTCCATTGAACTATGATGAACCTTTATTCAGTTGAATGGTGTTGTATTGAGGCTATTTCATTAATTAATGAGGCTTTTCCTTTTTCCTGAAATTAAATAAAAATGCTATTTATATTTCTTTGCTATTTAATCTATAGCCAAGAGAGATAATGTATTTTAATTGCTTTCTGGAAGACAATGTTTGTTTTCGTTGCTGTACTCTTAATAAACAGCCTTTCTACTTCTGTCTTTCTCATAGGACACATTCATGAAAAGATAATGTATCTTTACAAATTATTTGGCAGCTGGTGGTAGAATATAATAAGTCCATTAAATGAAGAAACATCTCACTATATATTTTTTTTTTTTCTAAATTACGCTATAAAAAGAGGAGTAACAGTTCATGAAGCATGGGTTTTGCTCACAATTATGGTCTATGAAAATGGTGGCAGTATGTGTTCAAGGCTTTAACTGCATGCAGACAAATGGTTCTCTTTAGATCTGCTTCACAACAGGAAGTCATTGTTATACGGTAAATGTGCTCAAAGTAAAATGTACTGAATCTCAGCAAATTGATTTGTGAAGATATAAAGCTACCTTAGACCCAGTGGAAATTTCAAAGATTATTCAGGGCAAGATGGAGCAGACAGCAGGCAGTGTTTCTGAGCAATAAAATAAGAGGGGCATTTCCACTAGAGATGTAGAATTTGTTTCCATAATGACACACTTCTGACATGCACCTAAAACAATTCTGTACCAGAAAGCTGTCAGACTTCCACAGAAGAATGAAGTTCAGACATTGCACACAGAGGAAGGCTTACTGAAATGTTTCTAACAGAACAGGCATGCCCAACCTGTGACCCACAGACTGCATGCAACTCATGACAGCTGGGAATTAGCCTTGCTCCCTGCTGTTATGCCATCATAGTGGTGGCTCTTCCCCACTGAGTGGCCTGAGACAGCTCTGGCAGCATAGCTGTCACTCAATAACATCCAAAACAATTGCAAAACAAGGGACCTCTAAATATCATCTAGTCCAGCTCCTCTGGAATGAAGAGGGACACATACAAGATCAGGTTGCTCAGACATCTGTCCAGCTTGACTTTGAATGCCCCCAAGGATGAGGCAGCCAGCATCTATTTGGGCAACCTGTTCCAGGGTCTTACCATCCTTATTGTAAAAAACTTCTTCCTCTAACCAATCTAAATTTTTTAATTCAAAACCACTTCTCCTTCACCTGTCACAAGAGACACTGCTAAATAGTCTGTCCACTTCTTTCTTATAACACCCCTTATATACTAAAGATACTAAAAAACCACTGTCAGGTCACCTCAGAGCCTTCTCTTCTTCAGGATGAACAATCTCAACTCTCTTAGGCTGTTCTCACAGATCCCTTGTATCACCTGCATGCACACCAACAGTCTATGTCTCTCATGTATTGCGGACTACACATCTTGATGCAGTACCCCAGGTGAGGCCTCACCAACACAGAGTAGAGAGGCAGAATCACCTCCCTCACCTTGCTGGCCACACTTCTTTTGATGCAGCCCAGAATATGGTTGGCTTTCTGGTATGTGAGGGCACATTGCTGGCTCACATTCATCTTGCTGTCCACCAGTGCCCCCAAGTCCTTTTTCTGGGGGCTGTGCTCTATTCTTTAATGTCCTATCTGGTATTGATGATGAGGGTTGCCATGACACAGGTGCAAGACATTGCACTTGTATTTGTTGAACCTCACTAGGTTCTCCAGAGCACACTGCTTGAGCATGTCTGGGTCTCTCTCAATGATATTCCATCCCTCATGAGTGTCAACCACACCAGACTGCTTAGTGTCATCTGCAAAGTCCCACTGTTGATGTAACTGATAAAGATGTTAAAGAACACTGGTCCCAGCAGTGACCCCTGAGGGATGCCACTTGTCAGATCCAGGCATTAAGGCATTTACCAGCATTCTCTGGGTATGATCTTGCAACCAATTCCTTGTCCGTTGAAGAGTCTACTCATCAAATCCATATATTTCCAATCTGGAGTGAAGAATATTCTGGGTAAACCATAGCAAAGGCATTACTGAAGTCCAGATAGACAACATCAGCGGCTATTCCCTTCATTCTTACTCTTCACTCATGCAGTTATGCTATCATAAAGGCCAATAGGTGTGTGAGGTAGGGCTTGCCCTTGATGAAGTCATGCTGATTGTCTCATATTACCTCCCTTCATCTGCCATGTGCATTAGCACAATTTCCAGGAAGGTCTGTTTCACTGTCTAACCCAGCACAAAGGTGAGGCTGACACATTGGTAGTTCCTCGGGCTGTCACATAATCATAGAATCATAGAATATCCCAAGTTGGAATCAATAACTATTTCCATTAAATTTCTGCAGACATCTCTATTTTGTTATTCTGTAGGAAAAAAAAATAAAATAAAATAGTGGGTGACTGAAGCATTTATGACTCCAGGTAGCTTGAAGCAGTTATATCATTGGCCTGTACTTGCAATGTTTTATAGCTGATATTATCCCCAAATTGTCTGTTGTATAATACTGTTGTACAAGAACATAAGAAAATAATGGATACTACTTACACAGAGTATGCATGTTGAAAGGGATGAACAAATAGAACACTAATGAACCTGTTTTTCTAGTCGTGATTTTAGAAGCCAGTGCAAAAGGAAAACTAAAGGATGATGGGTCAATGCAGTAAGCAGGGTGGTTTTTTTTTTTGTTTTTTTTTTTTCTGTTAACTCATGTATGTCTGAGAAAAAAAGACAAGAAAATAATTTTCCATCAGAAAGCAAATGTCTCAGTTGAAACTTCTACCAAAGCACAGTACCCTCAGTCAGTTGGAATAGGAAATGCCACACACCTTCTATGGAAGCGTTGCTTTTCCTATTGTACAGTTTTCAATAACATCCCCAAAGTAATCAATTTATTTCTGATGATTAAATTTTCCTCTTCCTATCAGTTAGAAGAGATGCATTACCAAATCAGGGACAACAAAAGCCTAGGCCTCAAACCCCAACTGCTTTGAGACGCAAATACAGTTTATTTTGTAGTATAACAAAAGAAAGATAAGAAAAACAAATGAATATCACTTTAGTCACAGTTGTCTTATGAGCTTACAATTTTCAAACCTTTTTGTTTCCCTTTTAGAAATGTATTATAATAGTGATGCTAAGGTAAAAGTAAATGCAACTAATTTTTCTTTAAAAAAATATAAAACAAACAAACAAAAAACCCACATTATCGTTGACAGAAGAAAGAATAAGGGAAGATGGCATGGACTGCTTACTATCAAATAATGCAATGTTGTACAAAGAATTGTTGCAAATAAGCCAAATATATTTTCTGTGAGCTGCTTGTCCCAATTTTGCTTTCTGTCTCCCAATATCCTCCTTTCTTTTATTGTGCATAAATACTATAGTACTGTGTGTTGTTAACTTCTGTAGTTTTTTTTTAAAACTTGGTTGTTTTTTTTCTTGATTTGTGTGATTTCACTGACGTACATAATAACTATCAAGGAAATGAAGAACAGCAGATATTTAAATAGTTATGCCAAATTTTCAAGTTGAAAAAAAAACCAGAAATTTTTGCAATACATTTTTAGAAATTATGAAAAGTTACTCCTAAGCATTTATATATGAATTTAAATTCTTTCAGATTTCATGGCAGATGCTTTATTCAGCTTGGGCTACTTTTATTTTTATATTTTTTAGCAACGTAGAATTTCACAGAAGAGAATTCCTATTATATGAAAACAATTGCATGCATCCCCATTGCCTGTGATATGTTCTAAAAAGACTTCCATCACAAAGATGACTAATGACTAACAATTGACGCCATTTCCTTATATCCTTATTAGACACCTTTATATTACACTGACAGAATTTTAATAATAGAAGTATTCTGCTGACCTTAATATCCATTGCACTGTCTAATCTCTAGTGATACGAGGTTGAACTGCAGTCCCTTGCTCCATACCTTCCACAACTCTAGACACAAGAAGCAGTACAGGGTGCAGTAGTGAGTAAAGGATCTCTGCAACAGTTAGCTGCTGAAGTCTATCAGCCAACCAAATATCTCAGTGGTTAACAGGTCAACTGAGACATGTCTGCAATTTCGCATCCCTCAGGGACATTTATTTCTACTATACTTTCTACTATCTATGTTCAGAATAGAACATTTATAATCCTCTCTCTGCTACAGATAACTGAACTTTGCAAGTAAATCAATTAAAAGTTTAAACCATTCAAGAGGATTTTAGGCAGACCACAATGCCCAGCATGGGAAATTTCATCAAAATTAGGAACAGATGGGAACAGGAATTTACAACAAAAAACACTTGAGGAGTGAAACAGGGAAAATAGGAAACTAGTTATGCTTCAACCCAGTAGAAGTAAAGAGGTATTACATCAGAATACAAAAGTCCTAGCTGAATTTTTATTTTATCTTTAATGAAATAGACTTCATAGCAATTAAATGACAGCAGATTACTGAAACAAAACCAAAACAATAGAAAAAGGAAACCAACCAAAAAAACAACCAAAGGCTGAGAGAAAGATGAAACCTGCAATGATGTCTGGGTGGGGATAAGGCTATTCAGTTACTATGTATTATTCTGAAGTAGTTATGACATCCCTAAACTTTAATTTTCCCAAGCAATTTCATCACAGTCCATCCGATAAAGACCTTTATGTGCCACTTTGTGTATTTCTTCAACCTTAAGCTGCAATTCAATGAAGATGTGCTTTTTTATATGCATTTGTTTTAAGCTTTAACATTCTGTGAAAAGTACCTGAGTATGTCAGAAGGACTCATGCCTAAGGGATTCTTCATAATATTGAGTAGCTCCACTTCACAAGAAGGAAAAGGAATAGTAGATAGTATGATCCAAAACAAATTCATTAATTCAAAGGGATACAATGAAAGTAGACACAATATGGAATAAAAAGCAATCTCCTTTTTCCTTCACAAGCTTCTTTCTGCATGGCTTAGAGTAACAGGAAGAAAAAAATTTTTAGTGCTCTCTCAATCATATAGTGCATGTGCATAATCACTCTTCTGTACCGTGAAAAATGCTATGTCTTTCAGAGACAGAATTTTTCTTCATGTCTGAAGCTAATGAAGCTCACGAATGCTGGCAGTGTACAGAATGAACAAGTCCTGAATGTGTCTGCTTGAATATAAAATGGAATCAGTATTTATCTATGTACCTCAATGCTACAAGAAGAAAAGAGAGATGCCCATCCTGCATTCTCCTGCCCCTGGGGGATGGTTTTCACAGTGCTAGTCATTTACTCATTATGGTACATTTGCAGGGAAATACAGGAGAAGATTTATCTGTGTGAGGGCTTCTAGTACATCCTCAGCTTCTCTTTCAAATAGTGGAGGAGTGAAGGCAGCAAGGGAACAGAGATTACTTTCACATCCATGCTTACTCTAGGTTCTATCTAGGAGTCTAATATGGGAAGTAGTCAATTTGACTATGTTGTTTAAAGCAAGAATTCATTACAAACTGCACAGGCAAATTGGATGCCAGGAATGCATCAGAAAGATTTCAGTCTGGAAATGAGGTCCTGATTACCTTCTTGTGCTAACCTCTTCCTTTGTTTACTAACTTAAAGGAATGTTTCCTCTCAGCTCTGCAGTTATTCTGGGCTACAATATATTACTCAGTAGCACCTCTGAATTATCTAATGTGACATTAGCATATAGGATAAGACAAAATGTTTGAAAACCAGCAGCAGAGAGCAAAATACAGGAAATGAACTTTAGAATTCTGCAGCTGGAGAATTGTCTGCTGTGACCACAAGGAAATGCTAGACTTCAGGAGAGAGAGAGACAATGTAGAAACAAACAAACAAACAAACAACAACAACAACAAAATGCCACCACCAATAAACAATTCAGAATCTGTTTCAGCAGGACCACTTCTCAAGCTAAAAGAGACTTAATAAACCCAATATGGAACACAGTTCTGCATAGAAACACTCTACGCATTATTCCCGTTTCACTCTATTATTGTAAAAAGAAGGCTCATACAAAAGGCATATACTGATTATGTAAAGGTTTCTGGGTAAGGCAGGGGACAGTTCACACTGATCATAATCAATTTTTGAGGCAGAGATAGACTTGTACACAGTTAATCAGGAATGAATACTATAATACAATTCCAAGTAGATGCTGTATATCATTTGACTGCCTCTGCAGCATAAATGAGGCATTGGTATACCCAAAGCAAGCTTTATTTAGAACATATTAGACAGCTCTCAATGATGGATAGCTGTTTTAGTAGTTTTCCTGTGCAAAGCCAACAAAAAGAGCCTTATGTATACTCCCTTAGCAAAGAAAAACAATACTGAGATCAGAAGATGGTATTGTCATCTGAAGAAATTATAGCAAATATATTAGATGCTTGTAGTGAAGTCAGATTAATGTGAAAGAAAACAGAAGACCTGGGAGGTAAATTATCTGATAGATAAAGTATGAAATGGGGGAAAAATGAAATAGATTTCCAATGATATAACAGATATCAAGATTTAATACTGATTTCCAGTTAAATGACATACCCTGTACAAAACCTTAATGATGAGAACATGACCTATGATTTAGGAGTTATTTGCAACTGATACCCATGATGGAACACTATCTGCTCAGTTTTGAATGTCATCTGCAAGTGTCTATTATTTACTGCCATCAAATAAGACAAAGTTTATCTGATGGACTTCTCTTCTGATGTAATAAATTATGTTTTAATCCTCTGTAATGTAAGTAATACCTTCTAAAATATACAAATAAACTAAGACACTACCAATGGAGTCTGAAATTTATAAGACAAAAAGATACCAAACTTATTAATTAGAAGGACATATGAAGTAATTTTCTGTAGTTCAGCATAGTTTCTATAGGTATACAATGGAAATTTACCTAAAAAATGAGCTGAGTATTTTAATACTGATTATACTTAAAATAACAACAAGCCTAGGGCTGTAACTAAAGAAAATGGTGTCATACAGTTTACTCTATAATTAAATAAAAGGCAAGAGAAAATCAGCTGCTGAATGTCCAACAGAAACAAGGCAGAGCTTATAATTCTACAGATTATTTTGATAGTTCCCCAGGTGACTGTGAGAGCAGCACCTACAAATTTTCACTAGTGATAAGCTAAAAGAGATTCTCTTTTTCTTGTTTTCCTCTGCTATAAAGAAAGGAACATTTCCTCTGAAAGGAATCAGTGTTATTTGATTTTGTGTGATGCTTGGTGCTTAATTGCCTGAAGGAGGTAAAGGACTCAGAAGGTAAGTAGTCAATTGATTATGGAACAGCATCATTTACTGTGCCAGTGCTACAGCATCATTTACTGTGCCTGCAACCAAAGAAATACTTGCTGCAGCAGCTGTTAATACAAAAGACAATCTCCTATTTTCTCCATGTTCCATGTGAGGTCTGGAACACAAGTCTTACAGGAAGCAATTCTGGGAACTGAGGTTGTTTAGTCAGGAGGCAGCTTGGTGGAGACTTTATTGCTTTCTACAACTCCCAGAAAGGAGGTAATGGCGAAGTAGGAATCAGCCTCTTCTTCCATGTAAGTGATAGGACTAGAAGGAATGGCCTCAAGTTGCTGCAGGGGAGATTTGGATTGGACATTAGGAAAAAATCCTCTGAAAGAGTGGTCAGGTGATAGAACAGCCTGCCCAGAGAGGTGGTGGAGTCATTGTCCCTAGAAGTGCTCAAGAAATGTTTAGATGTTGTTTAGTGGGAAAATACTGGTGATAGGACTGGGATCTTTGAGGTCTTTTCCAACATTATCGAGTCTACGATTCTATGATTCTATGATACTGTTACAGCATATCTACTGAAGTATGACCATTTAAATTTACTCTTTCATTGTCCATTGGTAATAACTACAGTATGCCTGGTTGCTCTTGTACAAGCTGTAAGACATTGAATTGAGAAAGTAGTAGATTCATAAGAATATACCTAAATGGAATTAATTCTCTAGCTAATTCTGTGTGTCACTCTATGACCAGCTATGCATTCTAACCAGAATGCTACCAGAATCATATGTCATATAATTTTTATTCATTTTTCTTAATTGATCATATTAGCTTATAAGTACCTGCTATAGATGATGCTGAGAGTAGAGTTCTCTGTAACATAAAATACTGCTATTTATGGCTGTTTGAGAGGACACATGACCTAGAATCACTTATCTTGGTTTGATATCCAGTAGAAATCTCTGTATGTCATTTTAAAATGACAGTTTTCAACTCTATTTTGAATGCAAATTCAAATGGAAAATGTAACTCAATACTTTTCTTATCTTTTAAATGCTATTAATCATCACAACTAGTAGTACTTATGTTGCACTTTCCAGTCCAAAGCTTTCAGGATATCACTCCAATTCTAGTTCATGATTTTTGTTGTTGTTGTTGTTTTCCCTAGAGCAATAATAGCACGTAGTATATTTAGGAAGTCAGGTACTTTCTTGTATCTTTACGGTATTTGATTTGTGTTCATTAGAGGTGTTTTCTCTTTTTTTTCTTTATTTCTTAGCATCAAGGTCATAAGCTTGTTCACAGCAGTTCTGTATCTTTGAAAGCATAAACTGAAAATAAGCCGAATACATTCTCTTGCTCAATATTTCATATAAATTCAACTTTATTGTTATTATTATTGTACTTTAAGAGAACAATTGAAAAGGTTTCTAACATGCAAGGTGAATCTGGTTAGTAACTGACAGCAGCGTTCGGGCCTGTTTAGGCTGGTGTTGCAGTCAGGAAAGAGGAAGACCACTGGGTTACTGAGCCTGAATTATAACCTTCTCAAGAGAAATAGCACTGATTCATTGAACTGCCACAATCCTCTGGGTTGAAAATTTGGCACAGTTAGCTCTTCAGATTGACCTGGCTTACAGCATGCAGTTTTAAAGACTTGCAGCTAGAGGTTTAAAATGTCATTCAAGAACAGCATTGGTCTTTAATTTCAAAGACTTTTAGTAAGTACACTGTATAGAAAGCACTATTCAAAAACTGAACAATATGATCCTCCTGGTGGATCATCGCAAGTCAAAACACACATCTGCTCTGTTTCTTGACCTTGCACATTGTTGCCACCATTGTAGTTCTTCTTGTCTTGTTTTTCCCATTTTTCCTTGATTAAACACAAAGAGAGAAGGGGAAAAAACAAGCTATCAATTTAATGACTGATAATTAGCACTGACATTTTTTTCCTATCAGCACAGCTTTGGTCGCTGAGATCTGTATAATAATAATATGCATAGAAATGGCACAACCTGGAGAGCCAGAATGTGATATAAGAAGATATGAAAGATGAAGCACTTTATAAAATTTGTATATATGGAACACAGGATGGGGTTTTAGTTTGACACATTATAAATACAGCACAAAGAACATTCAGACATGGTGTTTGGTTTCTATGTATTTGTAATAACAAATAAAAAGTAAATGAAATAAAGAAATCCAGCTATATATTCTGCTGTCCCATGAGACAGATGAACATATTTTCTGCATTCATTTTTCTACAGACACAAAGAAACTAACAAATGAACTCTTTGAGTCTTAGAAGAGCTCCAGAAGGCATTTAATTCCCTAGGTATATAATAGAGTTTTATACATAGCAGTAAGTAAATATCAGATGTCTATACTGGCTCTACACAATTAATCCTGTTGGTTTCTTCACATAAAATAAATAAATAAATAAAATAGTTCTAGAATCCTACACACATCCCTTGTTCAGATAGCCGTTTGATTACAAAAAAATAGAAATAAATATACAAGAGCATATATTCCTTTGAGATGGAGATAGAATGCTAAACCTATAAAGCATAATAAACCATGTGAAGAGGGAATAATTTTTGTATATGGCTTAAGGTTTCTGTCCTATAAAGTGTAACACTTTGGAGGAGGGGAATTTGTGGAGTTACAAGAGAAGCAGCCAGAGGGCAGAGTGTGGGCAGAAAACTGCCTTTGTGGCATCAAAATGGAAACAGAAGTACTGTGCAGGCAGGAGTGGTTTGCAATATTTAATGCACTCAGAAATATTGTTAGAAAGATGATGATCATATTAACTGAATTTGATCTATGTGAAAGATGGCTTCAGTTCTAGAATGAAACTAGTGCTCAAAGACTTTCTTGGGAAAAGATAAATTTATTAATGTTATTTGCATCACAGTTAGACCACTTGGCTTGCTATGTCTTGGATGCAAATTTTGCTAATTATAATATCATGAGTGAAGATGGCTACACTTAATACTTGTGAGAGCATGCACAGGAGACCATGTTAATATCCGTCACTTTTGAGAGACTTGAGGATATACTGATGTGCTCCTTCAGTCTTTCCTTCTTTAACAACAGGTTATAAGGGAAAGATAGGATGCCCCAAATTGTTTCCTAGGGTGGAAAGTCAGGACTCTGGCACCGTTAGTTCTGCCAGAGATACTAGAGCACTTAACCTAGATGCAACCTTCACCACCAAAAAACTTGTAAGTCTAGTCACATGGCTATGAAGAAGAAAATTAATTTTAGCTCAAATCTTCTACTTGAAATATATATATATATTTCTGGAGCATATGTTACATACACTTAGAAATATTAATGGCTATCAAGATTGAGGTTTCAAGCTTTGTACCAACACTTATCATCGAAATTATAGACAAGTATTCAACTATAATTCATCTGTAAATCAAAAGAAAGAGAAAGGCTGACTTCTGAAATTGAGGATGAAGATAAGGAAGGAAGCAGCTAAATTTGCCTTCGAGGTCAAAGTTACAGTCTGGGATACAGGAGGTTTAATGTGAACATCTTGCTTTTCCCAGTAGATTTTAATAATGTTTCTCTTAATTGTGATTCAATATTTAAGTTGAATATTAACAGCAGTCAATCTTCAGTGTACTTTTACTTTTACTTTGGTTCAAATGACAGATACTCAGAAATTCCAGATACACTCTGTGTGTGTATGTGTACCTTCTCACTGCAGGCAAGTTATTTATAATCTTTTAGACTGATTCCCAAAATCTAGCATACTCAGTTTACTGACTGGAAAATTCCAAGTAGTCAGAACTGTCACCAAAATATTTGCTTAGATGTTGTGTATGTTTAAATATGGTTTACATGTTGTTGAATATGTATATATTCAAATACCACAGAATGCATATGCAAGTATGTCTATACATATGTATATAGCTGCAATAAAAAGAACTGCAAATATATCAGGATTCACATCTCACTTTAGGCTCTTTGCAGGTTTTAAATTATGTTAGAACAAGTTTTGATTCTCTTGTTGCAAGTCCTGACTGACCCTACAACAGAGAAAGGCAGTGAAATGTAGCAGGTCAAATTTATTGAACTTTTGAAATCTCAAAAAATAAGTTAATTATGATTTGATTGATGGTTTTTGAAACATATAAGCTGGCTACAACCTCTTGATAAAACATCCAGCTTTTCTGACTTTTACATCAGCTCTGATCAATGTTATCATGACTTGATAATTAAATTAATACATGGGGAATTTAGCTACAGTTAGACAACAGAATTTATTTTTTAGGGTCTAAACTCTGAGCCCAACATCAGAAAAGGGACTTTTGAACACTGAAGTTCACCTTGTGAACCTAGCTTGGAAGGCTGCAATCTGCACTTTTCCTCCACTCAATGACAAATCATTTAAAATATGTTATTATATATCACTGTACATCTCCGCAGGTTACCTGTTGAAGGGACAAGGATGTCTATGCCAGCTACTGGAGGTCACTGAGTTGAAAAAGAGACCTATTTGCACATGTGCCTCTGTGTGAGGCAGCTGGAGATGAGAGGATTCAACGGTCCTGAGTATTCCTCAGTAGACTAAATGTATAAAGTCAGTTACCAGAAGCATCTGCACTATATATACACACTGTATATATGCATAGATAGCATCTGTATTATATATATGATTATTACATATATAGTATGCATGTATTTTCCACTAGTGGATGCTTACCCTTGTTGAATATGTCTATTTGTGTATAATTCCCAGTGCCTATTGGGAATATCTGTGCAGCCTTGATGCTAGCTGCACCTGGGTTAAGGACTCAGAATCATAGAATCATAGAATTTCTCAGATTGGAAAAGACCTTAAAGATCATCAAGTCCAACCATGACCTAACCATACTAACCTAAATAACAACCCTCAGCTAAATCATGTCCCAGAGTATCACATGCTAAACGGTTTCTAAGCACATCCAGGGATGATGACTCAACCACTTCTCTGGAGAGCCTATTCCAGTGCTTATCAACCCTTTCAGCAAAGAAGTGTTTCCTGATATCCAACTTCCCCTATCACAACTTGAGACCGTTTCCCCTCATCCTGTCACCTGTCACCAGTGAGAAAAGACCAGTCCCACTCTGACTGCAATCACCTTTCAGGTATTGGAAGAGAGCAATAAGGTCACCCCTCAGCCTCCTCTTCCCCAGACAAAACAGCTCCAGTTCCTTCATTTGCTCCTTGTAGCGCATATTCTCCAAGCCCTCACAAGCCTTGTTGCCCTTCTTTGGACCTACTCCAGCACCTTGATGTCCTTTCTATACTGAGGTGCCCAAAGCTGAACTCAGTACTCAAGATTAGGCCTCAGCGGTGCTGAGTACAGGGGGAAGGTTTAGCTCCCTAGTCCTTGTGGCAGCCTTGCCTCCATGAGGCTACCAGATTTGGCACTTCCTAACACTTATTTCATGGAAGCCTTCATAAAAATGTCTAACTACGCTTGTGTTACTGTATCAAATCTGAGGGAAAATGAGACAGAGTTTGTATCATGTTCTTATAAGTGTAATCAAAAGTAATCAAAAACCTTTGACACCATTGCACTCCAGATTGGATTAGAACTCTTCTACCTGAACACTGCTTTCAGGTTTATTTGATATCAGCAAAGGCAAATTGATCTTGTGCATGCCTGTTTAATACATGGCTCAGTGACATGGAAACAGAAAGTGTGACAATTCATATGAATTACTTTACAGTGTTTCGAATGACAGCAAGCTAGATATGGGCTATTATGTTTGGCTAACCAGGACTATGTGGAAATTTGAGAAACAATCTGGCCCTACTTTTGCCACTTGTGGTCAAATCTGCAAATGTTAAAACCAACATATTAGTAAGCATTCAGAAAAATCACATCAGATGTAGCTGTGTGTCACAGCGTTAACTAGATCAATCTATGCCCGTGACAGGGGGGGGCAGTACGCCCCTTCCCCTCTACCCCCCACCCTGGCCCCACACAAAATGGGAAGGAAGGAGGGGAAGAAAAACAACAGCGGCAACAATCTATGGAGGAAAACTTATTTTACTATCTATGATATTGGAAATGCAAAATAACACAATATAATAAGATCTAATTGAAATTGAGACTAATAAATCAAATAAGATAGGAGAGAGAGTTCCTGAGACCAAACCTGAAAGGCTTGGGATGGCTAGGAAAACGCAACCTCCATGGGCCCACCACAAAGCAGTAAGTGAGCGTTCCCCCCCCCCCAGAAGGGTCAGATCCCATGACTTCCGTCACATACAAGGATAGGTATATGGAGCTGGAGTATTAACAATTTAGTTCCAGTGCACTACATGATGTGTTGATGTGGAATACTGAAAACCAAAAAACGTAAAACCATGACACTGTGATACTGCATGCATGTAGACACCTCAAGTGAGAGGACTTGCCCATGTCATGATGGAGAACAGTAGAGTGTACTCAAGGACCAGTGAGTGACAGCATGAGTTTACTAGTTTACTATTACTAATTAGGGACATAATAACTAAGGGAGGTAGAATTGTGTGGTATTTATGTGGTATATATGAAATCCAAAAGAACTGTGACATCAGATTGAAAAAAAAAAAAAAAGGAATTGTAAAACAACTTTGTTTAAAGAGGACCTCAAAGAATCCTACCTCAAGGTTAACATGATTGTGCATCGTCCAGCATGAAGGGACAAATGCAAAACAGAAGACAGGCTGTTTTACCCACCCATTCTCCTGCTCTTTCCCAAATGTTAATGTTTGCTGGAGGACTGATTCTCACTTCTTAAAAATTTAATGAGCTAATTCCCCTATGAGAGAGGAAGGGAGGGCATTTATTTTAATTAATTATCCTATATGCTGAAGCTGTGAGATCAGAAGAAACCAGATGCTCTGTTCACTCCAGTTAATGATGCTTTGGGATTTCTGATGTGCAGACAGGACTTTAATAGATTGTACTTAATTATATACTTACATTGCTCATAGTGAGCAAGAATAAAGAGAGAAGTTCAGGGACATGAACCATTACTGAGAGTATTATGTGTCCTCCTATACTATACTATAAATGAAGATAGAGCATGATAACTTCCCTGGTTGTCATATATAGCTACCAAAATGACATAGAAAGACTAGGGGAAGTGTTGCAAAATGATTCTTACTTTCAATGAATAGTAGCTCTTTTTTTCCATATTCTCTCCAGAAGTGATAAGATTATCTTGATAAACAAGAAGCAAAGAGATGTGACTGTTGACAGGAAATGGTCTTAAGTTGAGCCAGGGGAAGTTTAGGAAAAAATTATTTACTGAAAGGGTTGTTAAGCACTGGAATAGGCTCTCTAGAGAGCTGGTTGAGTCATCATCCCTGGATGTGTTTGAAAACCATTTGGATGTGGACATGATCTAGCAGAGGGTTGTAAGTTAGGTTAGTATGGTTAGGCAGTGGTTGGACTCGATGATCTTTAAGGTCTTTTCCAATCTGAGCAATTCTATGATTCTATGTGAGTATATTACTTCATAATTGTAAGGTAAGCATAAAAGAATATATTTGTACTAGTCATTAAAACTCCAAGAAATAATAACTTTATACAACAAGCTGGCAGAACCTTCTTTAATACTTCTAAATCAATTTCTCTTAATTGTTAAATTTAATTATGAGATGTATTGATACATGTTCTAACAATTGATACCCTGTATATTACACTGACAGAGACCTTCATTTACTTTTTCAGGGTAAGGATGAACTACTACCTCCATGCAGTTTGATGCATCATCTGTGCATTTTTGATTTAAGATTAGATTCTCTTTTTCATTAGATGTTATTTTTCAGCTGAGAAGTATCTTACTAAAAAAATGGGACTGTAAAAATTGAGATAATTTGAATATGATCAAGATTATTATTATTTCTTAACAAAACTTTATTTATAATCTGGTGATTTCAAAGATATTTCTTTTCTCTCAGTGCAATGTTTTTCTTTCTTTGATATTTTTTTTTGAAAGATTTGTATGAAAAAAACTTGATTTTATTTTCTCAATGTTTTATTTTCTATTTTCATTTCCCAATCTCTGTAATATTGTCAGTGGTTTATGGGCTAGTTCAGCCCAGTTCGGTGACGAGCAGGGTGGAGGGATTTAGCAAAATCCACACCTCCAGAAAAGGGAAACAGGGGACCCCAAAATAATTAAAAACAGCAGCAATGATCTGAGGAGAAACAAACTAATTTACTCGAGATGGTATCAGAATGCAAGACAACACACCATAATGCAATATAATAAGAATTTAAGCTAATAAATCAAATATAATGAGAGAGAGAATGTCTGAAAGGTGGATAGGCCTCACCATAATGCTGAGGTGAGACGTGCAGTCCAGTTGAGCAGCAGGGAGGTGAATAAGAGCTGACGAAGAAGAGTGGACAAAGAGTCGACGAAGAAGAGTGAGCGAAGAAGAACATATCACGTGACCTTGCCAGGAGTTATATCTCCTCTCTGACCACAAAGCCCCCTGGGGAATGTAGTTCTTCTTTTCCAGACAGGTACCTGGAACTTGAGCATTAACAGTTAAACTCCCAGTACACTACATGGTGTTATGATGTGCAATACCGATAACCAATAATCATAAAACCATGACAAATACTCTACTAGAGAATTTAATTTACATGTCAATTACAAGTTCATACCAGTTTATCCCTGCATTTAAACAATCAGAAGATCATTTGTAAATGAGATTAAAATATGTAAGGAGTGTAAACATAAAACAACATATGTAAATATGGATTATTTCACACCCGTTCGGTTAGTTGCAAAGAATTGTTAAAGAAAAATGCTGCCCAATTCTCCATTTAAATTGCAACATCAAAAAAGGACCTTTCAAAATATATATTTTTCATACTTGAATAAAATCCAAAAGGATCATCCCTTTCCTATTCCAAAAGATAGACCATCTCATTTTACTCACTGAGGGCTGCATCTTGAACTTTTTCTTAGATGGAGAATTCACATGTTGCCACTCCATGAATTACCATTTTGACTCTGGCTTGTAGTGGTGGCACCATGTCTCAGTAGTCTCATCAGTAGTGATGCAATCCAGGAAGCTGATGCCTTCAGCCCTGTATTGGTTCAGCAGATCCTGACAAACTTGCAGAGGCCATTCTTTCTGTTCATGTGTAAGCATTTGAGGAATGCACCTATTGCAAACTTTGCAACATTCCAGTGTTGTCACCAACGTTTCCAATGCATTAAAGCCAATATTTAACTATGTACACAGTTCCCCGACTATTATTTGCTAGCACAGGTGAGTGTTATTCAAATATGCATTTGAATGATACAGACAACAGACAGAGCTGTCTCTGAGACCAGGAAAGAGATGGTGTTTGACTTGTTTGACTGGCAGTGTAGGCATACCTGGAACAACTAGACAGTCTTTGGAATTGCAGGATTTTGTTGACTTTTGAATGACTCCATGGCATGCCATACTGCAATATTTAACTAGCAACGAAAGCATGAATTGAAGAACTGCATTTTTATGAATTGAATTTATTGTCTTGGATATTTATATATTTTTTCTGTTTTTACAGATGACATGTAGTATTCACACTAGGTATGGAATGTCTCTAGCATTTTTCTTGAAGTCCAGGTTTACCACATATCTCTATTTTATTATTAACTGCTTATTTTTAAATTTAAACAGAACATATCACTTTTAGAATCTTCTTTTTGAAAATAATGCAGCAGTCTTGACCAAAAGTTTATTGATATGAAATAATCTGGAATCATAATCAGTTTATGGTTTATGGAGAAAAGAGTAAATACCAAAGATGTTGCACTTAAATAAAATAAAAAAGAACTCATCTTTTTCTCAGATTTATATTTTGATACATGTTTCTGTTCAGTTTTACTAATGTTGTTCAGTTTTTTTGAGTAGTAGCTAGTTTTGGAAAGAATCATAGTGTAATTAGTCTGTCTTTCTTTTCATATCCTTGTCATTTCACAGAGTGTAGTAATAATTCATCTCTGAGATACCTGAATCTTTTGGTCCTTAGTTCTTGGTATTGCTATAGGGCTTGCAGATACTTAGGAAGGCAATCTGCACTTAATTTGCTCACTGAAAATCTGATTTAAGGCTTAAGAAGTTAATTCTTGAATTACTCGTAACTGAAAGGTCATTCCATTGCCACTACATTATACCTGCTGTCAGTATAAAACTGACATTATTACTTCACATGCAAATTGATATATTGGTATTATAGACATAGCCTCTGTTCAATTAGAAGCACACACATGGCTAGATTATAACTTTTAACTGCTTTTGCACATCTCCATATTTTAATGACTGGAACAATTAAATGAACAGAGGCAACTTCACTACCAGTTGCTAACGTCTGCTGTGTTCTTCTCCTTTAAAAGGCTAAAGGCAAGAATGACATCTTATTCATGTTTTTCTGTTATGCAAAGACTTAGCTTATTGCTTAAGAATGATATTCACAAGGGTGTTAAAGTTAGTTATGCATCTCAGTACCATTAGAAAGTTATTCCCAACTCAATAAACATATTTTGCCACCTCTGCTGCAGAATGAAAACAGAAGGAGCCTTTACTTTAAATTTATAAAGCAGCAGCTGAATAGTTCTCTATGATCCCATTGATCACCCATGCTCATCCCCATTAAAAGAAAACAGCACAGTGAGTATTAAATAGTACCTATTTACCAGGAAGTATTTGTTCTTCATATACTTTTATAACAATGACATATCCTCTTTCATTTACCTATTAATATGCAATTCTAAAGTTTATTACTTTTTTGTTAGTATTAGACCAAACTACACTGGGAGGCTAAGTCAAACAACTTCATTATGAATTTAGTGTAGACAAGGAATATAGTCTGCTGTTAGAAACACAAAGGAGTAGTTTCATTTATGAATAATCTTACCAGTTCAAAGAAGATAATTTAATGAATTTTGATACTCAGTTGTAATTGCATATAGTTGAACACTACATTGGGAACACAGTTAATCTTTCACATTTCATACTGTTTATTTTATCACTGTGGAAAGTATTTGGAGTTTTATTTATTTTCCATTGACTTAATCAAAGAAGGGTTTTCTTGGGAACTTGAATAGCAAGTACTCTGATTTTTTTTCTCTTAAATATATACTTCATTTTTTCCCAATGCATTTCACAGTTTTGTATAGCTGTACATCAAGACTTCAATTAGGAAAACAGAAATCCAATAAGACGAATACAACTATAACTGTGAAGCCTGCAGCTGGTTTTGTCTTTGAAGAACATATGTTCTGTTGGGATAGCTCTATTTTTGGATTTTTACAGGTGGGAGAGTGCTCATTACAGTATTTAGAGTTTGTGCTGCTCTGCAGTGTTAAATCAACATTTTGTGAATTTCCCTTTCCAGAATATCCAGCGTATTTCTTGTAGATAATTCTTCTCTATTTTTCACTTGTTGTTTAATACTCAGCAGTGTGGCAATGAAAGGTAAAAAAATAATTCTCTAAATTTTGCTATTTGTTTTACTGTTGTTTGTACAGCAGCCAGATGTTATCTCAGTCCACAAATTCTTATTTATCCTTAGTTACTGCAGTATTATGCTTTGGTTTTTGTGTTACAGAAGCCAATTACCCTTATGCCATGTCTATTTTTTAAAAGTTGGAAAAAAAAAAAAAAAAAGAGGAAAAATAGAAAATATACTCACTATTTTATAACTAGTTAGTGACTCTTTGCATTTCAGAGAAAAGGACAATTAGAGTGGCTCTTTTTTGGTTCCATCAGAAACATGTTCCCAATAGTATCAATTCTGCTTAATCACATGCTACATTTTCAACTTGTCTACATTATATCATATATATATAATATTCTACAGCATATCATTTGAGTACACTTTTGTACTGGGCTGCACAGAATATTCTGTTACCAGAATATTCTGTTTATAAGAACGTGTATTTGCTTGATTAGCATTTATGTTCATTTTGTATTTGTTTCTCCTTTTGTCTTTTTATACTGAGTTTGCTGGGAGTTGGGGGTAGGTGGTTGTGTTTTGCTGAGAGTAAGAGTACCTTGCTTTTGTTCTTCATTATATTCTCCATTCATTTTTGTTTGTTTGCTTGCTTTTTTCTCCCATTGTAGCCTTTCTTTCTTCCCCTACTCCACGCATGCTTGTTTTGATGCAGAGTTCAGACTCCAGGGGTTCTGATGCTCCCTCTTCTGGTTGAGAAACTTTATTTTCTTTTGGATTGGTCAGAAAAGTGAATGATCTTTGCAAGAAGTTCTTTCAAAAGGAAAAGGGCCTTTTAAAATGTGCATGATGTTAAGAGGTTGGGAGGCAATAAAAGACAAGCTGTTGTTTATTAGTGATTCTTCTAGCATACCTCTTCACCCTCTTCCTGTTATTTTAATTTTAAACTTCCAAGCTCATTTGATATCATAAGTAGAAATATTTTAAAAATGTTATGTTTTGCTAAAATATCTGGCTGACATAAAATAAGATTTGGAAATTTTTCAAGGAACTTATTATCAGGAGAATGCAATCCATTTTTAAATGGCTTTCAACCCAAACAAATGGCAGCTTCAAAGCCCTTTGAATAATTTTATAGTTGAATGTAAGCCCAGATTTTGTCTATTCCAGTTAACACACCACTGCAAGCTCTAATAAGCACTGATTTTATCTGTTTCAAAATTTTTGATGGAAAGATTACTGAAGTCAAGATCTAAGAAGAGTCTTCAGCTCTGTGTTGCAGTCCTCTTTTTTTTTTTTTTTTGGAATCTGGTTTACAGCCCTGGGTAAGCTTCACAAATCCTAAGTCAGTGAAACCTAAATAAGTGAAGACATAGGTATGCAAGAAATCTTACACAAACTGCAGACTGAATGCAACAGTGATGGCAATAACTCACTTTTACTTAGTCAATCAGGTGGCAGAGTTTTTCAGAATGTAGTAAACAATAGCTTAACTCCTCCCTGCAGAGATGCAGACCACACCTTTCTAAAGAGACTTCCTGGGCTAAGCCACTCAAGCAACTATAGGAATAAGCTCTCCAATATATACAGCAATACAGCACCACTTTTCTGATTCCACTGTAACAAAATGAGGTTGTACTTGGAATGTTCTGCTTGCTGCTACAGCAAACAAACATCTGAACCACGGCTGGAGGCATCTTAATATTGGAAGACTTAATATTGGAATACAAGTGGTGAGGTTTTAAAGATAACAGTGGGTTTCATGTATCTGCCTTTGATTTCCCGCCCTCACGTTTGCTTGTTTTGAAGGTCTCTTTACAGCCAAGAAGATGGAAATCTATCTCCTAAAATAATAAGTTCTGACATTTTTAGGTCATCAAAAGATCTTAGAAGCTGCCTTTTTAAGAGGAAAAATAAATCCTAAACTAAATCAAATATCAAAAAAGAAGTGATAAAAACTTCAGATCTGACTGCAGTGTTTAAGTCAGGAGGAAGGAATACCTGAAGGATCAGAGCTACTATCATCCATTTTACAGTGATTTCTTTAAGATTTGTGTTTGAAGTGTTTCCATTCATTTTACAAGATTTGGCAAATACTACATGCCTTTGAATGAGATTTTTTCAGAAGTCTGCATTAGGTATGTTTATATTATAAACAATACTGCTATATTTTTTTGCTACTAAAATTTGAAGTGCATCCTATAATTCTATTTAAAAAAAAAAAAAAAAAAAAGTGATGTTTTGGAAATGTTTATCTTCTCTTTCTTACCAAACATAACATATAGTGTTTCCTCATGTTTACTTCTGGTTAGACTCCTAATTTCTTTGTTTTATTCTAAGACTGTTTTATAGCCAGTCTGTTTTGACTAAATAAGAAGTGAAATTCATCTCGTCTCTTTCACTGCCCAAAAGTTAAGCTCTGTTCTGTTAGTGACACACAAACTCCTAGTTAAGATATGTTTGAAAAAGAAGATTGAAAAATATTAATTTCTACCTTTATTTGTTTCAGAGAAATAACTGCATTAGATTAGAGGCTTAACTGTTAAACAAGTGAAATTCAGTGAGATGAATCTCATTCCAATTATAATTGCAACTTTTATGTACTTATTTAAAATATGAGTCTATTTAAACTTTTTCTCAAAGCCTGTAACATATGTGCACAAAATAAATAACTTCAGTCAGATCTCTTAAACTGTTTCTCAGCTTTTAAAGAAAACTGTATTGAACTGATACAGTTTTCAGATTGAACATATTAAATATGTTGTGCTATAAGCTGACAAGTGCTAAAGTCCACATCCAAAAACACTTCTGATAAGAGAAGTTCAGACTAAGACACGCACATTGTATGATTTCCTTTAAGTCTATGTATTTATAATTAGTGAAAAGACATAATGAGTCTGTTTGGGCTCAGTTATGTTTGATTAAATTAATCAACACTGAACTGATCTGCATCTGATTTATGGTCATGTGTATAACAGATTGTACCAGTGGTTTCACTGCAGTCCATTCCTCATTGTGAGGGTGGTGAGAGATGGTTCTGTGGGCAAGAGGACGATTCATGTGTGCTTTTTTGGGATGTCATTAGGTTATCTCCTGAGAGTTTTGCCAATCTGACCAATGATTTTTAGCCAACTGAAATACAAATTCTTTTGCTTAGAGGGAGCTCAATCTTAAGCCTCTGCAATAATTGCAGAACAGGAAGGCTACCTCTTAAAGTTATTAAGAATATATTGTAATGGTTATAAAACTGATTAGTTACACATTGCTGGGAGACACTACTGGGAGACATCCATTGCAGTTACTGCTAAAAATGAAAGCCATAAACGTTAAGCTAGCTTTGACTTTCTTTCATTACATTAAGAATTATTTTGATGGAACTATTCTGAAGTCCCCAGTCTTGATCATTAGTGAGTAGGTTAACCTAAAGGGGAGAAAGATGCACTTGATGGTGAGTGTAATTAAAGGATAAATGGCCTGAAACTCTTCATATGGTGATTGCCTACATACATAGTGCCATATACCTAAAAATGAAAAGAGAGTGAAACTATGACAAAAAATATTTCATATGCATGCTTTTTTCTTTTTTAATCTGAAACTTTTCTGTTCAGGTCTAGCTTGATATACTTATGTCTTCTAAAGGAACCACAGTTAAAGAAAACATTGTTTTCTGCTTCACTTTTCTGTATCTATCATAATATTAAGATGAGTCCTCCTCTGAAAGTCTTGTATCTTGATTAGAAATGCTATGAGAAAGCAGTAACTTAGGCTTCCACTACTTTTTCAGAATGCTTATATCTACCAATTTAAACAAATTTCACATTCCTCCCAAGCTGCTGTGTTTTTTTCCCTTCTCCTTGGTGCATTGGCACTTCTCATTATATTTTATGATAAGTCAGTATAAAGAATAATTTTTCTGGGACAAACCAAATCAGGAAAAATTTTACTCGATTCTTTTTAGACTTCCTTTTGTGAGAAATAGATGACTTTTGGCATTGTAGCCACTTGTCATCATTCTTCTAATGCATGTATTCATCTGCCAGGATACCAAAGCAAGAATTTCCCTGGCCTGAAAAAAACAATGAAATCCATAGGTTTAGGTCTTGTGTATCATTGGTGCTGATCCCAATGATACTATGATTTTGGTTGTAGATTTTGTGTTAGGTCATCTATACGATTTATTTCCTTTTTAAATTGCGTGATATATGACCGTTCTCATCCATCTTTTAAAAATCTCATAGAAAATTTATTGTTACTGGTGTTTCTTTCCAGCTTCCAGATTTGGTGGAAGTGTACCAACAGATTAATATGGGAGAGGGACTCAAGACTTCACATGTATGTGGTGAGATTATATAAATTTAGCTTCTATTACAAATCAGACTAAAAATGTCCCACATTGGTATATGTATTAAAATATGTATAATGTAATTTTAAAAATAATTTAAAAAGCTTAGTAAAAATATTAATAATATTAATATAATATATTATAATAATATTATATATAATTATATATTATAATTATAATATTAATATAATAATAATAATATATTAAAATAATTTAAAATAATTTAAAAAGTTTAGTAAAATAAGATTTAAAATAAAAAGATGAAGAGGTTTATTTTTTTGTTTGTTTTGTTTTAACAAACTGGACACCAATATAGAAATTTTAGTTTTGATCAAAACATGATTTCTTGGTTTAAAAAGATCTCCAGGTTAGGCAGAATCTACGTGCTATAGTATTATTTCAGAAATATCCCTTAACAATGCTTTTCCAAGAAAAACAAACAAACAAAAATAATTTGATGAGATTTTTATGTAAAGATGAAGGCTTGCTGTTCTCTGTTCCATGTGCCTGGTAAAACCTACGCTCATAAAAGTAATCAGCGGTGTGAACTATATTTATTTTGCATATTTTAGAACTATCATGTCAAATGAGTGGTCAAGTGTGCAGGTGCAGATTATTACTACCACAAGACACTTGGGTTATGAATAGGCTAATTAGTTGGGCTGTAGGAAAATATAGCACATTACAGTGATCATGATGCAGAAATCTGATGTTCAAAACAGCGTGAAACAGGCATTTCTAGTAGCAAACCAATCCAAGAATAATAAAAAAGAACTATTGTTCCCTCCCCTCTGATTTTTAAAAGCAATATTTTATATCAAGTACCATAGATGACTCTCCAAAGACAGCCTACGTCTATGTTTCAGTGGAATTCCAGGGGCTTTTTTCTTGTTTTATGATTAAAAGTTGTTGCTGAAGCATTTTCAAAATATTGTAATTAATTTAATTTGTCTACATGAATAGACTAGGTAGTGCAGCCAATTAAGACCCAGTACTTTGGCCCTAGGGCTTCAGTCTGAAACATCATTTAGACAGGAACTAATGCAATTATCCTTATCTGAATGCTCTGAAGGAGATAGGAAGCAAATGCCAATTTGGTCTCTTTACATGGGCAAAGAGACACTTCTCAACACATAATCAAAGTGGAAACATTTTCAATTATATATGCAGCATAATTAAAAGTTCAATTAAAACAGCTATGATGATCTCTACAGATGAACTTTATAAAAGACTATTTTTATAGATAAAGTTTAGGGCTCTTGCAGAAATGTAATAAAATTCGAACAGTTATATATTGATTAATTTTATCTTTTAAGTTCTTTTCTTGCAGCTACTTAGACTTGCCACGTTTTTTTGGAAAAAGAATACTATCTGCTTTTTTATCCTATCAATTCTTCCAGCATGGCTGTTTCTAGACTACCACCTGAAAAGATTTTAAAGTGCCTTTTATGTACTGCAGCCAATGAAAATTTTCTGAACCGGCACTAGCCTATAGCTTCATTTCTTCTTCCTTCTATAATGCACTACTCAAATCTAGCATAAAAAATATGCTGGATTTTTGGAATGGCTCCTAAAACCATGGCATTACTCCAGTAGAATTCAAGAAATAATTTTCTTTGTTAAAGTATAAATACATACAAACTTTCACATCCTATTCCAGCTACAGGAGTGTAAATAATCTGAAAATGCAGAGCAATTGTATGGAAGCATGAACCAAGAAAAACCAAGAGCAGCATTTTCATCCTTTTTATACTCACTTCAGCCTTTAGAGCACAGGCTCAATGACTAATGCAAAGAAGATTTTTGTATTAGTTCATCTCTTAGCAGTAAGCAGCCCTGATGACCTCCAGTTTTTAAATCAGTACACTTTTCTGTTCCATCCTCATCTGTTTTGTTTGTGGGAACACTAAGAAACAATGTTATCTTGATTGATAAGAATAGGGATGGTGATTAAACATAGTTTAGAAAGACTGTTCAGCTTCCTCTGGACACCAACTTAGGAACACAGACCAAGATAGTTCTTTGTTTCTTTCTTTGTTTTTCAGTGGTTTCCACTTTCACTGCTTGAATCATTAAGTTTACATCACACACAAAGCAACTGCAAACTTTGCTTTTAACATTTCCTCTTTGTCAGAAGCTTATTTTAAGAAATTCTAGTATTCAGAGTGTTTCTAAACTCCTGAACTGTCTTCATTCTGGGCAGTTGTTTGATTGGTCTGATAAACTGAAGACATCTAGGGAAGTATGAGAGTGGATTCAAACCTCTCCAAGGCTTTTCTTTCTGCATTTCTTCCTCTTCAGCTTCTTTCCTTTTCCATCCTTATGCCCACACTTTTTCAGATCAAATGAATCTCACTAAATATGTGGCTGCTGATTTCCATGGTTGATGACATCAGCCCACCATCTACAAGCCTTGCAGTAGGAAAGAACTTGCTTTTGTTCCATTACAAATCTGGATACATGCTTGTATTCACTCTTGTTCATTCTTTCTTCTTTCTAGACTAAAATATATTGTCAACACATTGGTATTGTTTCAAGAGGAGAGTCTGAATATGCTTTCAGTATATTTTTTACTGTCAGACTATCAGCATAATAAAAGTAAAATACCAGTGCCAATTGCAGAGCATATCTATCTGGACACTCACAATAGTATAAGAAAAAGCAACTAATCAGAGGATGCTTCATAGGCATAGTAATGAATAGTTCACTGCCAAAACTTTGGTGTTTCTGAGACTTTTACTTAAGGCAGCCTTGAGAAATTCCAAGAGTCCTATGGCATTTAAGTTCTTCTATAGTTAGATTCATCTGGGGTCTTTTGGGGTCGTAGCTTTAAATGTGGGTTTATATTCTAAGTAAATTTAAGAACACAGACAAGAAGTGTTTGAGAAGTAAAATATCCACTGAACAGTTAAGTCTGCCTACAGCAGTTTTAGGTTCTTTATTGTGGTGCTACGCTTACAGCTATCTGAGCAATTATGTAAAAATAATGATCCTCTTTTGACAAACTGCTTAGGGTCTGAGTCCAAAACCAAACACATCTGGCTTGTACAACTGAGAAACTTCCCTGGCATAAGAAGAGACTAAATGCTGGAAGCAGCTTATGTTAATCAGAATGATCTCATTAAAATCAATAAAGATTGGATACATTGCATCAGTTAAAGATTTTTTGGTTTATTGGATTTATTAATGTTGCTATTCTTTCCATACAATATGTAAAATACAGTAAACCATTTGTAGGCACTGTCAATGAATTTTAATTTAGAAGGTTAATGATTGGAATTTACAGACTTACATGTTATATTCAGGAGATGGACTACTACTTCATCTGTAGAGGTTACCCAGACGTGCTATCTTTAACATGCAATTGGAGAAAATTCTGTGATATTATCCAGTGGTCATCTCCTCTTCAGAATTTCCTACTCATTAGTTATTATTTAACATAGAATAATTTCCTCTTAGCTCCTCTCAGGATCTTTCACAAACAGTCTACAGATTCACCAGATACTAACTGCGGGTTGGGAATATAAGTTATAGCCATAAGACTAGACTTGCAAAACAAATTTGCTTAAAATATCTACTTGGCAGATGCAACAAGTAATAGGATAATAGCATATAATAGTGGATATATATATATTTTTTATTGAAGAGTCATATTAGGAGTCCTTATGCTATTTTAGCCAAGAAAGCCCCAGTTCTGTTTTGAATACTATAGCATAATGATAGCCAGATTACCTAACATATGTTGTCTGCACGTTTACTGAACACTAGGTCCTATGAAAATTTGTCATTAACAATGAAAATGCATTAAGTCAGAAAGTGTCATACAGGTTTGAACACCTTTATCATCTTCCTCTTGGACTCTCATTAAAAGAGCTGCTAGCACTTTACAGTGGATACTCTAAGTATGAAAGACCTAATATATTTTTCGTGCTGACTTAAAATAAGGTTATTTGAATAGATTTTGGCAGAGGGACAGTAATATTTTATTCTTTCCAATTATGCAGATCAGGATTTAAAAATTCATCCTCCTGGATGTACTGAACATTATACTTTCCTGCTAAATCTTGTAGCTTTTCTTTTCTCATTTAATTTTAATTTTCTGAGTAAAGAGTTAAATCTTCATTCAGCTAGCCAAAGGGAATTTCATTGCTAGGTGACAGTGACAGTTCTTAAGAATTGCCTGAAAATCTGTTCAGTTTTAATGCTCTAATGAAACTTCTTGTGAAATCTGAGATAATTTCCTTTCCCAGCCATGTTTTTTTACATAATTCTTTATTATTTTTGCTGACTGAACCATCACTGATGCACCACTAATCCTTTCCCTCTCTTTCCCCCCTGCCCAACACACACACCCACACAAAAAAATATTTTGAAAACATAAAAAAGTAAAATTGCAGTGCTCATTCTGAATGTCTTCCTGACTATCTAGACGTAAGGATTTACAACAGGAGAGGATAGTCCATACTAATTGAAAAATGTGGAAAGTGGTAGGTCTTGATGTTGAAAGGCTTGCTGATGCACAAAATGTATTTTACTCTGGTGGGAACAGATATACAGACAGTCAACCTAGCAAAAAAATGAACATCCCTTCTCTGAGGCAGAAGTGCACCATTTTCTTTTCTTAAGAAAATGTACTGTAGCACCTAAGACACACTGAAATTGTTTTTCCAAAGAGCCACAACATTACGGCTATGATAGAACATTGTGCACTCCACTGACATGCAGCTACAATTCAAATCTATCCCTGAAAAAGCAAGGGGGTTAACACATCCCTAGATGTTTATACAGACTATATATTCTAGATTAAAAAAGCAACACACACCTGGGAAAAAACATCAGCAGAATTTTGGATTTGTGTTTTGGATAATTAGGGTTCTATATCCAGCTACTACTTCATCTGTAGAGGTTACCCAGACACGCTATCTTTAACAAACACTTGGAGAAGCTGCACATCATGAGGCTGAAATCTGTGGGTGTGTGGCTTTCCTGGGGCTGAGAGGGGAGAGAAGGGAAATACGAGTGTTGCCCAGCACCTGCAACTCTGCCAAGATGAAAAAGATTATTCTGCTGCTGCACAGGACTATAAGGCTGGATTAGTTTTCACCTGTTTCCCAAATCAGGTGCTGAAACTGCAGTACAAAATCATTACCATTTCTATGCTTTTCTCAGATACACTGAGCATAACTCATGAAGAGTAGGGCTGCAGCTTTATATGGAAAGTATAACATGTTCTTAATCTTCAATCACCAAGGAAAACCAGATAACATGCTACAATAACATTACAGAACAGTTCTGAAAATTTTGCAGACTCATTGCTGGTCACACACGACCAACAAAAAGATCAGATGATAATATTCACAGGCACTCCAAACCAGATTTTCAGTTTGCCAGCTTTGAGCAGTTTGCCTGTAGCTGAAATTATAGGTGCTCAGTACTCTAGCAAATTAGTTCCAGCTGTTTCTGGTTTGATATGCAAATACAAATGCACGAAATACTGTGAACATTTGGGCCTATAATTTAATGACTTTTTCTTCCAAGAGCCTTGTAGATCTGGAAACTCGTCTTTCATGTAATTTCTGAATATACCCCTAAGAAAATTTCTAATACTGCTGTTGTCATTGTGAAAAGTGATTATATCACATCAAACACAAATTAAAAAAACAGATGAGATTTTTGTATAATGCATAAAAAGCTACTTTGTAACGGAGTTAAAGCCTTGTATTGTATCAAAGATCACATGCTGCTCCATGAATCATTTACACGTGTTTCATTTGAATGGAGGGTGGGAAGTGCTATATCACGTACTATACAAGTGCAGTGACCTCAGAAGAGGAACTTTCATCTTCAGTTAGACTTTTAAAATGTATTATTTAAGTATGAGTCATTTTCATTGTGAATTCTCTACAAGCTGACCTGGGAAAGACTTGGGGCTCTATTTATCATAAATGTCATTAAGCTACAATTTAACCTCAAAGCTATAAGAATTGAAATCAGAGGAGTTTCTAAATTCAAGACTTTTCAAAGGTTTGAATAAGCAGATTCAGACATACACAGTGCACTTTTCATCAACCGAATGAGAGAATTATTATGTCTTTATCCATTGGATATAAAGCTAAGAATGCCGAGCTGTATGTGTCAATAGGATTTTCAATACTGGGCTGTGAATTGAATGCTACTTTTCATAGAATATTGTACTGCCCAAACTAGCCTCTCTCTTAGGCTTGCCTTTCTTTGATGCTTTCTCTGACAATTCTGCTTCTCTTATATAAAATAATATCAGTAATACTAAAAAAATGTGTTTTTCATAAGTTACCACATTTATGCAAATGTATAATTTCATCTCAACATCTTCAATATCATTCTGCTTTCTTAATTAGGGAATCTACACTGACTAATCTTTATAATCTTAATGGTTGTTCATACTACAAATCTCCAGATAGCTTTCTGCCATTTAAAATGGATGCTGGGATTGTCATCTCAGAAGATGCCCAGGAGATCCTTTGTTCCACCTAAAAGGAACACTCTGTTTTCACAGCTTTTCTGGATAATATTAATCAGCACTATGTGTCAAACTGATATGGGACACTGCCTTTAAAGTTAACAAGTAACCTACATCAGTATGCATATAAAACATGAGAAGACTTTATCAAGACTACAGTGGCATTGAAACAAAGACTAACTGCATTTTGATTAAAATTATGCAAGTTAATGACTTTCTATAATCCATTATCTACTGCACATACTTCTCACGCATATCCCAGAAGATTAATATGGAGTGTAAAAGGAATTACATTCAAAACTTTGCTTTTCTTTCTGTTTTGTGGTTTTGTTTTTAATTCATATTTCAGTCTTTTTCAGCAGATGGTTCATTCTAGTCCCTTTCATGTTTGTATTCTGTTATGCTTGTAAGAGACTCAGCTGCCAACTGATCATATTTCATTGCTGAATCTATCATGTGTGATATAATTTCTCATTACGTGCTTTGGAATAAACTTAAAGAACTATAATAGAGTTATTTCTAACTCCAAACAAATTAAGAATATAGTCAATTTTAATACCTATAGTTGTATGCTGACGTAATCATTTTACAAGTCTGCGATGCCTACATTCTTGTATTCCATTATGCTTTGATTCTGCATTGAGAAACATACTTAGCTCGTTCCTAAGTACCTGTTTTTCTGTATAGGGACCTTTGGTGATGTACCAGTTTCTGAGAGAGGTGTGTTTTTTCTTTTTTGTTTGGTTTTTTTTTGTTTGTTTTTTGTTTGTTTTTTTTTTTTAAAGAACTGTACTCTAAGTCAGAGAAGTATAATTGCAATATACTGTGATCTAGAAATCATTACTGTTTGCCATGAATCACTAAATGCTAACTTCTTTCCAGCACAGCTGATTGATTTTAGAAGGCAACAAGAATGTTGTAACTATATTTGACATAAAACTCTGCTACTAATATCAGGAAATTGCATGGTATGATATATCACACAGCATACATAAACTACAGAAATCACTGTTAATATTTCATGAAATTATAAAGGCAGAAGTTTTTGTCCACAAGTCATGTTATTGTCACAATGTGTTGTTACCCACAATATATCAGATAGTTTTAACCAGTAGAATAAAAGAAGTGCTGTATTTCCTAAATAAATTTGAAGTAATTGATGGCTATTACAAAAGCAAAGCCTCCTTTTTGATTTTATTGGCCCTTGATGTCAGAGGCAGATGTTGGTGTGATGGCAGTAGAGGTTGAACCTTTCCACCAATACTCCATTACATTTTATTGCTGTGTGACAGATGGTAGCAGAGGAGCAAATGGCATCTGACATGGAAGTGCAGATGAAGCAAATTTGTGGCACAGAATTCCTGCAGGTGGAAAAAATGGCACCCAGTGGCATTCATAGATGTTTGCTGGAGACTAAACAGTGGACGTGAACACAGTGATATGGTGGGTGGGGTGTTTCAGCAGTGGCTACAGTGACAGTAAGGACAAGCCATGTTCTACAAACATGGCATGCAGACTCTTGTTCATTGTTGGTAAAAATGCATAACTAATAGTAGTGACTATGTTGAAAAATAGTGTTTTGTAGTTAAGAATTTGCCATATCAGTGTTCATGTACTCTTTGTATCTGTTGTAGTTTCCATGGAAATAAATATGGGGCATTACTTTTGGAGAGACCTATGTATATATAGGCATTTGAATCAAATTCAAAAGGTTTATTGATTTAATTTCTGAAATTATGACCATGTCATTATTCTGCTTCTGTTTCCGTCATATCAGAAGGACTGTACCATATCTTCTCTCTTCTCTGTTGCCCTAAACTCATTCATTTCTTGTAATGACTAGGAGTGTGATTCAACTTCCATCAATTTTTTGGACTTTTCTTCATTGAACACTCTTGAAAAAGGCTTTGTGTCTGGATTGTAATGTAAAATTGAATTAATGAGAGAATGTATTAGTCATGACTTGTTTTATCTGTTCCTGAAATTAAAAGGATCTGCCAATCATTCCTCCAATTTCAAAGATACTTCAATATACTTTTAAAGACAAGAGAACATACACTTGTGAATCAGGCTTCCTTGCGATTCACTTTTCCTGGTAAGAAAAAATCATAACTATTTATGTTTAGAATTAGAATATGAATATTGGAATTCAGATTATTATGTTTAGAATTTCTCTTCATGCAAGATTCACTAAAGTCAAAAGACCTAACACTTAGGTTACTAGAATAAAGCTAAAAGTCAAGCTAGCATTGAAACAGCTGAAATTGAAGGAGTAAATTGAGATTAAGTGGCCTACTTCTGTCCCTTCAGGAAGCATATTTCAAGACTTTGAAATAATGTCCAGCCTCAGTATTAAAAGAAGATAAAGGCTGAAGTACATTCATAAAAGCCTCAAGTGCATCAACTGGATCTTTTATATTAGCTAATCAAAAATGAAAACTTCATACCAAACGCTCCAAGGTATTGACTAAAAAACTCATGTCTTACATTGCTACTTTTCCATTACTTTGTCAGTTTGTTCAGAAAAGACAGTGTGGTATAGTTAATGAGGGGCATTTCTCAATCACTTATTCTTGATTGCTTCAAAATCTTAACTGAAATTTCCAACTTTTATGTATTTGTACCTTCTAAATGGGTCAAGGCACTGATATCTTCTATAGATAATATGAAATATTAATATTACATTACTTCTGATACTTTTTTCAGCAGCCCTACAGAATTCACTTCCATGTCAGTCTCAGCAGTCTCATGGACCATAAGAAAATAGATTGCATTGTACTGAAACTGAGATCTTTTATTTCAACATTTTCCTGCACATTTTTATTTTATGAGAAAAACATCAGCCAGGTTACTTTGTATTTATTCAATCTATTTGTTAAATTAATCTTGTTTTATCTTCAGATCATTAGACCTATACTACTAGATGAATGTAGATGATTTTATGCATGTATAAAACAGCAAGAAGAGTTCATGAACCTCCATAAACCTTGACTGCAGATTTTAATTTTGTTAATTTTTTTTTTTTTTACTCTTCCTTCTGTTAATAGTACTAAGGAATAACATAATTTACATACAAACATACAACATCCAGAAAGCAATGCATCTTCATTAGCACTTATTGTAGATATGAAAGACTAAGTAAACTGACCACACAGCCACTTGCTCACTCCTCACCAAATGGGATGAAGGACAGAACTGGAAAGATGAAAATTAGAAAACTCGTGGTTTGAGATAAGAGCTTATAAGGTAAAGCAAAAGATATGTGTGCACAAAAAGCAAAAAAAGGGATTCATTCATTTCTTCCAATTGGCAGTCTGATATTCAGCCATTTCCAGGAAAGCAGGGCTTTGCCATACTTATGGTAACTTGGGAAGACAAACACTGTAACTCTAAACAACCCTCCCCTCTTCTTTCTTTAATTTCAGCTTTTATTGTTGACCATTAAATACATGGTATGGGATATCTCTTTTATCTGTTTGGGTCACTGTTCTGGTTCTATTCCCTCTGAAATTCTTGTGCATTCCTAGGCTCCTCCTTGTCAGGACAGTGTGAGAAATTGAAATATCCTTGTCTCTCTGTAATTACTACTCAATAGGCAACTGAGACATTGGTTTGTTATCAGCAGTCCTTTGCGTTTTAGTCATAAATCCAAAACACCATACCAGCTACTATGAAGAAAATTTAACTCAATTCCAGCCAAAACCAGTATAGTCTCAAAATCATCTTAAAATTGTAATTGAAAGAGTAGACATTTTTAATACCAGAGATTGAAATTCCACTATCAAAATTCCAAAGAAAACTGTTATTATATATTCTAATCTTGGAGAAATATGGAGCCACCAGATTTGTCTGTCTCTTATCTGTTACGTGCTAGACAAAATGAAAGATTTCTATAAAAACCCTATCATAGGATGCATGCTACACAGCATAAAACATTATACTTAAGGGAGGAAAAGAGTGATATTCATCAAGACTGTAAAGTACCTTCTATTCCTCAAGAACAAAAGATTTTGAAATAGTATGAGCACAATATTGGATGGTTGTGGCCAGAGGGTTTTGGTCAGCAGCTCTGTGATCAGTTGGAGGCTGGTGATGAATGATATCCCAGAAGGGTCTGTCTTGGGACCACTGCTATTCAACATTTTTATCAATGACACAGACAGTAGAATTGAGTACACACTCAGCAAGATTGTGGACTGCACCATGAAGAGTTGTGCAGTTGACACAATAGGAGGAAGAAATGACATCCAAGGGAACCTGGACAAGCATGAAAAGTGGATCTATATGAACCAAATGAGATTCAGTGAGGCCAAAGGCAAGGGACAGAACTTGATTAGGGGCAATACACAGACAGTGTACAGTCTGGGAGAAGAACTCCTTGAATGTAACTCTGCAGAGTAGTTGTGGATTCTTGTGGTTGAACAATTTAACATGAGCCAGAAGTGTACACCTGTAGCTAAGAAGGCTGACTGTATCCTGGTCTGCATCAAAAGCGGGAGGCGGCCAGCTGGGAAAGGAAGGCGATTGACCCCCTCTGCTCTCATGAAACCCTACTTGGAGGACTGCATCCAGATCTGGAGCCCTCAGCACACAGAAGGACATGAAGTTGTTGAAGTGGGTCCAGATAAGGGCCATGAAGATGATAAGAAGTCTGCAGCACCTCTCAGATAGACTGATGAAGTTGGGCTGCATGTTCAGTCTGTAGAAGAGAAGGCTCTGGGAAGACAAGTTATGGCCTTCCAGTACTTAAAAGTTGAGTTCTTAATTAGGAGGGAGACCAACTTTTTACTCGGATGGATAGTAACAGGAGAAAGTGGAATGGTCTCAAAATAAAAGAATGGAGGTTTAGAAAAGACAGCAGGGGGTAATTTTTCTCAGAAAATTATGAGGCATTGGTAAAGGCTGTCCAGAGAATCTGTGGAAGCCCCATCCCAGGAAGCATTCAGCTCCAGTTTGGATGGGGTCCAGGGCCACCTGATCTAGTGCCTGATTTAATGTAGTCAGCACCACCCACAGCATGGGGTTGGTGACTTTAAGGTCTCATCTAACCCAGGCATTTCTATGCCTCTGTATTTCTATGGCATGAACAATATTCAGATATAAACATAATTAAGAGTATATATCTGTTTAAATTATCGTAAGAATAGTGAAAAAGAGGAGTGATAGATAAATGTATACCAGAAGTGCTGGTAATTGCAGAGGTCATTAGTTTACCTTAAACATTTATTTGGCTGTGGTGAAGATTCTATTCTGGGTCTGCGGTTTTCTTGATGCTATATATGAGTGCCCACAGTGCACAGGAAAATGTAGAGGAATTTAATAATATCATAAGGAGAGCAAACTCACTGATTTGAGTGCTGAAGGGCAAAACTGGGCAGTCTCTCCTCCCCAGGAATAATAAAATTGTGAATCCTGCATTGTACCCCATGTTCCTCAACCAAGCGTTCCAGAATTACAGCAGGCAGTCTATGCAGAAGGATGCCCAACGTAATACAAAACAAAGAACTGAGAACAATAGCATGTATCTGAAACTTTATGAAACCCTGGCTATAAACTTCCATCTCCTTCATGATTTTGAGTAGTATATGTAAGTTTTCCTTTAAAGTCAAACTAGGGACCAGTTTAGTCTTTTCAAAAGCCATAAATGAATAAGGTGTTCTTCTTATTCTTGTCCTATTAACTTGTGATCTGACCTTTGTCTTAGAGTGCTGACAAAAAAAAAAACCCTCTACATACCAGTCTTAGTCTTCCTTCATGACAAATGATTTTTTTTTTATTTTTTATGAGAAATAAATAAAAGACAAAGAATCAAAGGAAAATAATCAATTCCTATTGAAGTAAGAATATAGTTAATGAGTCCAATATCTAACACAATGTGATATAGCTCTCCTGTCATATTAATAGCATTAGAAAAAGACCTGAAATAAGAGGAAATAAGCTTTAAAACTGAAATCCTGTTTTAAGCAAATGTCATAAATACTGAGCTACAGAAACTTGAAATAAAATATTGCTGCCATGAAGTCATGCATACTCCAAAGAAGAACTAAGAGTAGAATTTGAGCTCTTTGAGGGTCTTCACTGAAAAAATAAGAATAATTTAAAAAAGATGATAGGTTTGATGAAAGCTGAATAGGCTTTTTTAGGCAGCAGTCTTGGACTGCTTTGAAGTGTATTTAGGCATACTGCTACTTCAGCTTTAAAGTTCAAGTGCTTCCAACATTCGTAATACTAAAATTAATGAAGGCATTAGTCATTTTGAAAGCAAATTTGCAAAAACAGAGCAAAACTGTGAGCTGGATTAGAGAAGACTAATGGTTTTCTGATATGTTTTCAGACACTAACCTCGCATAAGGTTTTTCCTATATTTGGTTTGTGGTTATGTCACTATGCAAATGCTTCTCATATGTGCATACAGATAGCTGGTGAGACTGGAACTCATGCTTAAAAACTGGAGAACCTAAATACATATGAGCTTAAGAACCATGACATAGTTGAATGTGCATTTGGTTTAGTAATGCTGTATGGAAGTACAGAGGACACAAGAGAAGCATAATGATTTTACCTGTGATAAGCATGTGAAATAGAAATACATCTTGACAATTGTAACAACTTCAAAACCAGCAGATGCTGTGGAAGATTCATATTCCTGGCTAGGAAGGAGATTAGACCTTCATGAAATCCATCAAATTTTATGAAAATTTTATCTGAAACTGAATTCTTAGCATCAGTTGGTGACTAGTACAGTGCAATGCAAAAATCACAGAATCACAGAATGGCCCGGGTTGGAAGGGACTCAAAGATCATGAATCTCCAACCCCATCCTACAGACAGGGCCACCAACCTCCCAATTTAATACTAGACCAGGTTGCCCATGGTCCCATCCAATCTGGCCTTAAAATCAACAGTCCAGTAGTCACAACTGGACACAGTGTATGCTATAAGACTACGCTATGTCATTTGACAGCGTTTTTCATAAAAGTTTCATGCCAAAAATGTTATGGAACATAACATAGAAACATGAATACTAGCCGTAGGAGAAATAAATCAGAATGCATCTCCAAGCAATTCAGGACACATTCACAGATGAAAATGGAAAGCTGATCAAACAGGTAGAAGAAAAAAAAAATAAGCATGGTACAAGTACATATAAATTAAAAAATATATATATCAAAACAAACAAACAAAGAAAAACTTGTATACAAGAAGACCTTTTGTCTTGTCCCATTCAGTGGGTTTTGAAGGATGTGAATCTTTTTCTGTCTCCTGAGTCACACTTCCCCCAGTCAGCACTGGGTCACTACCGCGATGGTGTTATCCAAGACTCAGGAATAATACACATCAATTTACCGAGAGCTTTCCTAACAACTAGCAGTAACTAGTTGGAAGTAAAATTGGCTAATAGGCTAATTACAATTAATAAGCTTTACAGGTAAGACAATTTTAGGCAATGGCTACAATGTAGAGTTAAAGAATAAAAGAAGAAAAAGAGAAAATATAGAAAACAGGGGAAGAGACACAAGAAGATACAGAAACACAGCAAAGCAAAGGGGTTCACCACTTCTTGATCTAGCGACTTTTTGGTGTCAGCTGCTGATCTTCAGTAGTGATGAGTCATCAGAGGTTGTGTTGTTCAGCTGACGACGACTAACAACAGTACAAACTCTTAGTTATACTCCAGAGTGATCGAGTCAGCTTTTTGGAGTGACAGCTTCTGGCTTTGGAATCTCAGCAGGAACTCCTTTCTTCACTTCCTCCAGGCCTTGTAAATTAAAGACAGAAGATAAGAGAAAGCAGGAAGATTTCAGCTCTATCATATCTTCGAGGGATATAATTGTATCATCACCCAGTCTCCTCTATAAAGCTGGAGTTATTTGTTCACAAGCCAACTCTTCAGCCAGTTAACACTCCTGAGCACTCCCTTTCGAAGGCAAACGGCTCCAAAGAAATGCTTTCAAATGTAAAACTTACCACAAAGTGATGTTGGTGGCCTCATGCTGTTTTGGGACTCTCCTTACCAGTCCCAGACACCTGCCATTGGCGAAAACTTTAACTCTTAACATTTAAACTATAAACTGGCTAATAAAGAAGCCCATGTAAAAGAGAAAATGTTCCATTTCCAAAGCTCTGAAGATGGCTCACCACATTTGATGTTCAGCTAATGAAGTAATAGAAACATTATGAAAATCTACGTATTTCCTTTTAGGATTAGTCATAGAATACATTGTGACATCCTAAAAGGTATTTTTAAAAGTTAATCATAATTTTTTAAAAGATAAATCTAAAATATTTCAAAAAGTTTACAGGGTATAATGGAAAGGACAGATATGATGGAAACTGGTTAATTTTATAGAAAATGTAATTTGCACATTTAGGAGCAGTGAAAGGCTTGGCTAAAAGACTCTAATAAACAAAAATAAATCTGAAATAAAAAATTAAACATGAAAACAACAAAAATATGTTAGTGAATTCTAAGTTAGCTTATTTCTCTGATAGGTAAGTTGCCCATATGTCTGCCTAGCAGCTTACAAAAAACACATCTTTCATCCCAAAACCTGCACTCCAGGGTGCAGGGTGATATGATAATGATAATTTCTTTATAGAGCTCACAAAGAACAGAAGAAACCTACTGAGGATATCACATCTTGCATTTGCAGAATAATGTCATGTTGCGTCAAACTGTATTTATTTCAGAAAATACAATTGTGTTGACTCATTTATGTGACAAACCTTGCTAGAGGCTGCTGTCGCTCTGACTTCTATTACTAACCAACTTAATTACATAATTAACTGAAAAAAATCTTGCAGAAGCAATAGAATTTTACTCTAATTGTCAATAAGAGAAAGAAGGACCAAGCGGTTATTCATAATTCATTGTTTAAACACACGTAGACATATTTGAACAACACCTAAAGAACCACAAGATCATTAAAATGTGAATGTCAAAATTTGACCACTGAAGAAGCTATAGTGACCGATTCTGCTTAATTTTCTACAGTGGGGCTATTTAAACTTAGATACATTTGCAATAGTAACTCAGTGCCTCCTAATTCCTCTTCCTTGAATAACCTGCCCTTTTAAACATACTACAGAGAATCATAAAATCATAAGCTCATTTAGTTGGAAAAGACCACACTGTCTTCTGGTTCATATACTTTTATCACTTACTGCATCTAAAAGCACAAAGGGAGTCAAAGAGAACGTTGGGCTTTGTATGCTCTTAAGTGAAGCTGAGATGTAATGAAGGCATGGCTTTGTCTTAGGTATTTTCTGTTCCAACAATATAGATATAACTGTTGTGATCTTGATAGGTTTGTTTAAGCATGTACTCAAAATTTTGTGGCATTACGATGTGAAATTTGGATATACATGTCATGTGTATGCAATCACTGGAAAGTAAACCAGAAAAACTTCTTCAATGAAAACTTTTTTTCTATGGATGTACATTAACATTTTTACACTATATTTCAGGAGGTAGAAATACATACATACATACATACATACATACATACATGTATGTTTTGTTTTGCTACTAATGTTAATCATGATGAAGATCTATTTTAAAACATCCATTTCAATGTACAAATTATTAAAAAGTTTTAATAAAATGGGTTTGTTAACAAAGTTGGCTTTAAATCCCTATTTTGTAGACACTGAAGTAAAATTTACCCTTTCAAAAAATGTTTGGAAACCTAATAATGGCATATTAAAAAAATAAACATTAGAAGTCAATATTTTATTATTAGCTATTAAAGACATTTTCAGGATATCTTGCTCCAATTTATAGGAGGGAGAGGAGGTTCTTTTAATATCTGTGTACCCGGTGTGAGATTAAGCAACAACGGTTCAAATGTTGGTCCGACCAGTTTATTACAGATGTTAATTAGGGAGATGCGGAAGGGGAGGACGGACTCTATTATGAATTAGGGCAATGGGTAAGGGAAGGAGGGCGATAGAAAAGATAGGAAAGAAGAAGCAAGGAGTCTTTATAGGAAGCAAGAGGGAGATAGTCACCACCATGGATCCAGCGTGGTTAGTAGTTCAGTCACAGAATCACAGAATCACAGAATGACCCGGGTTGGAAGGGACCTCAAGGATCATGTAGTTCCAACCCCCCTGCCTAGCAGGGCCACCAAACATACACCTTTACTAGATCAGGTTGCCCAGAGCCCTGTCCAACCTGGTCTTGAACACCTCCAAGGACGGGGCATCCACAACCTCCCTGGGCAGCCTATTCCAGGACCTAACCACTCTCCTAGTAAAGAACTTCCCCCTAACATCCAACCTAAATCTTCCCTCTTTTAACTTAAAACCATTTCCCCTAGTCCTGCTATTATCAGCCCTTTCAAAGAGTTTACTCCCCTCCTGGGAGTAAGTTCCCTTCAGGTATTGAAAGGCTGCAATGAGGTCACCCCGCAACCTTCTCTTCTCCAGGCTGAGATCAGTCAGTGATCTTAAGTAGTGGTGGGTCATCGGGCATTGTTGTTCTGTTGACAACAGTGACGACCACAACCATGAACAAGGCGATGATGGCCGCTTTTCAATGCTTTCAAAGTGGTTGAGTCAGCTGTCTTTGGAGTGGCAGCCTCTGGCTCTGAGGTCTCAGCGGAAACTCCTTTGTTCCTATCCTCCTGGCCTTGCCAGCAGATAAGAGGGAGCAGGGAGGTGCCAACTTGTATCTTGCCTTCACAGGATACAATGGCATCATCCCCCAGTTTCCCATAACAAGCTGGAGTTATTCGATCACAGGCCAGATCTTCCACCAGTAAACTGTCCTGAGCACTATCTTCTTAGCAAACAGCTAAAATTGTCCACACAGTGATGTTGATTGCCAACATGGCAACACCCATCACTCATCTCCTAGACAAGTCAGACTTATCACAAGAAATACCTCAGGAAGCAAGCTTTGAGGCAAAAAACAAAGAAGGATTCTCACACAGGACAAAGACTTTCATTGGATATTTTTTTTCTTTCATTCTTACTTGAAGCTTAATAATGATGAGCTAAATAGTTTGAAAATAAATTCATGTGCTTGAGACCAGGAAATTATTAGCATTCCTTCTGAAAGATAATTGGAATTTACTTAATAAAGATTTATCTGCTTTTCAGACTAGCACACACATTTGAGTTTCAGATGTTTTTACAGAACTTTTCAACTCATCATGTAAGACATTTGCTTAGAAATTTCTAAGAAAATTGTGTTCAACAAATTAAAAAAACATTAATAATATATATCCTTATTGGTGATTGTATCAGTGATTCTGCATTTTGTACTAGAAGTTTTACCGAAACACAAGGATGCTGGTAGATATTTTGCTAGAAAATCACGTTATTAATCCCTAATATCTCCCTAACATTTTCTGTGATTAGAGTAAATATTTAGCAATTTTTTTGTATTCTAATTTTTAAACAATTTTTTTTTTTCCTTTTCTTTTTCCCCAATTATCACTCAGTTTTCTCTGCCTTAACAGTGTCTCAGTTTCAGGTTCATGCTGAGTTTATTTAAGTTCCTATATGGAGGTAGACCTTGATTAATTTGCTTTTATAGAATTGCATTTTTATTTCCACATACCCCATATGATCTATTTATTCTACATATTTTTCTTAGACAAGATATATTAACACCATAAATTAAAATAAAATTAAATAGTTCATCAATGAAAGGAAAATAGAATATTCTTCTATACAAGAAGACAAATATAGAGGCCTACATTTTTCTCAGTATGTTAGCTTCTTTGAGCAGTATTTTCAGCATATTAGATCATTGACAACATAGCTCTAAGACTTGTGTCACATTTTGGAAGGTCACAAGTTCAAGGAACTTTTTGTTTCACTGCAAGGTTCTATAGGATAAAAACACAGATACATAGGGATGACTGGATCCAGCCACAGTTTTGCAAAATCTTGTTTCAGAACACTTGGCAAGTTTCACATTCAGAGAGAACACCACTAAAGAAAGAAGCATTGAAGCTTTTAAAAAAACATTTTCGGACAATCTTTATCCACGTGTTCTGATACTTTAATGTCATGTCTTCAAGCAATTGTATTGCTGCCCATTAACACGTTACCTTTTCTTGTTTTAATTTTAATGCAAGTTTCCATCTCAATAGAATTCTTCTGCAAGTTAAATACATTTTATGCTGTAAGGAAGCAAGTGTTATATTAAAAAGTCATACTGATAGTTCACTGAACAGGAATGTCCAAATATAAAAGTACATACTTTGTTTATTCAGTACTTCTGGCTTTTTTCCTCTGACATGGCTATGTAGGTCAATATGGAGAACTGGTTTTCCATGACATTTTTTCTAGGGCAGATAACTATCCTCCCCCAATGTCAATGATCAGTGATAGACCTGGAAGGTTAAATCCCAAGGTCTTTCAGAGCACTAGATGTACCTTTAAAGTTAAATAAATTTCTTATGTCTAAGCCTTGAACTACTCTGATTCTTTAATTAGATTTGGGGACATTCTCTCCAGAGACTATTCTGAGAAAAGGTCAGGACAGGAAGACCTGTCCTGTACATTTTTAGCAGACTATTAATCTGTGTAGGTTATTGTGGAAAGTTTCCTGTGCTATTCCCTGTGAATAAAAAATCCATAAAGGCACTCAGTATCCTAGAACAGACTTCAATTGCTTAGTTTAATTTTCTGACAAAAGAATTAAAAATCATGTATTTTAGAGGGAACAGGACAATTAAAATGTAGTTGCCAAAATCCTGCATACTGTATGAATCAGAAGGTTCAAAATCTCTAGCAAGGTTAATTCATTCTACACTTCTCTAGAACCATCAGTTATTTTTTTGAAGTTTTATTTAAAATAAAAAGCACCTTTTTATGAATACTACATGATTAAAAAAAATGCCAATTTCTTAACAGCAAAGCAGAGGCTTTAATGGTTAAGACTGGAAAATCCATAAAATACCTATTTGTTATAAATAGTTGAAGATTAAATATTCACTTCTAGTTGTCTTTTCTATGTTTCATATTAACTCAAATTCATAAACCAGTTCCTTTCCTGGATTTCTTTGAGATGGATTTCTGATCTCTTCTAATGTAGAAAGCACAACATTCATCTTGCTTTAAGTTTTTAAGGTTATGTTTATAATCAGTGTGAAATAAGAAATAGCAATTGTGACAACTATGATGAAGAAATATGGCCTGATTCACTTCTGTCACAAAGATATAGTTAATTACTTTTGTGGTCATTCGTAACTACAAAAAAAAGCAAATATCTTAGAAAAGCCTATGGAGCCAACAGTTTTATTGTGATAGCATTTTGCAGAGGACTAAGAGATTACAATATGTAAAAGAACAATAAAGCCCTGAAATTTTCTCTATGCATGGTTCTCCTGGCATATGCTCTCCTCTGCATATTCATTATTGACCATCAGCATCATCAAGATGGTTGATTTTCACTGACCTGATGTGGAAATTCATAGATTCTTCTGACAATAAACTGTAGGGAAAAAAACAGAAAAGAAAAAACAAACTTGAAAAGCTGCTGTTAATCCTTCTACTTTATTTGTTACAAGTAAAGAATGGGTAAAAAAACATTGTAGTTTCAAAGTATTGTAGTTTCAAAGCATTGCAGCAGAAACCTGACAGGGCATACACGATGTTTAAATCAATTATATAGTTTGCATTGCTCACCAGTCCTTCAGTTTTTGCTCTTTTCTTGATCTAAGATGGCAGAAGATGTTAACGTGGACTGCGTTCTGAGCAGGTAACAATGTGTAATTCAAGCTGCCTGCTGACATGCTGCAGTCATTTCAGTTTTCACCAACTGAAGTCTCAGTTCTCAGCTAATCCAGTCAATAATTCATGAAGAAAATTTATTATGATGCACTAGGCATGGACTGATCACATGATTATATGCCCACATATCAATAACAAAGAAGTTAGATCAGTTAGGCATGTCTGCTAATTCTAAGCAGATCCTACTTTCCTGAAATCTGAAGCACTTTTCTGAGGCTTTGTTATTTTTATATTTATTTATTAAAGTTACTTAATTCACTGCAGTTAGTTTTTATATTCATTTTAAGGTCCTACTAGTTAATCTAGATAAAGAATTATTGATCTCCCCTAAGTTTTGACAGGAGAAGGGTAATAATACACTTCAGATTTTATATGATCTTAACTAACACAGTACCTCAATCTCTTAAATTCTTTAATAGATTTAGCCTATAATACATCTCAAAAATTGGAATAACTGTAATTAATTGGGTAATAGAAGTGAATTGCCTTAAGTCATCAATGATTTACCCAGACAGTGGTGGTCTCAATATCCAGATGAAGATAAGTGACAAGTGGTGTCCTTATCTTCTAGGGGTCGCTGATGGGACCAGTGTTCTTTAACATCTTTGTCGGTTAAATCAACAGTGGGATTTGAGTGCACCTTCAGCGTATTTGCAAATGATATCAAGCTGTGTGGTGCAGTCAACATGCCTGAGAGGCAGGATGCCATCCAGAGAGACCTGGACAGTCTCGAGCAGTAGGCCCAGGTGAACCTGATAAGATACAAGAAATCTAAGGGCAATGTCTTTTGCCTGGGTCATGGCAACCCTCACTATCAATACAAGCTGGAAGATTAAAGGATAGAGAACAGCCCCAACAAAAAGGACTCGAGGGTACTGGTGGATGGGAAGCTGGACATGAGCCAGCAGTGTGCCCTCACAGCCCAGAAAGCCAAATGTATCCTGGGCTGCATCAAAAGATGTGGCCAGCAGGGTGAAGGATGTGATCCTGCCCCTCTGCTTTACACTGGTGAGGCCTCACCTGGAGTACTGTGGAGTCCTGGAGTCCTCAGTACAGGAAAGATGTCAACCTGTTGGAGCGCATACAGAGGAGGGCCACAGAAATGATCCAAGGGATGGAATGCCTTCCGTGTGAGGACAGGCTAAGAGAGCCTAAGTTGTTCATCCTGAAGAAGAGAAGGCTTCTAGGTGCCCTGATAGCAACCTTTCAGTATCTAAAGGGCAGCTATAAGAAAGAAAGGGACAGACTTTAGCAGGGTGTGTGGTGATAAGACAAGGGGAAATGGTTTTAAACTAAAACACAGAAGATTTAGACTGGATATAATGAGAAAGGTTTTTATGATAAGGGTGATGAGGCTCTGAACAAGTTGCCCAGAGATGTGCTAAGCGCCCCATCCTAGGAGACATTCGAAGTCAGGCTTGATAGGTATCTGAGCAACCTGATCTAGCTGTAGTTGTCTCTTCATTGCAGAGGAGTTGGACTAGAGGATATTTAGAGGCTCCTTCCAACTCAGATGATTTTGTGATTCTATTGTAAGTCATGCTAAGAAAGTTGTTACTGAACAATTAACTGTATTTGACCAGGCAACCTCAGGCAAACACATGAAACATTATGCTAGAATCTGCCTCTGAAAGAAAAAGAAAAAAAAAATATCATAGCATATTTTGAACTAACTGTGTCTAATGTGATTATTCTCATTCATGTGAGATATTCCCTTAATAAATGGCTAAATATCACAATGTAGAAAAATTGTGAGGTCATCTGAGAAAGTCAAAGTATAACTTCTGTCAATTTGTCTAGGCCTCCAGTAAAAAAATAGTGTAAACAGTTCATGCAATGAACGCAGAAAAGTGATTGCAACACCAAGATGTTCTAAATGATTTAAATATAGTAGAGAAGAAAAATAACAAATTCAGGCCATAGTTATACTTTTTCTACAATTTGTTCTACTATATTGCAAATAAGTCACTGTATAAACACTACCTAGAAATACAGATTAAATATGTATATATTTGAAAAAACACTTAAGTAGCAAAAGTTTTTTTTAATTGAGATTCTATATTTTGAATTTTTACTTTTAGTAATATTAATTGTGCTCTGAAAGTAAGGAACAATTGTACACACTTATTACATCATCTGGCTCTGATTTTAGGTATAGCAGTAAGAAAATCCGAGTTAATTATTGGGAGCTGCAGGACAGCATCCTAGTATCACACGATTAAATCTTATGAATTATTTTCCTTTGGGTTTAAAACCTAAAAATATGCATTTACACATGGACTGGAACGCCTTTCCAAGTTGTTCACGACAAACTGGGATTACTAGAGCATTTTTTACAGGGTAAGATTTTTCTCTGTTATTCTATTTATAGATGACTTTAAATGCCTCTCAAATTCCCCTCCTGAAACGAAATGAAAAACACTGACCTTGAAATATTTGTAGATACTGCTGTAATGAAAATTTATGATTCACAAGGGATATAGTTTTATTGTTCATGTTTCTAATATAAAACCTCTTCAGATGTCAACTCACATTCTCTGTAATACTGAAAAAAACCTGACAGTTCCGACTTCAGTGCTACACAACATTCAAAATATTAATAAAACACCTAAATAGACAATTAATTCACCACTGGGAAAAAAAGCAAGAAATAAAATGTCCAATTGGTACAACTCCCTTAGCACAACCTTCTCCTTAGCAGATTCTCGCTATAGAGGGATACAGAAAATCACTTCCAAGCCATACATAATAGAAAACCAAGGGTCACAGACTGAAAGAAGCAAATATAAGTCACAACATGCAATGGAAGCTATGAAATGAGTGACAGTACAATTAACATGACACAGAGAAGATGGAAACTTGTCAGAAATTGCTGCATGGCTGGTCAAATTTGATGGGAGTGTGGAATTGATTTCTTCACGCTATCTATTAGAAAAAGATTTCAATCAAAAAGTGAGGGAATGAAACAGGAGTGTGTATGCATTTACCCAGGTGTGTGCTTGTGTGTGTGAGTACTTCTACAAAGGCTGATAGCGCAAGAAGGAGCTGAGCAAATCTGTTAGATCACAAAGACCACAAAAAAGTGTTCCACTGCTGACCCCATGAAAAGCAATGGATTGCAGGAGTACTAACTTGGACTAGCTTTGGACTGACTTCTGGCTGTTGAAAGATCGTTTCTGACGTGATTATGAAGAAGTTCCAGAGTTAATAGGAGATAAAAAGTCTTTGGGCATTGGGATGGTTGGCTGAGGAGGGATGTATCAGTAACAATTCACTTTGGGACTGCTGGAAAGAAACTGGGCCTATAAGGATGGAGACTGGAAGCTGCTTTTGCCTATGCTCTGAATCTGAAGATGCTAGCTAGTATGATCAAAAACAACAACAAAGCAAACAAACAAAAAAGACAAGGCAACAAAATAAACTAAACTGCTGTATTTCCCATGGTGAACAGTGATGTTTCTAGCCCTCGTTTTCTACTGGAAGCCTTCATGGAGATACAAAACAAAAAGCCTTAAATGAGGAACTGCAGGCATTTTTTAATTGTTTAACATTTAATTGTTTAATTGTTTAATGCTTTCAGTTGAAGAAGAGGGGAAATGGGAGATGTATGTTTGAGTTCATGTGTATTTATTCTTTGAAACTTAGGGCAAGGATTCACTCCTTCATAACTGAATATACATACGTATATCTTCCAGATTTCTAAAAATATCCTAATTTGTGTTAAAAAAGAATAAGGATTGGAATAAGAATTGCAAATAGATGACACCTCATACCATGTAAATATCATCCACTTTATCCAAAGGCAGTATGTATGATAACAATACTTTCTTAAAACTTCCAGAAATAACTAACATGATATAATTAATCAGCTTATTTTTATAAAACAACCAAAGAAAATCAGAGAGAAACAAGACATTCCTTATATTAAGAGGCAAAAATAAGAGTCAGGCTGGAGCAACACTTCTGAATTTGACTCTGTACATCTTAACATCGGTTTCTTTTTACCAGAGCTCACTTTCAATTCACTGTGGGCTTGGTTTTGCTTCATTTTCTTGGTTTGTCTGTTCTTTTTTTTTTGTTGGTTTATAGAGCAGAAAGTGTATGTTATGCTTTGATGTGAATTATTATACTTAGGATGTACAGTTCAGCTTCAATTAAATAGTATAATATTTCAACAAGTCAAATAAATTGCTGTTTTTTGTTGTACTTCTTGTTGTTTTCTGTTCTGTCCAGGGACACATTAAGAACTCACTGTATTTCTTAATTTTTCTGAAGCAGGTTACATGCTTCCAATCCGTGCTTGCACATAATCATTTTAAATTTTGCAGAAAATGAATTTTTGCACTTAAAGAAATGTTAACAGAAAATATCAGTATATTTGCTACTGCTCTAGAAATGTGTTTCTTAACATTTTATAATGAATCTGTATTATTAAGATCTGGAATTTATGAGGTTCTGGACAGGGAAATTTCTGTTTGCTATCAAAGACTTTTAAGGCTTTCAATTTAACTTCACTCAAAAACTTTTGCATCGTTTCCTGAAAATACAATGAGGTTGTGCCATTGGCTTTTGAGAAAAAATTGCTGCTCACATTTGAATAAAGGCACAAACTGCACTTTATACAAAAAATGTGTGAAATCTCCTGCAATATTCCTTCTAACTGGGTCATCAGTATCCAGTAAACACAATAATCAACTATATGTACATAAGAAGAGCTAAATGGTTGTGGTAACTGCAGGGTCTTCATATCTCCCTAAAGATTTCTCTAATTTGTTGACAGAAAAAAACAACTATAAATCCTATATAACTATAAACAAGACATACAACAACTTAGATTACATTATATTTTTAACAATCATATAAAATATAGCATATTTTTGCACATATTTATAACCACTTCAAAATGAACAAGAACAGAAGGAACATTGTTGCCTCTCATTTTTGGCATCAATGGATAAAGCTGAAGGAGTGGAAGCTTACAGATCTTCCCATATTTGAGGTCTAACATACACCAATCATTCAAACCTCTTTTTTTTTTTTTTTTTTTTTTTTTTTTTCGTTAGCTCTCTAAAATGGAGTCAGGATGGACCTGAGTACTACATACATTCAGCCTGATCCTGGGTGGAGTACCACAACATATTCCCAATGCAATGTAAATCCTCTGAATGGTTTTTCAAGGTCAAATGAGGCTTGTATGGCATGAGTGTAAGTTCATGGTGTGAAGACCAGCCGGAATTATGGTGCAGTGCTGTGAAGACTTTGAGATGGAGGTCTCCGTTTGACATGCAGTCAATTAATGGTGGTCTCAAGGCCAGCTGTGATCAGAAGTGGATTTTATTATCAATTGTAAATGTGTTCTTTGAGTATGACTTAGAATTTTTCAGCTGAAATGTATTCAGATCAAAGCAGTTGTTATGACTAGAAGCAAGGAACATCATCTTTCCAACTACCTCCCATTTTTCCTCCAGATGTCATTAAGAATGTAAACTTTGATCAGACATCTCATTTCACATGCAGCTGATCATCCACTGCTTCAGTGGATGCGCCAGAGAGAGATTTACTCTTGCTTTTTGCCAACTGCCACAGTATGTAGCAAGAATGACAGGCAAAACTGGACACAATCCTTTTTTTCTCTACTGGACCTTGACAGCCATTCTCACTATGTCTTCTCTCTCCAGAGGAGAGAAAAGACATGACTGAGCAGTAGCAATGAGCAGCAGCTCTTAGTTCAAAGGATTCAGTTTTCTCTAACTTGTAAAGTATCTGTGTCCCTAGACAACTACAGACTGTCATTCTTGCAGTCCTAGCAACTTATAGGGCCCTTAACAAAGTTCCATGACAGGTGGAGACATAGACATGTACCTGTTGAGGAATTGTCCCTTAGAGAGAAAGCATACTCAGCTTGCTCTGAATCTTTTTTTTGAACAATGCATTCTTTCTAAGTATTTCCAATAGAACATTTGTCTTCTAAGCTGTAAAGGTTTCATATTATCACGAGTTTGTGAGCCTTTTGTGTAATAATGTACGTGGGAAAGACTGGACTCAGCTGAATAAAGTGCACACCTATCACTTGGTTATAGTTTTGATTGTCTAATGAAGAAGCACTGTGATTACTCAGTCTGAAACTAAGTGCTGGATAGTGATTTGATCTGAGTGTTAGAAAATGAATAAAAACCTTTATCATTGATGAATTTAAATGATCAGACTGTTTAAAATCAGACTTACATCTATTTTTTTACAAATAAATGAAAAAATAGCAAGCAACAAATTAAGAATTTGTTTTTCTGTTTTTTTTTTTTTTTTTTTTTAATTCTTCTTATTATTTTTTATCGTTAGTTTAAATAGCAACTTCAGGAAAGGAGGTGCCGGAAAAACAAAAAATTAACAAAAACCTTACGCTAAATTTAAATGTCTGCTTTCAAATTGTTCATAATACAGCACATTTTGGTGAGGTTGATGTAACTTAAAAACATATCCTGGTAATTAATTCCTTATTTTTAAATGAGGAAATAAAATTTTCAGTTTCTGAGAAGGAAAACTTCTGGCATCATTGAAAGAAAAACTTTGGATAACTAGAAATGACTTTTAAAGCTTTTTTTCAAAGGAAAATCACACTTGTTTATTTCTCAGCAAACTAAATGGAACCATGACAGTCCTGCTTTTTGTTCTGCCAGAGTTCAGTGTTCTGTTCTGGGTAGAGAAGGGAGATTAAAAGTTGGTAACAGCACTTTAAAATCCAAATTGGTATATGAATAGCAGAGTTTTCCTGAAGAGAATTTTATTCCAAAGTTTACCCTTAGGCTGAGCTGAGTGTTCATTGGAGCTTGAAACCTGCAGAGAAAATCCAGCACTGTGTATATATATATGCCAATTTTCAGCAAATTGTTCAAAAAAAAAAAAAAAAAATGACAAGCAGAATGAATACCAGATGTTTTAAAGCAATTTCTTTTTGAGACTTAGTGTTAATAGAAGTCCAAAGTTCAAGTAATATCTGAAGTAAATAGAGTTATGCCAGCAGAAAGCAATGATTCATTTTTAATAAAATTCTGTGTTTTATGTAAACACTGTGTAAAGAAAATGAAGTAATTTAAATTGCCTTATCTATCAGGGTATCCTTATTGTACTAGACTGTACATAATTAGTAGTAATTAGAGATTCTTAAGTTCCTCTGCATTTTAGTTGGACCTTTCAGAGTAGTTTGTTATTTCATGTAAGTGAATACTTTGTCTACATTGCACTTTTACTCTGCAACACAAACAAATGAGAATCAGTAAAAATCAATATTTTAGAAAGATATGTGGTAAATGACGAAAATAAAACTGTGCTTCTTTTTATTTTTTTCTAGAAGACAGTCCAATCTTCTAGACTTCTAAAGAACCTGAAAGCAATCTCCAATTTTATTAAAACTTTTCCTAGGCATGACAGTTTCTTCCTTTACTCACTGGGCACAAATCATAGGTTTAGTCTCAGGGAAAAACATATCATCTCTTTCACAGACCGCAACTATAATCAAGGTTTTATCAGAGATATTTTAGATCCTTTATATTGTAAATGAGCTTAATCCATTAGGCTGATTATGCAAAGCATAATCCAGGGCCAGTCTTTAGAAGTTCATTTTATAAATGGAACACGGCAGTCTCAGTTTTAAAGATTTGTTAAAAATGATTGTCAGTTACACTCATTTTGGTGCATCTTTGATGGAAAATGTAAATGGAGTTGATAATGATTGCACGAATGTTGTGAAACTGCATGAGTCGTTTTATTAACTTTGATAAGTTGTACTACCTACAGATGGGCCAGTGTGCTATCCCCGTCCTTTCTTAACATTGGAAAAAAAAAAAAAGCTTTCAGAAGAAGGATATATTAATGGATCGTTCCTTTCAAAAAGAAAAAAAATAAAATAAAATAAAAACAATGTTCTCTAGATTTTCATTTATTCAAAACTAATCTGTTTAAACTTTTACAATTTGAAGATATATCTGAGCACTGATGAAGACAGGGATGCTTCATATAGAAAATAAGATGCAAATAATAAATTTCCATGCCTTTAAATCTATAGAAATAACCATGAAATATGTTTGGTCTAAGGAGCAAATACTCCCTAAGTACTTTCAAAATATACTGCACTACTCATTCCCTTCTTCCCTTCATCCATGAAATACAAATCTACAATATGCATATGAAGCATTTGAAAATAATAAAAATTATTTGGACAATGGCATGAGCATAAAATTTGATCCATTTTGCATGGAAGAGATGTTCCTGTGGTAAGATTATTCTAACATTGTTTTAAAATTCTACAAGAAGCATAAATTTATTTCAGTGCTGCACTTTTGTGTAATGTTGTTTCAGATATTTTGGGAGTAAAACAACATAATTTTTGGGAAAGTGGATGAAGGAAAATAATTATTCTGAGTGAACATATTGTAGTGGAAATGCTAAGTCATGGCTTGAAGCAGTGATTGAACACCTGGTGGGAAGGCAAGGCCAACCCCAGGGAGCTCAGCTGCATGCAATGCACCTGAGTAACTGCAAGGGGTGAAGCCAGGATCGACACCTTCCTAGACCTCATTTAAGGGCTGGAAGTAGAGGTGAGGGTATCTCTTGCTGGAGATCCCTCCCTCCCTGAGGTCTTTCCAAGCTCAGTAGTTCTTTTCTTCCATTTCTGTATTTATGGCTGCTGCATTCGGGCTTACTCTCATTTGCTGTAGCCAAAGACTTGCCATTACACTATTATTGCAGTACATTCTATCCCACTGTAGTATTAAGTATACAAAGATGATTTTATACTTCACTATTTAGTCAACTCATTGTACCGGAATAGAATGCGTGTAATAAAATCTACTGATACTTTTGTTTATGATGTGTGCAATAGATTGGCCTGAAATGATGTTCCCATCTCAAGGTGACATCTTTGCTACTGCAATTAAAGTAAAAATCATATTCATTACCTGGGTGACAGTCTATAAAAAAAATAAATAAACAAAAATTAAAAAAAACAAGCATTTTTAAAAAGGTCAGGATTACTGTTTTCTCTGACTAAGTAAGGAGCCTATATGCAGATGAAACCACTTCTAGTTCCAGGCTTGGTCAGTGATGTATGTACTTGGTTAATCTAAGATATAACATCAGCAAAGCTAATAAAGCATAAACTACTAGTCAGTTATTGAGGATCTATATCAGTAAGACATCTTGTCATCAAGGTGTGAGGGAATCTCTGCAATAGGAAGAAAACTGAGATCCTATCATGCAACCTGCTGCCATTCAGGAGAACTCACTGGGCTCTTGGGCTTCTCACTATTTATAGGGTAAGATGATTAGCTAATAGTCATAACATGTGCTGACTTGGCCTTCAGCTGCTGAACCAGATATTTGCTATCAATTCTTTAAGTGCTCAGTTAAAGCTGGAGCTTTTCAGTCTATCCCTCCTCTTTGTTCCTTTTGCTCCTCCTTCTCTCTGCACACCCCTTACGGATTTGTAAAGCTCTGCACCTTCCAACATTCTTCCCAGTCCTGGGACCTTCTCAGTTCACAATGTTACTAGCTGCAAAGTCCATCCTTCCTGTAAGTTTTGCCTGTAGTTTGATAACTTACCAGTTATTGAGGATGACCAGATACAAAAACCCCATTGTCTCCCAATGTACAATTTCTCAATCAGATAGCCCTGCTGGAATTGGTATTCTTACAACTCACATGCCCTCATCAATTACTGTGGTTGACCAGAGTTGGTTCCTACCACTGCCTCCCTTTCTTAATATTCCTTGTTGCCTTCAAAAAGGTCCTTGACTAGATACTCTTAAAGGAGCAAATATTCTCTTACATACTCTTACAGTAAGCAGGACCTAAAGCATTTGGCTGGAATTTAGAAGGAGGAAAATGAAAACATGTCACTTTTATAGTTTGGAACTGTTGAATTTTTCATAAATTGTCTTTTGCTGTGTTTTAGGCAAGGAACAACAAATAGTTCATGAAATTCAAGGTGGTCCTTAAATTTGTCTTTGATCATTCTCTTGAAAATAAATGTAACAGGTCATCCACTCCAAATTAAAAAAATTAAAATAAGTGGAAGAATGTTGGATGATCTCATATCTACCCAGAACATAGGGCCAGATCATGCTCATTTTTCTATTCACATCTACAATCAGATCTCCCTCCAGAATTAACCACTCAGCAGTACTGCCTTCCTGTGCATATCACTTTCTTATCCTTTGCTCTGTGTTTTTAAAATCTGCATGTGAAAAAGAGTGAAGATAAAACCAGAACACTGAACAGGAAAGCTTACATATTTGTGAATCCTGCAGTAACAGACTACTCAGAATTTAGAGGCATATTATTATTGTTATTATTTAGCTCATCATTGTTATAATTGTTACTATTATTACTATTTTGGTTGGACTCGATCTATACTTAGCCATTACTTACAGATGGTCTTTTCTTCTAAGTTCATCAGACCAAACTGCTATGAAGTAGAATTATGGAAATCTAAAGTGTTTTTATTTGTGCTTATAAAGTTGGACTTATTTGATATTCTGGGCCTCAGAGGAGAAAGATTTTGGCTTTGTTATTTATAAAAGTTGCCTGTCTTCTCTCCTCCCTTCCATTACTCCATGTACAACTTGTACTGATCTGACACACTCATCCACCCACCATCTGTCCTACTGGACTTTAAAAACATGAAAAAGCAAAACACCTCACAAAATAGGATCATAGGTTATTTTAGCCTATTGGAGACTTATGGTGTGGAAGTAAGGTTTTCTGAAGCCTTATAGATTAAACTCTCATTACTCATTTGCTCTCAGTAGATACTTCCAAGTCCTATACTCCCAAGAAAAACAGCAAAAACCAGTACTGTTAAAAATGTGCTGACACTTAAAAAAAAAAGTAAGTAGCAACTCCTTTTTCATCTGCTCTGAATTAGTTATTGAACACAAGCATTGTGTTCAGACAGCATGAGAGTTTAAAGGATGAAACTATGTTCTGTCTCTCATAAGACACCTCTCTGTAATGTTTATACAATATAAGGGATTAATATTAACATTTTCAAATTTAACTCTATCAAATGTGAAGTAAAATAGGGCAACATACTCAAAGTGTCTTTGGCACTGCTTCATTCATTTCTATGTATCCACTGCATTCATGTGTTTGGAAGACCTTCAGAACAGTGTTTTTCAAAAATACCTTCTCAGCAGCTTCAGTTGCATGATGAGTGCAAAATCAGGCAGTCCTTCTACATCTTTTTCTTCCTTCACATGACGACTTTTCTTTCCAGCACATTTTGATCAGTATTAGTCTTATTCTTGACATGTGCAAAAGCACAATAATCTCTTGCTGTACTTCTTCTCTTTCCTGTTCCTTGAGCCAGTAAGTTTGCCAGCCTTCCAGGTAGAGGACATTCATATTTTGTCTGGAACAAAAATCTTCAGAGATGGGATACAGGATATACCTACAATTTCTGCTATTCATGTCTCTTCATATTGCTAGCCATATGTCCTACAGCTGTATTTTACTGACATTTTTTGTCTGTAACAGGGTATGTATTCACAGTGAAGTGTACTATTTCAGTTATATAGTATTGATATCAGGAAGCTGTAACAGCTGTAACATTCTCTGTGTGGGACTACAAACAGCTAAGACGATACTCACCATGGATATGACTATCAGATTACAACTGAGAAAGAACCTACAAACTTATACATTATTGGCTACCTCCATCACTGCCTGGTTTTGAAGAAGCTATAGCAGCTGCTCCAGTTCACTCCATTTGTTCAGTCATGCATACTGGTTTTCTTGGCAAATTCATTTTGCTCTGCAGCAGTCTGATCTTTCTATAAAATAATGAGCAATTTTATCTAGAGTCCAAATGATTGATTGGAAAGTTGAGCTTATAAAGGCTAAAACAGTGGAGGCTGTCAACTTGACGAAGCTTCCAAAAGACCCATGAATACAATTAAGAGTGTCTGTTTGCATTTCCCCACAGACAATTCAAATACCATATTGTTAATAGTGTCAACCAGCTGTTTCTTTGACCGCACTCTTGAGTTGTTTAAGTGCATGCCAACTAAAATTTTTGGAGAAAAAGATTTGATCCCATTCCAGGTGGTATGGACAAGGTTATAACATTTCTACTATTTTCAAGTTTGTGTCTTTACCTTATCACAATCCTGTGATATTTTGCAGATTCCAATATGCTCTTCTGAATGCCCGAGAGCATAAATGTATACATTATTTAAATTCACTAAGAAATGTAATAATTATAATAATAATAGCAACAGCTGATTATCCTGGAGCACCACATATGTCCAAGGGGCAATTCAGAGTTAGGCAGTGTGACTGCAGACAGCATGTGCTCCTGTGGCCTCAAGACTATAGAAAGTACTTTGGTGTTTTATGTTTAACAGTGTTCAAATGCATATACTTATAGTCAGAATTGAGCATAGAGTGTAAGATCAGAGAGCTCTGAGGCAAGAAATTGATCATTTTTAGGCTTTCTAAACTTCCCATCACATATATCATAAAACAGCAAAGGCTTCCTGGAATTCTGAGCTCTCTGTCGTGAAACAAAACACTCACACAAAAAGGGAACTTTTACTTAAAATATCTTTTCAAACAAAGCTTTCTATTTCCCTTACTCATGAACTAAAATTCTGCATTTGTTTCCAAAGTAGGTCTTTCTACCTAATTAGTGAAATGTACCTGTATGGCTTAGCATTCGTTACTTGTATAAGTATAGTAGGAGTGAATATTTTGTTTTTGTATTTTGACTTCTTTGTATCTTTGTCTTGCCTTTCATATTCCATGGAATTTATTTACTTCCACGTATTCTGGTCAGTTTGCAATGGAAAATACCAAGACACACTTTGCTATTGACTAATAATGCTATTACTTTTTCTTCAACAGTCGTATCTATATTTCTGAGTCTTGGTGCCTTGGAATTATACTCTGGAATTGTGCCAGCCAGACTCCTGAGAGCATCATTTCCATCTCCCTACTCTTCCCTTTTGTCCTTTAAAAATTATTTGGCAATACTTTTATGATTCAGTAAGATTTATGTTAAGACTTCTACACTGGTGACTGAACGAAGTACTGCAGCTGTTCAAACTACCACTGCAAATTTTTCAGCTCAATAAGATAAGCCCAAGCTATATTATTTTGCTTACACATAATGTTGTAGTAACTCCAGTGTTCATCATACAGGTTTCTTCAGCACTTTGTCAGCACAGGCCACTATAGAGAATGAGAATTATGTAGACCACCTGCAAAGTTTAAATCATATCACACAGGTAATTAGGTTTCTACAGAAGCTTATTCGCTATATCTTTACCATTGCCTTTTAGAGGTGTTGCCTTAAGTAGTGGAAAGATTCATCTTTTTAATCTGACTTTGCCCTTAGTTATACATGATGTACAATTTTCCACACTGACATGGAATGAAGATTTTGTATAGCTCACTCTCTGCTTTCCAGAAGTGGGCAGTGGTAGGAGATAAGCAAAAGAATATTAGAAATTAGACATGTATAGAATATTTTCTTCACAAACCATCTTCTAGTCTAGGACTTCCTGAATCACCTAATACAGTTGTTATTCATAAAGCTGCAGTTTTATTGCATATAGGTGTTACTGATGAATTGTTTTAAGCTGACAGCAGTTCTTTACAGGCCAAGTCAGCCTTCACTTAACATGCTAAGGTTCAAAGACTTTCAAGTACTGAATTTTTAATATTAATTTAGGATGAAGTTACCACTCTTTAATACTTCTGTAAATAATGGCTGTTAAGTCTGATAAGATGTTCATAGATGCTGTGGGAGTACTTATTTATGTTTACCCTTTAGAGAACACCATGGTCAAAACATATCTTTCACCATCCCTTCCCCCCCCCCCCCCCCCCCCTCCCAGGAGATAGCATATTTGAAACTGCTTAAGATATTTGGAGATGTTTTCATTGTACCTCAGAGGGATGACAGAAACTTTCTGCAGTTCTGCACTGCATTGTTGTGCTACTGCCTTCAAGGCATGCTCTTGATTGTGAGATACTCTGTAGGGCTAAAACAAGTCCAGGCAAATCTTGGAGACTGCAAATGCCTACAAATTAGAAGACACTCAAATGCACTCTGGAGGCATCTGTTTTTGTTTTCTCTTGTAAAGGTCATCCAGGGATATTTGCCATTTGAAGATAAACAAACAAAACCTTCACTTACATCAGACTTCAACAGCCGATGTGCTTCTTCTTAGCTTCTTAAAACAGCCAATATGTATTTTGACAAAAGAAAAAATATGTTACTTGTAACTACTATTTTTTGAGGGCAACCTTGGAACATCTATGGCTTAATCCATCCACTAGATTAATTACTGACATAAATCACTGATTATTTTCTGAAATCTTGTTCATGTTTCCATAACTTTTGTGGCATTAATAGCCTGAGGTATGCACCATGGGTTAGAAAACACACAAAGCAAGCAGGCAGCAAAAAAGAAAGCTAAAATATAGAATCATAGAATCATAGATAATATCAACCATCATACAATCATAATCATAGATAAAATCAACTGCTGATCCCCAGTAGTTCCTCCTGGACAGGTACTGACAAGAGGTTCCCAACCAGCTCTGCAAGGGGGGAACCATGGGTTGTGGTCCCATGACTGAAGGGAGCTGGGTGAAAGTAGTCATTGAGACCATCACCGCATGACCTGTTGGGTGTCAAAAGGCTATGGCCTGGGGATGACAGTAAGCTTGGGGGGTAAGCAGTGTTGTCCTTAAGAAATAATAAAGTCTCCCAGTAAATAATGAAGTCGTAAAAACATGACTACCACTAACAAAATATCTTGAACTTTTTTTCTTTGATCCTGCATTGAATTCTTCATGCAGAATCACATTTTTCTGTATTTATGAGCTCTTATTAAGGCATAACTTATTCCATGTAACAAATCACCAAAATATAGGAAATAGAAAATAAAACTTTTTTGCTCTATTTAGTCTCATTTATATTAATATTTTTCATTCATTCATGTCATTGCAAATATATATATTTTCAAAGAGACTTCAGGAAATCACCCAGTTCACCCTTCCATGTCTTATGAGAAGAAGGATAATTATATCTAGGGTTATTTTAATCTGCTTTATAAGCCTCCAGAAAGACAGATCCTGTCGTCTTCCTAGACAGCCTAAGCAAATGCTTCATTTTCCTTAGCCTGGTTTTATTTTGATGGCCTTTTATACAGAGCTGTTGTACTGAACATTCTAAATTCTCCTACTGCCCTACATGCATCTATCAAGCTGATCTGTTAATTTTCTTGTCTTACTCCAATACAAGTCTTTCAGTCTCCTTATCTTTTCTGTCATAATTTTTTTTCTACTACTCTGAATTTGTGGTATAAACTTTACAAGGCAAAAGAAGCATAAGTCCTTAAACTGTTCACCACTGATCTCTCATTTAAAGCCTCTCAGTATTATCCTCCTTCACTTCCTTTATGAAGTATTTACATTTTACAGAAACTTTAATGTTCCAAACTAGATGCATTACTCAAGACTGTCTCTCAGTAAGTGACAGATAGTGACTCAAAATAGACAGGAATAATATTTTTTCACATTTTACCTTTATCTCCTCTCTGAGGTTTAGTCATACAGCTCTAGGCTGTAAAAGTATATCCATTTTCTTTCTGGTTCAAAACTATTTCTTTTCTCTAAATGTTGGAATATAAACAATTTTTTTTTTTTTTTTTTTGTATACAGCATCAAACCAGAGGGAACTCTATTTCAGCCATTCAGCCATGTGGATTTGAATCTCAATGCCAGTAGGGGTGTCCCAGAGCCTAATCTGGTGTTTTGGTCTCTGCAGGAATGTGTGCGCTTACAGCCTCCATCAAACTTTTTTGAAGCATGTCCCAACTGTGCATCTCTCCTGAGAGATCCAAGTGTCAGATATGTCTGGCTGTGTGAAAACTCACCAGAAAGGGTGAAATACTAAAATATCAATCTAAAGCAGGGTATCTAGGCCAACAAACAAACAAACACTTTCAAAGGGGATTTTCTACTTCTCAAAAAAGCAATAGTATTAACTGAACATATATGAAAATGGATGGCCATGAAAGGACTATTAGTAGAGAAGTACAAAATAGATCTTTGAAGTATCTGATTTTTCATTTATCCTAGTTTCTTCTTCCCCAAACTCAGCTTAGATTACAACATGATATCTCTTGTGAATGGGGTTGGATACACCAGGGAGCACCATTAAGTACATATCCACTAGAAAATAATGCAATATTGTACAGATTGGGATGCAACATCAAAGCTGAAGGGAGAGTATGATTCAGATGCCCTAATGTGTGCTTATGTGTGACTTTTGTAGCTTTCACTGGTATTTTCTTCATAGACACATATCAAATATCAAATATTCAGTATTCAAATATTATAGGAAGTACACTTCCTATACTTTTTTAGTTTTATGTATCAAGGAAATCTGCAGTAGTGCTGTTTATTAAAGAAAACATTTAAATTGCTCACAGAAAAGCATCAGAAAAAAATAGCTGCAGATACTCAAATTATATGAATATAATGTTGACCAGAGAAGAAGGAATTTTTATCTTTGGAATATGAAATATGTCTCGATCTGGATTTTCTTGCTCTGGAAGAAGCCTTTTTTCTTGTCTTTATTTCTCTCTTATCACCCATAACTTGAAGTATAATCTTTATTAGCTGAATTGATATTTAGGATGTTGTACTGGCATCAGCAAAAATTGGGGATTCTTCATTTTCAGCTGTTGTGCTTAAGCCAGTTTCTTTGCCCAAATGCCATATAGAAGAATCATGAATCAGAAACCAGGGTCTCTAAATAGGGGTCCAGGGGGAGAAAGAGATTAGTTCTCTCTGGTTTTTAAAAGGTATTGCTGACTACAACAAATCGAATTTTATACAACATACTCATTTTTTCAGCAACTGTATCATTCTAGGTTTCATCAAACTGTATATACAGTAAAATTTTGACACTCTGGCGTATTCAATCAATAACTTATTCAGTGCTTCATGGTTAAAATTTTAAAAGCAACTTTTAAAAGCAACATAGCTGCATGTTCAGCAAATGCAATGCCCTCCGAACAACTTAGAACATCTTTGGTTACTGCATTTGAAACAAAAAAGAAGTATCAAGAAGGGATTCTAGCCCAACCTTCTAGAAGACCCTGAGGATATGGATTTAATGCAGATAAACCTTTCATTCTGAATTCATACCTGGGAAAGTATATGGAAAATATTATTGTGTTGTGGGCAGATAACAGTTTGTACCTAAAAGAAAGGCAAAATGCAATGCTTATTCTAAAATACTGTACTAAATATATAGATATTTTCTGTTAGTAATAGCAAACTGATTTTCTATTTAAAATCAGACAAATTGTTAGATAAGGTTGTTATTATTGGGATTTATTTGCATTATATCAGCTACATAAAAGAAACTACAAGATAAGCCATTTTTAATCAAGGTTTTGTTAAAGAGAAAGGAAAAGTGGTTCCTCTACCTTTGCACCCATATGTACAGCTTGCCTCCCTAAAAGAATGAACTATACTAATATGTAAGCTCAGTTATCTTAATTTCATGGTCCAAATGCCCTGATATTTATAACAGTATTAATTCCTTTGGGATTACTCTAGGTAACTGCTAGGAAGTACAAAGCTAGTTTAAGACAGCAGAAGACTCAGGCCAGTGATGGTGACATGCCTTGCTGGAGAAGTTTACGGCATGAGGCACGGAGTAGGTTTGTATATGATGGTTAACACAAATCCTGAATTCAGGCATGGAGGTTTGAACCAACCATAAGCACTGTAAATTCTGCTGGAGCTCTGGAGAGCAAAGCAGAGAATTCTGATCTCAACCCAGTTACAGTCTCTGCATCTTGGTATCTCAACTGTCAGTGATCTTGGTTTTCTTGATTGGATGAGGTTTTCTTATCTATGTTTCTGCTTTCTTTTTTAGGACTTGATGAAAGCTCCCTGTTTATTTTTAAATTTATTATCTGAGCAGGAAGCATAACCTAAAAATAAAAAATACAAAATTATATCCTATATAATAGCATTTTTAAGTTTCACAGTCATCTGAGTGACTGCCAAATGTTAAGGTTTATAAATAAAACTGGTAAGATTAACTTTAATTCACCAGATTAGCCATGTTGAAAATTATGATTGTTCTTTTATCAGGGTCTCATGGGGTTTTATCAGGGTTTTCAGAGAAAATACACAGCAGAGTAATAAGGAATGAATTTCTATATAAAAATTTTATAAAAAACTATAATTTTAAGAGTAAATCATTAGGTGATATCCTTTTCTTTCTTTGTCACTCTTAATAGATATACTCCTGCGTGTATATATATATTATAGACTCTGTGACTATCTCATCAAACAAAAGACATTTCACAAGCTTTCAGATAAAAATGTGAATAGTGTCAGTTAATTTTTTTGCTTCAAGTAATAAAATACGATTGTTTTTAGGATTAAATTATTACCCTGTAGATACTGTCAGAGCTATGATGTTCATGGGGGCATCACTTCTCCACTTCAATTCTCTATTCCTCTCCTAATTATTTGTCTACTTAATTTACTGAAATTGTAGACTGCTCAGGGACATGATTGCCTGTCACTATTTGCACTTAATGCTGGTGAAGTACAAAGTTAATAGTCTAAACTTGACAGGAGTTTCTTAAGGTTGCTGTGGTACGAAATAATAAAGTTTCTTTGATGACAGGAAGAGATCTGTAATGAGTTAGATATCTTTCTTTTTATGTAAGGTAGAATATAGGAACATATAGGCAGTTATCACTGAACATCATCTCTTCAGATAAAATTGCAACACAAATGCATATAATACATTTAAATCAGTCTTCTGCTGTGAGACTGGTATTTAGTAGCTATTATATATCCAGATACAGAAATACAGTTTTGAGATCAAGTTTGACACTGTTTTACCTGCTGACACAGAGGAAGTGCTGTCTTGCCTTCTCTGACAGTATCACTTGTAATGAGTGACTTTAATATCTATGCTAATACAGCTTGCTGCATCTACTGCCACAAGCCCCAGTGGCAGAGAAGGAACAGCTATCTAAATTGAACTGAATATGTCTTGATTGAAAATGAATAAAATTACATTAACCAGTCACCTGTGGGTACATGTCATATGCTACCGTTTGCTGAGTTTGCTGGTGTAAGTGTCTACTATACTAATGTATTTTGAGCTTGGACATAACAGATAAGGAACACTTTTCTATACGGTGAGGAGAGAGATTAGCACCCTGTCTTAGCAGTTCACTAAAATCTTTCTTTTGCTCCTGGCAAGATGCTGTACTTCAGACATTTTATTTATGAAATGTGTGTCACACGGGTGACACCTGACCTACTGATTTCTGTATCAGTGCACTAAAGTTCATAACAGGTACAATCATTTGATAGCATAAGAAAATCTATTTAAATTTGCTTTAGACAAAGCAAATATAGTGTACCTTCATATGCCTATCAGTAGCTTGACGCAAATGAACCTTGGCGCTACAGCATAAAAATAAAAATTATTTTCCAGCAGCTCCTTTATTATTTAGTTAGAAACTCTCGACTGAAGAGAAATGAACAAGAGAATTTTCTCAATTATACATTGATTGGTCATGTACTGTGTTATTTATGTAATGTCTTCTATCTTGTCTTCTGTGCAACATGACATCCTCAACTTCTTTTTTTTTGCATCTCAAAAAATCGTAAAAAAAGAGTAAGTTAAAATTTATTTTTATTATTCACCCAGAGATTGTTCTTGAAACATTCTGATATTTCAAAACGGATCATTTTATTGCTTTTTACAATATAGCATCCACATTAATTTTGCTGATTTGTTATCTGTATATTATTGCAAAGAGTATCAAAAATTAATGATTGAAAATGTTAATGAATGCTAACTTCTAGAAAAAAATATTAGAAAACTTTAGCAGGAAGGATAAAAAGACAAGGGGCACCAATTAAGCTGGAAATATACAGCAAAATGAAATTGAAGAATTTTTGAATGATCAGCATAAAGGAATTCAATATCCAATGCAAAATATCTGTATAATTTATTAGATGGGCAGAGAAAGACATATATTTTATTAAAACAATTTCTGATTTTGGCTATTCTTGATGAATTGCTGTTGAGACTTGCTTTTGAACTGCACTTCAACTTGAATTTTCTTTTTCCTAAACAATTTTAAGGGTTCTGATTAGAGAAACAACATTTGCAGGGTATTATGACAGCAACGTGCTCCAGATTTTTAAATGAAAATCCAGTTGGGACCTCTGTCCTCTGTTTTACCTCTGTGCATTTCAGTTACAGTGAAAACATTCAAGCTATCCCCCTGTGTCTCAGAAAGTGACAGTTTTTCTATTTCATTACATGACGTGAAAAATAGTATTCATGTTTACTTAACTCCCTTATTTTCCAGACTTCCTGTACACTTAATTACCCTAGAAGGAGCGCATTGACTTCAACATAATTTCTCTAAAGAAGTCTTCTAAAAAACCTCTAAAAAGAATCTTCAGGAAGGGCTTGCACTCCATGTTTGTAAGTATTCTCAGTGCATTTCACAGTATTACTGAAACAAATAAGGTTTTTTTTTGGTCTCAGTAGCTGTCATCTGTGGCTTATAAATTTTCAGTTCACACCTCATTTTTGATAACCTATTGATCTGTCTTAGAAGAATTCATTGTAGGAACAAGAAGAGAAAAACATCAGTATTTTACATATATGGATCACAAGTATCGTATGTATTTATATCAAAGTGAGGTCACAGAAATTTCATATATAGTTAGAAGTAGACTCCTTGTACTAAATTTTTCCTGGTCTCCTAGAAACACGGGTACACAGAAAAGCACAAAATCATAAGCAGACTATGTGCAGAAGAAACAAGCATTTAATTGTTCAACTTTTAAAAATCCTGGTTGAAATCTATACCGTAGTTGGAAGGATGTTGTTTAGTTTCAATTACTCATTTTACCATGTCTAAAACAAATATCAAACTGATGAAAAGAAACTACAGCAGAGGACTGCAGATGTCTAAGTTTGTAGTTATATGATACCTACTGGAGTCCTCACTGAATAAACCATAAACACTGAAATTACTTCTTCATTAAAAAAAAAAAAAAAGTACTCTTAAAAATACTCAGTATAAGGATTATTTTTAATTCCTACAATTAGTTTGCTACTACACATCAGTTAATATTTAGACATTATTTTACAGGTATTCAGTTAGTGAACAAATGTTCTAGTACCATTTTACTGCCCATAAATTTGAAGAACTCCATACAACTTATTGAACTGTCCTGTGCAATTCATACTAAGTTGGGACTATTTTAAACTCTACTGATTAGACTGATTTTATAGATCTTGAGTCCTCAGAAGTTTTTTTTTCATTTTTAAAGGCCTTCTGCTTTGATATGCCTTTATGACTTAATCAAATTGACATCTGTTACCCTTACATACATTTGAAATTCCTCACAATTGATTTGCTGATTTGTTTTTCTAAATGTTTCTTGAATACTTCTCTCTCTCTCTTTTTTTAATTTTTTTATTTTAAATTATATATGGAAAATAAATCATGCATTTTAAACCCCATTTCTATTTATAAATATCAAGAATACATAAAGATGTGCAACGTTTTTTTCTTAATACTTACTCTATTTCCTTTGTAAAACTCAACACTGTGGAATTCCATATGATATGGAGTAAACTGGAGATTATTTTTAAGTAATGGACTTTTCAGAGTAATATCACAATCTCTATCGTTTTAACAGTGAATCTACACAAAAACTATCATCAAATCTGAATTGGAGCCTTTCACCTTCCTTTTTAAAGTAACAGTGTTTCTACAGTTAAAATGTCAAGAGAATAAACATATCCCTCCTGCAAAAACATGTTGTCTGGGTTTTGTATTATTGATGTTCCTGCTGAGTAACTAACTGCATGAGGAAATGAGAGTTTGCTTGCTCCATGATTTTTGAGATGCAACACATGCTACACATCAGGAGTTTTGCTTTTTGTAACTGTGGCAAGGGTATTATCTAGAGGTTGTAATTGAGTGGGGTCTAATTATGTTGAGATCTGGAGCTACCCTGGCTTGATGTATCATGAACAAAGCAGCTGCACCCAGTTTTATTCCCGAGTTTTACACCAGCCTGGCCACTTTCCATGCTTCCATGAGAGCACAGAAATCTTGCTCATCTGTTGTGCCATGTTACTGTGTAACACAGATTGATAGGACACATTCTCCGGAATCAGAAACAAATATTTTCTTAGAACTGATCAGTTTTTCACATACAACTTTTCTACATCACATAATATCTAGCAGTTAATGTACCTTACTTTTCCATAAACTTTCTGTAATTTATTGATCCTGCTCAAAGAAAGTTGTTTTACAGGCTAAATGCTTGGTACAAGTTTTATTATTACAGGTACCTGTTCATCTGAATTTTTTATTTTTTTTTACTTTCCTATCTTTCACTTCTGTGAAATGATGTAAGCAAAACTGCTAGATTAATTTCTCTTCTGGGATTTCATATGATTTTTGTGGCAGACCTTGGTAAATTTGTCATCACATACTACAGACTTGCCAGTTCAAAATGCTGCAGGTCACCAGGGATGTTCTCCAAGGAGCTGTGATTTGCAACAGCTTGTACTCTGTGGCCAAGCAGGGTGTATCCTGTCCCCACAAGATTTCTGCAACAGTGCTGAACAAAATTTTTTTCTTATAGGCTTAGTTTTATTTTGCTACTAACATTGATTTTGATGGCACTTGGTTTCTTTCTTGCAACAATTCTTGTTTTGCTTTATTGTTATCTGATTTGCAGGTAGTAGTTCCCACTTGAAAGCAGAATCCTATCCAAACTGAAGCTACAAAATTTCTCTTATTTCTTCAGCTCTTGCAAACATCATATAGTTTTGCTAATATGAGTCCCTGGCTAAATCACATCTGGTACAGATTCTAATGCTTCTTGAGAAAAGGCTTTAAAACACTTGGATGTTTCATGTAATCCAAGTCAGATCTGATGGCTCCTGTTTCTAATAGGTGATCAGTGGGGCTTTGGTCAGCTACATTCTGTGATGCAGTCTTTTGTATGTACTGCTGATGCATAATAAATCATAAGTTTTCTGGTGGTATTATTTCACCAGTGTAGTTTAATTTACAAATGTCTTTCATGACAATTTTGATTCCTGTTTAATATTACAATACTTCTCCCTCTTTATTTTGGTTTATCTTATGTCTATAGTCTAAGCAAAGAACATTCAAAGACCAGTCATTTTCCCATCCAGAATCTGTGCTGGTAATATTCAGATTGAGCATTAAAGCTAAGGTTATACTCCCTGCCAAAACATAAAGTGAGTACACTGCTTTCTTGTCTGTATCACAGGAGCTGACACATGGATAAACTGATATCTGTCTTTTCCACTGCAGCTATAAAGTTAATCCGTGCCAATTGCCTCTTAACTTTTCACACGTGTGCTACTTCGGATGTGGTTCTTAAGTATAGTCATGGTGGTATATCCATTACTGTCTCTGTATGTGTAAACATCCCATTTTGCAAGGTTTTGGTAGGCATCCTACATCTTCAAAGAGATCAGGAAATCACTTCCAAATATATTTTGAGGCAAGGCATACTTTTGTTGATCTGGGATGTAATCTGTCTATAATTCAGTTTGCTTTCAAGACAGTAGTAGCACTCACATTCCAGACTTTTTTTTTTTCATCTAAGTCAATTCAGACTGAAAACTCTTAGTATAGAACACCTACCAATTCTTGACATCCTGATAAGTATTTTTTTTTTTCTTAAAATAACCAGTCTGTCTATGCAAACGTAATGATTATAACATCAGAAGAAGAGGTGAAACTGGGATCCAAAATTAAATAGTCATGGATTGTTGAGGTTGTATAGCAACAGTCTAGTCTTCCACTTCCACCAGTCTAGTCTAGCACTTTGAATAATAGTTTTACAGTGAGTACATGCGTTATTTCATAAGGTACCACAGGCACATAGTAGATTTTTTTTTTTCTGTGAATCAAATAACTGAGCATAATGTCTATGTACTTGCAAGTATTCAGAGTGCAAAGAAGAAACAGAAGAAAAAAATCATTTCTTTCACACAGTAAAACTGTAACAAGATTAATAAGCATGAGATTACAGAGTAAACTGGAAGATATAATCTACATGAGCAAGACTATGTATCTCATCATGCATCATTATGAAGGCAGAAGGGATGAAATGAAGTAAGCAGTATTTGTGCAAATCAACTAAGAACTTAATGGTCATTCTCTGTGTCTTGTAGAGACATAGTAATGAAGGGAAGAATGAACTTTATTTAAATTTGCAGCTGTACTGGTGTTAATACAGGAGAAAGGCTAGTGTTTATTTTTTTGTTGTTTTCTCAAATTTTTCTTTTTACCTTTGAGTAACATTCTTGTGCTGTTCCTGCAGCACTGCTGTGGATCAGCTCAGGGTGATTGTTACAGAAAAGAGAAACTCATTTTTTTTGTCTCTTATCAAGGGACTGAATAGCAGGCAGCAGACTTGGGGGAATGGCAACATTATTTTCAGTTGTGAATGTTCTTGCAGTGTCTATACAGTTTTCATTTTGCTTCACTTCTTTCACTGCACTGCATTCACACATTGATATCACCTCCAGAAGAAAGAAGTTTTTTGGGCTTTTTTTTTGTTTGTTTGTTTTTGTTGGTTTTTTTTGTTTGTTTGTTTTTGGTTTGGTTTTTTTTGGTGTTGGTTTTGCTCAGAGACAGAGCAGCTGACATATTCTGTACTGGACCTGTACTGGACCATTCAGAAGACAGAAAAAGAGGCATCCATGAAGAACTTGTTTTGGAAAGAGTATTTTCATCATATTGAGTTTAAATATGCACACCTGAGAATATATGCTTTCATAAAAGAATTCAAAGCAGTCTGCACATGATTCAGTCAGCCTTATCCTTTTGCTAAGTCAGTAAAAAGAAACTTCCACTTGCTTATGTTGTTTCATCCTTCCATTCCTTGATAATAATCATACAAAAAATCCTATATTTTTCTACTGACTGAGAAAATTAAGCAGGTAAAGGATGTATATCAGCTTCCTGCATGCATTTTTTTTCCTTCTAAATGCAAATTGTTTGTATTCTCATTTTTGTGGTAAGATTTAAAGCTGTCAAATAAATTTCAAGTCTGAACAGTAATGCATTCATTTTCAAATTACTTAATTGCTAAGAATTGGAAATAAATTTGTTTGTACTACTAACCACTTTAAAATGTTATAATTCTACTGTACTCACTTTTGAAATACTACAATTAACTGTAACTAAACAGAAGAACTGGCTGTATTTCTCCTTCCCCTCTCTTTTAAATTATAATTTAGTATAATATTCTGTAATAGCAAAATAACAAGTTCAGTCCTTCTTGAAATTTTCCCTCTTTCTCATGTATCACATGGCTGCAGATTTTGTGTGGAATTTTGGAAATTAATGCTTTTATCAAAGACAGACCTGTAAGGAACGATATCACAACAAGCCTGACTGAAAATATATGCATACTTGTAGAAAAAAAAACTTTTACTCCATTGTGAAGTGCTCCAAAGTTTCCTGGCCACACTCATATTTGTCAAGAGCAGAATGCACAAATCTTGACAGATCTTTGCTGGGAGGTCCAAAAATATTAGAGCCTGACATACCATTAACTTAACTTATTACAGCAGTTAAGTTCATGTCCTAGTAACAAGCATACTTTTTCTTTCTATTGACCATTCAGAGAATAGTTTAAAAAGTATCATAAAACTGTCAAAATATTTTTTCTTCTACCGTCACAATCAATTAAAAAAACCCATCTCCTGCTAAAATGTATAATTGCTACATATATAACTGTATGGCATATTTTCTCTATTCACATTTTCAGATGCATTTACATTTAATTGATACAAGTGCATTAAGCATTTTCTTTGCAAAATGGAGGTGAACAGCAAAGATAATATACTTTTTGCCCTTTTGGTCAGTGAAAATATCTTAAATTGAAAGTCTAAGATAGAATCAAGGAGGGTATGAGAGTCTTCACTGAATTCTCCGAATTCTCTGGGCCTGATTCAAAACCTCCTAACAGTACCGAAGCTGTGATCAGCAGTCCCCAGAAAATCAGAAATCATAAAACAATTCACTAAAATTATTCTTATAATGAAGGTATTTTTCTTCTTGAAATATCAGATCTTTAGAGAGTAGCCAGGTGTATTACTGGAATTAAGATTTTATTTGTTGTTTTTATTTCAGAGCTTTTAGAAAGGTAAAATTATTATCATCTTGTTTGTGAAAATGAATTCCAAGTTGCATTTATATTGCAGATATAGTTTTGATCCACTCATCTCCATATTATACAACACTTTCTTTCTGGAAAGGGCTTAAAAATAAATTATGTCTGCCTTTATCCTTACTAGCATTTGCTTTCTGTTTTTATTTTTGAGATGGACTTTTTCCGGATAGAAAATTAAACAGTATCAACAAGTTATTTATTAGATATGGTTGACTCAATTCACAGAAGTATTTTCTGTGCAGAATCATGCAAAACAGTTTCAAAAAGAATAATTGTATATTCAACTTCCTACTCAGTAAAGGTGATTTTTGTTTATTTTCATAAGGCTTTGTTTTTAAGTATCTTAAAAGCTGATTAGCTCGAACACTTTACTGCCCATGATTATATTTGTTTTGGTGAACAAAATAAAAATGGGCCATAAACCTTCCATTGATCTTGTTAGGTTACAGCATCTGCTCCAGTAATATACAGCTGGTTGGATAACTGACATCTGGGAATCTTTCAGTTGATGGACCTGCTCTTGCTGAACATGCCAGCAGAGATGATGAAAACATTATTAGATCTATTTCACCATCTTCTTTTTGTAGCCCTGTGTAATTTTGCCAAAGCTGTAGACTGCTGATGTGACTCATATGCACATTTTTTCTTCTTTGGACAGCTCTAAGTTTTATTTTGTAGCACCTGCCAAAACCAATATATATTTCTGATGCTCTCAAGAAAACCCATGAGTGATACGTAGGCTTCAAGGAAGCCAGAATACAAGGAAAGGTTGGCAGGCAGATGAATAGCAGCTTTCTTTAAATATGTATTATGCTCCTGATAAGCACGATTGCCAAAATGGTTTGTAGCACCATTCTGACAAGTTTCACTTCAAGGGGTACAACCCTTTAATGAAAAAAAACAGAGTGGAAGATGATGAGTTTCAGTCAAAACTGTATCAAGGATTTAGGGACAGTTTCACATAATAATGATCTATGTCCAGAAAGGATTCAGAAAATATGGAAACAGGGAAAGTAATAAGGCTTTACTCCTTGTCAAGATTGCATGGTTGTTTAGCATAACGTCATTTCAGTTCTCAGCAAAGATTTGCAAGGCAGTCTGAAAAGATGTCCAACATGCATTATAGCTGTCACTTCTGGGAACTTTTATTTTTCCCTAAGAAAAAAAAGGACTTTTTCTCCATCTAATTCTGAATTGTTGCTGTTAATTGATGTGCAATCTCTGATTCCATCTATTATTGAAATACAAGCATGTGTGTGTGCATTTGTCTGAGTGTGCATATACAGAAAATTGATGGGCTGCATAAACATCTACAGATAAGTCCTTACGCTTAAGTAGAAACATATAATACCAACTTCTGCATTTAACTAAATCAGTATACAATATTCTGGTAGTTGGTTCATCTTTATTATTTTTGAATCCTCTTGTTAGTTTATGTTTTTTTGTTTGTTTGTTTGTTTTTATTTTGTTTTGTTTTGTTTTTTACATTAATAGTTAATCCAAAAAATTCAGCCTTCAGACAGTTGTACCCTGAGCCTAATATCAATGCTATCAGGTTCTAGGAAAATTAAAGCTCTTGTTATTACACAATTAACTCAAGTTTGTCATGATTTTACTGTATCTCTTATGAGTAAGTGTCCAAACATTTGCAAATATGGTACCAACAAAAAGTAAAAGGCAATCTATTTTTCTTAAGAATCATCCCATTTTATATGCTTTGATTTTTTTTATTTTTTTTTAATGAAGCTGAGTACAGTGGTGAGAGAGAACAGATACAAAGCCGTAACGGATTCTTTTTTTAAGTAGTATTTTTCAGGGGAAAATCTGCAGAAACTGAAAAGACTACCAAAACAACATGCCTTATTAAAATGATGCATGCCAATCATTTGTCCAAAGAGATGAGCAGGACCCACTGATTTTTTTTATTTTTTTTAAAGTAAGTCCCAAAGGGGCTGTGTAACATGATAAGTAATGGTTTGCAAGAATCATGAGTTTCTGGCAATTTCCTCTTTAAACCCATCTAGGCATTACATATTGATGATACATATACAGCTGTGTATGTATACCTACTTACTCATGTTCTTTTACAATTAACAGAGATATATAGCTTTAGAGAAAAAAAAAAAAAGAAAAAGAAAAGAAAAAGGAAAAGGAAAAGGAAAAGGAAAAGGAAAAGGAAACAACAAAAAAAAAACAACCCCTCCCCCAAACATTCTCTCTCTACAAACCAGTGTTAAACTAAAAAGATTAGAAATGGCTAGGTCTCGGCATGCCTTTCTCTCTATGGAAGGTGACTTTATGACTAGTTCAGATAGCCAGCTCACATTGACTCTCCACTTTATGGCTTATCTCAGGGAAGATTAATCCACTGGCTATTTTTTAAAGGTTGTGAAGTAAATTTAATGCATAGAAAAGCTGTGAAGTTATGAACACCTCTGGGACTGATGCCAAGATTTTTGACTTTGGAGATGTTTATATCACCTGTTCCTAAAACAAAACTGTGAAATATAAAAGCAGTGGGAAATATAAAAGCAGTGGGATTTCGGAGGGTGTTTGCCTTGCTTTTACTTTTATTGTCTTTAAAGCGCTCTCCACCTGAGACATTATTATATTTGGTTCTAAATGTATAGGTATCACAGAAAAAAGATCCTCTGACATGTTTTTTAGGAAAAGTCTAGCCCAGCTTTATGAGCAAAGTCAGTTATTAAGTGCACTCGAAAAAAAGGCTGCAGATTCCAATGTACTTAATTTTGAAGGTAAACATCAAAGTAAGGATTCACTGTGTTATATAAACATTATTTAGAAGATGTTTAAAGTTAACTCAAATTTGAGATGTCTTGTTATCTGAAAAACTGCTGCATTCACTACAGAAAACCAGGTCTTCTTGAGTGGTACTTCCTCTCATCCTGAAGGAAAACTTGAAACACAAGCACAGAGACATTCACTGGAGATATGTCATTTTTTCCATCAACTAAAGATAACTGAAGTGAGCTAGATGATACTGGAATTTTAGACTAGATGAAATGAATTCCATTAAGTCAATACCCATGTATGTAAGGCAAGGATTTGATTGTAAATTTTCAATGATGGAAAGATTTGTAATGTTCTTGCTGAGGCTTTTACCTGAAAAATGTGCACTTGTAACTTAAGTTGATAAAAGTTTGCCCTCCTCTGTGAAATGAACATTCTCTACAGTCAAATCTAAATGGTAACGAAACCAAAAGACCAAAGCTCAATGAATATTATCAATTTCAGTAACATAATAGTGTTAATTAAAAATAAAAATTCAATTAAACAGAAAATGAAAACAACAACAACAAAAAGGCCTGGAATGAAACAGCCCTAAAGAAGGCAGAAACAATAAAACTAATTATATTAATGAATCATTTCACCAAAAAACATCCACAGACACACATAAAAATGTTTTATTCAAATGAAGGAAATACTAATATCTTAATCTGGAATGGGAGTGGATGCTAACTTTTTGGCCAAAATATCCTAATATTTTTAATATACAGTATTCAATCATATACAGAGTAGCAATTATGCTAAATATGGTATTTTTTTTTTCAAAACCATGAAAGAGAATAACTTGTCAACTGTCAGAGCTGAGCAAAAAGAGATTTATGTAATATCCCTTTCATTAAAGGTAAGAAATCATCCCAAAATATCATTATGGCTACCACAGCAATATTATCAATATTATTTTACAACTTTTAAAGAAACTTTATCCTGTACATCACTAGTACGTTCCATTTAGCCTGCACATTTCTCTTTATGCATTACCAAATGTGTCAATATTAATTTTATACAAAACATATATATAGTAGTTGAAGAACTTGAGAAAAAAAATCCCTTCCTAGGAATATTTTAAAACTTACTGAACAAAGATCATGCTAATCACAAAAAAAATACTCCCAATATACAGAAAGCTTCATTCTAAAATATGGATTGATAGAGAAGGAACAATTAATTTCCTGGAGATAAAACAGCTTAGTGCCAGATATAATGCAAGCAATAACATTAGGATTCTATATTGACCTCTACTTGTTCTGTTATTTAAACCAAAAATAAAAGAAAATGTAGATCTATCTGAAGAAATAAGAAAGAAAATCATCACAGTCTAAAAGATCAGGAACTACTGCCAGATCTTGCCAGTAATGATTCTGTTATACAGATTCATAACCCTGCTGAACTGCTCAATTAGAAGTTGTAAGTATCTTACTAAAGCACGTTAGAGATCTCTCTTTTCCTGCAGATGGTGCCTATAGTAATGAATAGAAACTTAATTCTGAATGATTCTTTGTTTCAGGTGTAATCAAAATGAAAATTAATATTTAGCAGAAGAAATTTGTCATTCATTTATTTTTCAGTATAGAATTAATGAATGTCGCGGGTTAAGCAAGATCTACCTGTGCCCGTGACAGGGGGCCAGCTGGCCCAAAAGGGCCGCTGGCCCAAAAAAAAAAAAAGGGAAGGGGAAAAGAAAACAGCGGCAGCGATCTAAGGAGGCACACTTATTTACTAAATGCTATATCAGAATACAGGATAATACAATATAATACAATATAATTGTAATTAAGCAAAAAATAGGAGAGAGAGAGAGTGAGTCCCAAAAACCGAAAGGCCTACTGTAAGCTCTAGGCGAAACGGCTGGAATGCACCCCATGCTCCGAGGATCCAAGAGATTCCAGCCCGGGAGTGAGATTATATACTGTCCTTGTCCCGTGACTTATCTCCTAAGCCAGGGATTGTGGGATACGTAGTCTTCTTCTGTGAGCTGAACATTCGGTGAATTGTCCGTACTTTACATGATGTTATGATGTGGAATACTGATAGCAAAATTACAAAAATATTAAACCATGACAATGAAGAATATATATGTGGTCTGGAATTTGGCTTCTTACCAGCGCTTTATACTACAGAAATGTATGCTAAAACTCAAATAAATGAAGACCTCTATACAACATAATATAAATAGAAAATTCAATGCACAAGTGATTAAAGAAATTTAAACTAGCAGTATTCTTTTATGATTCCCTTACATTATCATTCTCATTTAAAGTTGAGAATGAATGAGAAAAGTTAACAAAGTATCTTGATCATTTTGAAAATGCAGACTAGTGACATACTCAGCCTTTGAAACAGAATCAGAAAAAGAAAAGGGGATTAAAAAATACTGGAAAAAAGCATGAAGAATCAAAGGTGTAAAACAAAAAGTAAAGTTTCTTGTAGTATGTATTTTTATGGATATAACAACAGTCATAAATAGGAAATCGTTGCATACCCTATCCATAGCCTGTTTTATTGACAATCAAAAAAAAAAAAAAAAAAAAAAAAAACCTAACAAACCCAACAACCCAACAACAGTAACAAAACAATCAACACAATAAAACGAACACAATGCACAAGGAAGTGTACAGATATCCTATCAATAAATGACTAAAACAAAGATTTTGCTTTTTCAGAAGGTACAATACATTTATTTTGCAAATAACTGCTAGAAAAGAAGCTGAGCATAATAGGTATGAACATGCATTGATAATAGTTCGGTGTGTTTCTAGCCGATGTTATTTTGCCCCTATACACAGAACACAATACACTCCCTGAATTTCTTCTGGTGCAATGACATAGGAACCGACAACCAGAAGATATGCGGCACAATAACAGAATGATACTCAAACATTTTTAATTGTTCTTCCTCATTTTTGTTTTGAATTTAGCAATTTCTTTTACTTCTCAGTATATTCCTGCATTCTTACAATCTCACTCTGATTTCCACTGTGGGCACACAGTGAAAAAAGTCAGTAGCTGCCAATTGTAAACTACCATCACTGAGCAGCTATCATGGGTAGCGTGAGGGTGCTGTGTTAGAGGGTATTTGGCCATTATTCATATGAAGCCAAACAGTAGAATACAAGTCAATTCTTGCTGCATTTCATAGTCTATGTCTTGGCATAACGGCCTCTGCTCTAATCAATATTTCCAATTGTACTAGGTTCCTATAGGTGACATTATAGTGAATGTGTATTATTTGGGGATATAGCAGTATTGACCAAACAATTATCTTGTGGAAACAGTGGATCATTACAGCCACCTTTCTTATTAAATGACTAATTCAGCATTTGAAACATGACCCTATGGCAGTCTTGCCACAAATGGCTTCCATGTTCCCTATGAATCTTCATAGAAGAACTTTTGCTTTCATATTTGAAACAAAAATACTAAGTTTCTAAATTATAGTTACACTGACAACTTTTCAGTCTGCAGTTTATTTACTTCTTAGATTATTACTAATTTTGTGCCAAAGTTATTTTTTTGGTAGCATCTTCTTAGATTTGTTTTTATTCTATAGTTAGATTACTGGAGGGAGCTTTCAGAGAAAATTTTCAGATATGTTACATTTCTGGAGCATTAAGATGTGGCATACCCGAATTATTAACTCAGTTTTCAGGATAAATCTTTTCACAGCCGCATATCATAACCTTTCACCCTAATCCCTTTCCATTGCAGAACTGGAAAACTAATGCCTTTTTGTATTTACTGAAATCGATGGGATGTGCAAGTGTTTGACTTATCTGAGATTCAGGTTTTCTTACTGATGAAATAGTTTTACAGTCCTAAAGCAACCTTCCTTCCTTTCCAACTTTTACAGTGTAGACAGAGGCTTTACAAGTAGGAGATGCAGAATTTAAAATTACAAAACAATGTTTTATTGGCTAATATACAGAGAAGATTGCTACAATTGATTAGCTACCAGCTGAAGCATAATTTTTCCCTTCCTCAACTCATAAAGATTTTTTTCTGGTCAGGTAGTTCTCAGGGGGAGAATGGGAGCAAAAAGGGTGACCTTTATCATGCATTTGAGTTGTCTGATCTGCAATGTTTCAGCCCTTTGATTCTATTTTATTCATATCAATATATTTCCCTCTGCACCCTTCACTTCTCAGTCTCACCATTTATTCCTCTGTGTTAATTTACACACTTTACTAAAAGTTTGCTAAGTAAAATTCCAAGATCACTCAGCACAGCCACACAAAACCAGAACTTTCATCACAAAAACATAAGGCTGAAGGTCAAATTAACTTCTACAACCTCAGGCTGGTTTGAACATAACAGTCTAGGTATCCATCCCTGCTATATGCTTAAATATAACTGAGCGGGAAGAGCAGCATGAGCAATTCATTAGCCTATAGGTAGAAGTCTAGTTGCCATTTGAAGCTCCCAATTTTCAAGTGCTTTTCAAAAGTCTTCAGGGTTACAAGGAACTTTACATCATGCCCATTATTCCCTGAGGGTATATCCCAGCTTTCCTATTTATCTTTAAGCATGTAACTAATAATCTCTGTACAATCAGACAAAGTCTAACAAAGTAGGTCAACAATTTTACAGTTTTTTTAATTTTATACATTACTGTTTTTAGAAAAATGCATTTCAAAATCTACATTTATTTGCATACACTCATACAGTAAATATTCTTGATGAGTCCTCTGTGGCAAGATCCAAACAGTTATTTGTTTACCACAATCCTCTAAGCGTTTTCTGCATATATAACATAGAAGTGAGAAGTTGACATATTTTCTCAGTCTGGTCACGTATGAAAAGACAAGCTCAAGCAGAATGTTTGCATCAAGTAATGTCACTGACCTCTATGGAATTTAGAAGCTGCTATTTGTCAAGAAGCAAGAATTATCGAGCAGGTTTTCTTGTTCTAACACCAAGTGCTGTACTGCTAATTAGAAGACAGTGTGCCCATGAATAACCACAGCAGAAAACCAAATTTATATGATATTGTGGTGACACCACAATACACCATAATTGGGTGAATAAATCTCCATGAGAAAAAATCCTTCTTCAGATATCAAAGAGTTTTTTGTTTAGTAGGTTTTTTCGTTTGTTGGTTTGTTTTGAGGCTTTTTTTTTTTTTTTTTTTTTTTTTTTTTTTTAGGAAGATAATGATTGGTTGCTGGAATTTAGAAGAAGAAATGCTGTAACTAAAAGGCAAAACTATTGCTTGAGAAAGATCCATACCTTTAACTACTAGAATCAAAACCGCCAAGATTTATCAGGAAAGTAGCTGTGCTTGATTTTGGACACAGGGAATATTACAGCAAGAAAATGACTTTTTGTTCAGTTTCCACATGTATCTGCAGTTAAAAAAAAAAAAAAAAAGGAAGATTAAGAAGACAAGTGGGCAGTATTTCCAGTATAAATCAATAAATCATAAATGTTCAGAAGCTATTAAATTACATTTAAAATGTCTTGCACTATCTGGTATTATACAATTCATTCAACTTTCCCCACGAAGTAACAGGACAGCTCTTAATAGAACTTTTTTACAGAAAGAATATTGAAAACTTAATAATAAATATAAGCATATAAATTAAAAAAGAATAAAAGCACGGGTTTAAGGCAAAGGAAATGTAGGTAGGATAGGGTGTAACAAATAAATACTGAAGTTTGTAGTGCTGTATGTAATTAAAATGCAAAAGGATACCAAAAAGCAGACTTGCTGAAGAAGCCTTTGCATCAAGAGGAGGAAGGAAAAGTAGATAGAACCTACCTGGGGAGAAACACACACTACACATATTTCATCTGACAAGTTGATTAGCTATCAAATCCCTCCTCAACTCTATGATTTCCTGTATTACAAAGTCAGAAGATATAAAGAGCTCACACTATGCAGGAAGTTTCTACTAATCACCAGTTGAATCTCCTTTCCTCCACATGCCCTCAACTAAAAAGTAATAATCAAACAAAGCCAAAAAATTCCCCACCAACTCTTGCGCAGTTCAGAAACTCCTACAGTAATACAAAAGTAGTAAAATACTGTTTTTTTTTTTAATGCCCAAATGCTTCTATTTTCAATTGAAAAACAAAGCATTTATCAGTTCAATGGTTCCAATGTGGAAAAATTGTGAATGGTTGCTTCCTGTTGTTTCTGTTTGAAAGCAATCTGTTGCTTTCGTTTGTTTCTATGCTTTTGTTTCACATGCTATGTTACACAGGTATAAATCCCTTTCACTGTAGGTTCCATCCTCTGAAGTTTAATCCATTTCTTATGGTTGTGGTGATTCTTATGGTTGGATGCTGGAGATTATGGATAGAGAGTAAGTATGTTATGTAAATTGAGAAAAAAAGAAATGAAAGATGACTTTTTTTTTTTTCTCCTTAGTTTTTGAGCTTCTTTTCCTCCAGGATCTCTATCACTGATAAGCCAGATGTTAACACCATTGCGTGACAGTGATAACAGTGATGTAGACTGTCATGAACAAAATTTGTTTTCTTAAAATCACTATGTAATCATATTAAACATTATATGCATGACAATGACAATGCTTTAGAGAGAGAAAAGTGTAAGACAAAGGCAGGGACGAAAGAAACACATTTGGTAGAACTAAATTGCTCAACAGTGAAGCCAATAAAAGTTTAAAGTAACATTTCCATGCTTCCAGGCAGAAATAAGTGTTTGAAAAGTTGCATGAAAAAGCAAGCTTACTGGCTAAACAATATTAGCAATGGGACTACACACAGCTCACACAAGGGAAGATTTAAATCAAATATCCTCCATTTTTCAGAATATCAAAGACAGATGATAAAATCATTATATATGTCACTATGTATGTGGTTGGGTGAATACATTTTATGTACAGTCAAGTTCAAAATGCATGGATACTAAGGTTAAAAACAAGCAAGGCAGGTAGCTCATCAATCAGTTATTCATGGGGGAAAAAAAAATACGTTCAAGAAAACTTAAGAACAGATCCACTGCTAGGAGGTAGGTATAGCTCAGATATGCATATAAAAAGAAGAGTCTGATGCTGTGTTTATTTTCTGATGTGCAATTGATTCTTTGAAAATGTGTGTACTGTGTAAATCTGAAAATAGCAAGCACTACACAGATTGCAAGTATTTATTGACAACTGGAAAGATCCAAACAATGCCTGGCAGAGCTTTTGGAAAGTACTGTGAACTAGTGATTTTGGTTCTTTCTGTGACTAGAGCTCTGCTATTTCTCACACATGTCAGTCTTTCCTGAAATTGATGTAAATGAAGCATAAATGAGTGAGCTTAGTACTACAGGACATGTGATGCCTGAGTTGGCTGCTGCTGCTGTCTCCAGCAATATTGATTCTGGGCAGTTTCATTCAGCTTACCCAACCACATAGATGACATTTTTGCTTCATCATCTTTAAGAAACATCACTGGAAAATTATATTACTTTTTCAGACACCTAACAAGGACAGATTCAGATTAAGAAAAGTATTTATTTTTGGAACATTTGGAATAATGAAAAATAAATATCTACAGAAAATTAGCAATGACTCATGCTTTCTGTTCTTTCAACTAGAGAAACTACAAGGTGTGTTTTTCATCAGATTGGTTCATCGACAACCGTGGTTAATAGTGTCATTATAGACAATTTTCTAAGCAATTCTCACCTTAGGAAGGACCTAATAATTACATTAATGCCATATATAGCCATCAGCTGTTGCAAGACAGCTTCTGATTTTCTGTTAGCCCCACAGGACCAGAGGTCATCCAGAGAAAATATATATTTTCAGCAGAAAATATATATTTCACCACCTTTTTTTTTTCTGCAGGAAACCATAAAACAAAGCAAAACAGTGAATAAACCATGATAATTCTGCACTACCAACATGGATTTTCATTTGGAAAGACATCCATTTTCACTCCAATCCCAATACAATAGGCACAAGCGTACATTCTGTGCAAAGGTGGCATGTGATTGCCACAGAAAATTTCTGAAATCTCACGGACTATGTTGTTTGTTAGTGTTTGATTGCTTGTTGGTGTTTAGGTTTCCTTAGTTTGTACCTATGCAGTAATAGGTTGTATTCTACCTTCAGACTGGGAGATGTCCAACAAAAATGCCTTTTAAGATTCTCCATAGTTTGATTTCATGCGTTTGATCAACATGCACTCTGCTTATTGTGCAAGTTTATTTCTCACAGATAACAAACACTGTGGCTACAGGCAGATTCAGCCCTGTGCTATGGATGTTTCCAGTAGCTGAAGATTAACCAGCTGCTACGGTGAGAGAAGACTACTCCCATCTCACAGCGCAGAGCAGCAGCAGGGTGAGGCTGGGGCTATCCTTAGCCGGTCAAACCAGTTCCCACCTGCTTTGCAAGACAGTGGCCTGAGGAGCTTGGCAGCTCTGTTTTCTGTTCTTAAGTCTCCTTTTCTTCTGCATCTCTCCTACCTCTACATGCTGCTACCATTTCTTAAATATTGTTTTGCAGTGGGACCATGTATTCCCATCAGGGCTTCAGCATGATGGCACAACGTGTCCATTTTGGCCACTGGGGAATCAGCTGTGATTGGCAATCCCAGGTGCCACTCCTCCTAACCAAACCTCACCAGTTATTTCCAGCATGGAAGCATACAAATATCAAATCTGTGACATGGAGAAAGACAAAGTAGAGAGCAATTCTTTGAACTCTACCTCTTTGTCAGGGCAAACTTCACCATGAGTAACTGCTCAGTGAAGATCCAAAGCACTCCTGTATAACAACTGAAAGTGTGGCAGGTTCTTCTGTTCATAGCCTCTGATTTAAGCACCTGATTCCCCAAAGAAAGTGGAAGGCAATTTTCTCTGGCCCGACAAAGGAAGAAACTGCAAGTGTGGTGAGAAAGTTTGTCCTTTGTAGAGAGCAGAGGCAAGGTGAACCCTTGTGAGGAGGGGGAGGTGGCATGGTTGCTTTGGAATGGAGGGCAGATGAGGTGAAAAGTTGTGTAGACTGCACAGCCCAGGGAGGGTAGTTCCACAAGAGTCCTGGCAGCTAAGGAGGATACTGTGCCTGTGCTGGGAAGCACTGTCTCCTTGCAAAAAAAAAACCATGAAATTTAACATCTTTTCGGGCAGCCATCTCTCATCCTCAACTGCAAGAGTCTGTCAGTGCAGCAGTTTGCAGATACATGGGCTTTGCTACTTGCAGCATCTACACAATAGTATAGCTGTGTGCAGAAAGCTTCTCTGTGCCCATCTCTCATGTGTCCTTGATGTTAGGAGGTTCAGGATGCTCAGTGAGTTGTGGAAAATCTGCAGGTGTCCTTGAGGCACCTCACCCTAGACAGTCCTCTGGGTGGATGTTCTACATTTCTCTCACTTCCCTGTCCTTCATGTTTCAGCACCTGTTGTGCAAGGGCACCTATGGAGGTGGGGTAGACCAGTAGGAAGGTTGCCTGCCACCCCAAACTGGAGCTTGTTTCCATTCCTTCTTGTCTCCCAAGTCCTCTCCTTCTGCCTGGCTGCAAAAGAGCTGGGGATCCACTGCTACTTGCAAAGTGCCCTCCGGTGTCTCTCTTGAAGGGATGTCAAAGAATGGTTCTCCCTTTCACACTCCCTGATGCTTCCTAGTGTATCTGTCTCCTTCTCTAGTTGTGCCACCAAACAGAGCAGATCATCCATCTGTGCACATTATAAGCAGGTGTTACCCCATCTGCCCCCTGGTACTTTTGCCAGGCTCAAGCACTCCCTACAGCCCAAGACTTGTACAGCCACATGTGAGCCTCCATTCTGAAGCTGATCTGCCGAAGGTCTTCCTTTCAAACAAGACTATTCTAGTTACTTACTTTATGTTAAATTGTGGGAAAGAAAAGTTCACGCAACACTGGAAGCTCAGCAATTTTTATAATTGGTGTAATACACAGGCAGGCTGTGCTCATGCCTCTGTTTCCTACCTGTGGGAATGTCACTGTGCTATCCCATTTATCCCATTTATATCCCAATTTCCTTTTGGCAGGAGCCACTCCACTTGCAGAGAGGTGATGGGCCTAGAAGGTGGTATTTGTTGCCCTCTAGTTCTGCTGGGTCACCACTGCTGCCTTCTTGTCAAGGGAATACCAGGCATTGTGCTGCTGTGCTGAATTGTCTCTTCACATTCTTGGGTCCAGTGTCTTGAATTGGGCTCTTGATCCCTGGGTGTCAGGTTAACCAGTATGCCACAGAAAGAGTGGCCACACCAATTTATACTTTTGTGTACTGTGCCTATTCAAGTTATCCTGAAGCTGCATGGCCAGTAAAGTCCAAAGTCCAAAGTATGGATTTCTGTTTTCATAGGGCTGGGGAAAATGGGCAGTGAGGTCTCTCCTTGCATTCAGAGGTGGCGCTTGAGTAACAGACAATTATTGTGGTCATATATAGCTGATTTGGGTGTGGGAGGTGTTGCTGTTGAAAGAAGGAGGAGGTTTCGAGGGTGGCTGTGGGCTCTTTTCCTTTGCCTCTCCCCCACCCCCCACATTTTAATTGCCAGGGAAAAAGGCTGTTCCTTGAACACAGGGGCAGACCTCTGCATTCCTTCTTCATAAGCACCAGTGTTTTGTGTTCTGAAGATTTTGTCCTGAATGTTCAAATGTTTCTTCTACAGTTGTTTACTATCCATTTTGTTCCTTAGTGAGCCATTTTTTATGTAGGGCAGAAATGCTGGCAGTTACTCTTTGAAGGCTTTATGTCATCAGGAAGCCACAGTGGTGGTAGTGTGTCAAGGAGGTAGATGTTTATTAGTTTATTGAGCTCCTGATATTATTTTACTGTTTGTAGATAACACATTAAGTTTTAAATGGAATTGTGATGTTGCAATTAATGATAATGAGGTGTTTTAAATACTTTTGGTAATGTGGTCACAGACTGCTAATAGTGAACAAACAGTTATTTCTATATATGAATTTTCAATATTTACTGAACTTTACCAAGAGCTCTTCAGTCATAATAAAAATTTCTGTCATTGTTTCTGATTTTTGAAAAACGTGTTCCATTCATGTCATCAGGATTTAAAAGATGGGAAAGAAATACTGTTCAGTTTATTTCCATGTTTAATAAACTTTCTTATTGGATAACTCTTTTGTATTTTAATTTGCTTAGCTCTATTTGTTGTCAGAGTATTGGGACACGCTAAGAATGCTGTCATATCTACCATGGGTCTAAAAATTTTAATTTCTCTTTTTTCCTTACATTTTCTCTAATCTAAGTAAGGAAACACTACTTCAGAGCAGGAGAACGAGTCCTTTGAAGCAGTGAAAAAATCCTGCTAATTCTATTGTTTGTAGTTGTGCAGGATAATTCTTTAGTCAGTACCTCTTCCTACAAAGAAATCAGTCTTTGTCATTGTTGAAGACCAGCAATTCATTAACTTGTTTCTCATTTCTCAGGATTCAGAGGTCATTCAACCTGAACTTCAGCTTTAAATAGTATTCACAAGTCTGTCAATCTGTGAGAAGTTTGTTTGCTTGTTGCATTACCAGACGTGGTCTTGTGAGTGGTAGGTAGGAGAAGCAGTGCAGTCCTCTTAACCAAGGGCAAAACTACTAACTTTACAGAACATGACCTTTTCTTCCAACAGTGCAATAGATCAGACTCCAGGAAACCTTTCTAGGTCAGTTAACAAAATCTTCAGAGGTTTCAGATCAAGTGACACATCCAACATAAAAAAAATTGCAAGTCATTGATTCTATTTTCCATGAACATATCTTTCTTCCATATTGTGAAAATCTTTTCAGATCATAAAGAACTGGTTACACATAGTGTGCAATCTTAGCACAGAATGGGAAGAAGTCTTCCAAGATGGTTTTAAACCTCGTGCTCATCTCTTATTACGCATTCTTTCTTAACTGTAAAGTGAAGCCTGCATTACTGAGTAAGGTAGTGTTTAAAAGTTCTCTGTATTATTGCTGTAAGTCATTGAAGCCAAATTTTTTCCTTTATAGGGATGCATACTCCATTAATGATTTGTAATTCAGTGGTGAATGAGCTCATCGGTGCAACTGTCTTGCTTGATTTACTAAGGGGGGAATAGAGAACGGAAAAGTATTTTAAGATCAGTGATTTAACAAAAGGTATTTATTTGAGTGAAAAGGGGTTGGATAGTTTATTGGATTTGCTGATTTTCCTGAGAGTAGCGCTGAGAGTTAAAGTGAAGAAGAATAAATGCAGATCAAAGAAAATGAGGATTTAAATTGGGGGTAATTCTAATTAAGTTAATGGCTCTTGTTCAGTTAAAATTATATCATATTTATCTTTCAATTTTGAACTGATTTCACTGTTTTACTATTTCACTTATAGAAGACAAACTTAGTTTGCTTAGTCTACCTGCATAATGATTCATATCCAAGTATTAGATTTTTCCTGTGTGCTATGATTTGTTGCATGTCATCTTTCTGAAGTCAGAAGTTTTCACCAAATACTGTCTTAAAATTAAAAAAAAATAATTTCATGGAAAATTTTAATTTCAGTTTTTCAGTCCTGTATAATTGCATTGTCACAAACTCACAAACACTGATTCCAGGAGGAACTGTTAGAATAAGTGGACTGGTACCATTTTTTTCGTCAAACCAAATGAACTGTATCTGATTGAAGTGTACTTTTCAGAAAGGCATCTGGTACTACAATAACTTGTTTTCATTCTGACCTAAAAATCTCAGACGAGTTCATATATTCACAGATACACTATAGACTGAATGACTAGTGAGGGACCTGCCATCCAGAATCAGTGGCCAGCCCACGTCTCAGCAGAGGTGAAGCACAGTGATCCTGCTGCTGTTTCCAAGGACCTTTCTTTTTGAGACTTGCAAGACTGCCAGTTTCTGTTTCTATCCTAAATTATCAATGGCATCTTCCTTTTATTTAGAAAGAGTGACTTCTGTACACTGTATCTCACTGAGCAAAATGTCAAACAATTTTTCACAGTGATCAGAGCTCTTATTGTCACAATACCAGTATATTTTTCATTAAGCTTTGGAGGTAGGATACATGGGCATTTAAAAAGTATTATTTTGTCCTGGTGAGTGTTACCTATTCCTGCCATCAGTGTTTGGGAAAAAGGTCCTAAAAGCTGAATCTATAAAGAAAGGATAAGATATGCTGGTACCATGTATTAAGTACAGAAATTGAGTGGAAACTAGTTATGGAAACTTAGTTATGGACTTGAATCCTGGCTTGTGTGTAGATGGTCCTCTGGACTCCTGCTAAGGCCATACCACAGTTTTTCTCATTTAGGCTGTAGGTACACAGAATTTGATCTGGGAGCCTCTCTGCAATCTAATCTGCATGTATAGACATAGTTTTTTAAACCCTAATGTTCTTCAGGGTACTTCTTTATGAAGCCTGCTAGAGTGGCCTGCTCTCTTTTAATTTCGCTTCCTGTTGTCTTTGTAATGTATTTTGGTATGACCTGAATATGTTTCAAAAATTGTTCAAATTATATTCCTAATATAATTAGGATAATTTCTTGTCCTCGTTACTATTATCCTTCTGCTAAATGTTATATTATCTACAAATCTCATCAGGAGATAGACATATTTAAGAGACAGATGCCTAAATGTAACTTCCCAAATATTCATCATGATCCTAATCTGTTTCCTGATTTTAAAAAGTTTCAGTCACAAAGAAATGTCTGCAGAGCACAAATATACACAAATGTGCAGACACGCATGCTTTAGTGCATATATGCACATGTATGCATAAGCTTATTTATGTTGAGTACTTTGGGCATACAGTAATAGTTAATGAGAAATAAAATTATTAATGCTAGCAACATTTTACTTCTACCCATACTCCTACCAGCTTTTATGATCATTCTGTATAGGAATTAGTTTTTTAGAATAGTATTTGCATTCTGACAAAGCATCAGTTCAAACCAGTACTTAAGTTACTACAGAATCCAGGATTTTTTTTTTTCCTTTGTTTTTTTTTCTTCCCATTTTCTTAAAGATACTCAACAAGGAAGAGACAGTGTCATCTGTTTAGAAAACTAAAAAGCAGGTGCACTAAAGGACCAATTTATTATGTTTTTCACGGCATTCCTAGAAAATGTGTTGGTGTTGTCAGCCGGGTCTGACTTGTAAAATTGAGACACATAGGTACAGTAGAGATTGCTGTGTGATACTATCTTACAAGCAAACCCAAAAGCAAAAGCTCTTACACATAGAAGTCAAAAGCCTTTTACAAATTGTGCTAATAAGGGAATGGTGGACATCCTTTGTGGAAATGCAACAATCAGAGCAGAAACAACACAATGTCAAAGGTAGAAAAAATGTTCTGGGAGAGAGTGCAGAAGCCTTATCTGCGTACCAGCAGAGAGATTAATAATGGGTATGCTGGACAAAGTAATGGAGCAAGGCTAAGATAATAAACAAACTAGGAGTCTCTATAAGGTAGACATCCAGTGATCACACTTAGCAAATTCAGAGGTAGGGTTTCAGAAGTTATAACTCGTACCTTAACTGTGATGTGCGTTAACCTTATTGTTTCCTATGGTAGCAATTGTGTGGCTATCTAGTATGCTCTTTCACAGTTTACTGGGATCTCACCTAGGTTAGAAGGCAGATCCTGTAGGAAAGAGCTTAACTGATTGTTGGTAATGGACTTAAGTTGTGTCAGGTGAGGTTCAGGTTGGAGATCAGAAAAAAATTATTCTCAGAGTGGTGAGGCAGTGGAACAGGATGCCCAGGTAGGTGGTAGAGTCACCTTCCCTGGAGGTTTTCAAGAAAAGGGTAGATGTGGCATTTAAAGATGTGGTTTAGTGAACATGGTGGTGATAAGTTGACATTTGGACTAGATGGCTTAATGGTCTTTTCCACCATTAATGATTTTAAGGGGATAGATATATAGGATCTGTCTCACAAAACATTATTATGGTAATTCTAAAATGAAAGATGTAAAACTATATGTTCTAAAGCCATGAGGGTTGTATTCCCACCTACTACTAAAAAATGTTAAAAAATTCTGAGAGATCAGAAATGGGCGGAAAGAGATAATTATTTTAAGCAAAACTGTCCCTCATACATACTCTTTTCTAAATTTAATTTTGTTATTCAGTCGTACTCAGAAGAGTATTCCCAAGTGGTAATGCTATGGTAATTTTTATTGTACATGGAGAATGAAGGATGCCAGGTATTCGTAGATACTTTGGTCTAAACTTTGAGAGAGATCCATCAGAATATGATTCTTTCCAATGTATAAAACGATGTGTGCTGTGTTCTTCTTAAGTGGTGATGAACTGCTCTTTATGTCATTCCCGTCTTCTAGTAGTCAACAATTCTTTGATTGATTGATTCAGAATCTTGCTTACTTCACCCTTCATTAATACTAGACAAAGTTGCTGCCCATTTGCTGGTTGTAGACATTTTTATAATTACTCTTTACCTTTCCATTGTGATAATGGGAGTAGAAGAAGCACATAGAATGTTATGTACTGTTAACACATCTGGTTTTCGTGCTGATGTCTGTAATGTGGATTTTTTGGAGTTCAAACATTTTGGTCATTATGCAATCAGTACATTCACAGTGTTTTGTCTAGGAGCAAATTTCTAATCTAGGTTCAAAAAAAATACCTATGCAGAAATTGTCTGAATGCAAAGTTTAGAAAGCCAGGAAACAGCATATTTGTGCTGTCAATGTAAAGATATATTCTTCTCTTTTCAGATATTAGCCAAAATTCACTGGTGTGATCATTTTAAGAGGTCAGCATTCTGTGGATCATTATGATCCAGCCAATCCTACTGGTATATAGAATAAATTGAGTTAACATATAGTGATTTGAGCATCCAGCTAGCAGAGGTTCTGATTCATAGGCCCTGGTTGATTCATTGTTCTGTACCAGTTCATTTCCTTGAGGAAAGATAACCTTCTGGTGAACAGATAGAGGAAATAGGCTCTATGGATGGTTTCAGTTTTCTGTATTACTTCTATGGTGTTTGTCTGTACCCGTCAGTTCTTCTCCCATCTCTGACTGCAGCTGAAATGTCCTTGTCCAGGTTTAATATAAAAGCAATGTTAATTTACAGTGTGTCCTGCAGCCTGTACTTTCACTGCCTTAGCGGAGTAAAGACAATTCCTGAATTCACCTTTGTCAAATCAGTTTGCTTATAATACTGTGTTTATGAAGGTACAGTCTGAAAAAAAATTCTGTAAGAATTTGAATCAGGTGATCCACTGCAAAGGTGTATATACCCAGTGGAAAGAAAATCATAATGTTATTTCAGTTACAGCATTGGAAAAGGGTTGTACTCTGATTTCTACTAAAGCGTAATAAACGATAACTTGAACAAAGTGTTACTGAAAGCACTGCTTACTTTCCAAAACATGTTCTTTTTTAAATATTGGAATGAAAACTGGTATATTTAAATTCAAATAAAGGAAACAGTTCTGTTTGTTGAGGAAAAATGACCACTTATTTCATTCTGCAAACTCAATCGTGGTTCATTACAAATTATTTAACCAACTCTAAGTCTCAGCAGGGCTACTCTTAAGGAGTTCTTCCAGTTTGTGTACATATCTAGGATTGCCTCTGAGATTTGCCCAAATGCAAAACCTTGCACTTTGCTATGTTGAACCTCATTAGGTTCACATGGGCCATCCTTTCGATTTTTTCAAGGTCCCTCTGGATAGCATTCCCACCTTCTGCCATATCAACTGCTCCACTCATCTTTGTGACATTTAATGAAAAATTTTGTATTAATCTCTAAAAAGGTATATTGGGAAATGTAAAGATGGAAAAGAGTCTTACAGCTTAATATATATGAGTTTAGCTGGGATGAGTTCAGCAATGTCTAAATGGAGACTCTAAATTCATCCCCTAGCTTGCTAGTGCTTTCTAATCAATACCTTTTCCTTGTTTTTATTCAGTTGATTACAGCTGTATTCCTCCCTTCTTTGTGTGCATGTCTTCATGACATTTTGTTATTTTAGGGAAAGGGGTTTGTGGATTCAGGAGCAGTTGGATAAATATTTCTTTTTCTGAATACAACATCTGAATTTATCCTTCTGTGACCTCTTCAAAAACTGGCTACATGTTGACTTAACCAGCAATGTTTGTACTACATGCTTCATACTGTGCCAAGTAAGTCACTGAGGCACTCGGTACAAGTTTTGCTGTCCACACATCTGTTGTTTGCCATAGCAAGTTTGGCATTAACAAATGCGGGAGTCCTCAATGGAGCTATGTAGCACATTGCTCCATACTGAGAGCAAAAAGAATGTAATGTGTTTGGCAGGTCTGTAACATATTTCTCAATAAACAGACTGTGCTGGGGAGAGGTAAAAGCTTTGTAAAGTGTTTCCAGTTTAGGAGTAATTACAGGAGTTTCACCATGATAATCTAATCATAATTACAGGAGTTTCAGCATGATATAATTCCATTTGGTTTGACAGAATGACTCATCATTGTGCATATTGAAGAGAAAAGGGCTCTAAGAAGAGTCACGGGATTCCTATAGTACAGGGAGAAGTTGGAAGAAAGTTAGTAGAAAGCCAGATTAGAGATAAATGTCAAAGGAAAACCATGGAATGCTTAAACAGCCTTCTGTCATTCTGTACTAATTGGGAAATATTTACCCTTAGCATCTGCTGACAGTACAGCAGAGACACCTGTATCCAGATTATTGTTTTAAGTTCGTAAGTCGACACAGAACAGAGAAGCATATGTCAAAAGACTGAGTTTCATTCTGCTTATGTATATAGAAGATATATTTCTAATGCTACTATGTGATAAAATTGACCAAAGAATGTTCTTAGTGGAGCATTAAAATACTTCAAGTTTAATCCTCATTTTAAATGAAATAAAGTTTCATTTTTAATTCTTTGTTCAGCTCTTTCCTGAACGTTTCCTAGAAGTTGGACAAAAAACAGTTAAACATCCTTGCTGGATTTTTTATGACCAAACTTTTGACCTTTACTCAGATTTTCTTATATTTTGACTCTATCTGCCATCACGTGTATGTTAGTTTTGACAGAATAGTATGGTATTCTAAAAATGAGAGAAAAAATGCTTTAGGTGTGGTTTCAAGTTTTTCTGAGACCTGGAGTTACATTATCAAATATGAAGTTACAGATCAGGACAAAGAAATTGTTCTTGATTTCTCTACTCAGAAACATAGTTTAGCTACATCCTGATTCCGTGTCAGGAGGAGACCAAAGTTCCCAGCCAGATATTCTACCCTGTAAATGGAGAAATTTCTGAAATAGTTGCATGGATCAGAGAAATATTTTAAGCTGATTAAGTAGTCTTAGGGTAGCACTAGACATTCTAATAGAAAAGAAACAGTACATGGAGCCTTTGGACCCCAACACTCAGTTCCAGATCTGCTCAAAAGTTCATGCAAGAGTCTGTGAATGTTGGACCAATGTGGAATCTTGTACGAGAGACTTCCTGGTGAGTCCTCAAGCAGAAATGTCATTATTCACTTTGATTAAGATCATTATACTTTGTCCCAAACTGAAATATTAGATGAAGAATTTTCTCTTCAAGGAGACAATATGGATCTCGTTCGTTCTGATTTTCAGTATGGTAATACTAATACTAATACTAATACTAATACTAAGACTAATACTAATACTAATACTAATACTAATACTAATACTAATACTAATACTAATACTAATACTAATTTTCCTCTTAGTAATATAAAGCGCCTTTTGTCTGAGAAAACTTCTTAGTGTCTTGGATGGTTTTCTTCTAAAAAAAATCTGGTAAATAGACTAATCCTCCCTTATGGCTCCATCCAGCTGAGATAAAGGAGGACTTTAAAATGATTAAAGCAGAACTACATATCTGCTGGAATGTGATCAGATTTACATTTTCCTTGTAATTAATGACAAGCTATAATCAGAGTTTTTGAATCCATTTGGGGAGCAGTAAAAAGAAAATGGAATGATTTGTATTAGCATTTCTGATATGATATGCTACAGTGTAATCATATACGGGACTCAGAGATGAGACTGAGAAACAGTACTAAAATGCTAAAATTAATTATGCTGTGAGGCTAATAGCTTTTGTTGTTGTTTAGCAAGCTTCCTCAACTATTATTACTGGTTTAGAGATTTTCCATCATTCTTTGTCATATAAATCTAGTTGCATAACCTAGAATAAATACTTCTTTCCCTCTGGAAAAACAGAACCAAAAAAGCGAAAAACAAACAAAAAAAAACCAAAACCAGAAACACATAAAAAACCTTTTTCTTTTACTCGTACTATCTGTAGTCAGGGCCTTTCTTGCCCTTGACCCCCTAAATAATTATGTTTGGTTCCTTCCACTTTGAATTGCTGTTTACATGCCTGATGTTGCAGACTTGAGACTTACTGTGTTTTGAGAAAATATTTACACGTTGTATCTTGGACTCAAAATGCTAATAAGTGATGTCATAAAGCACTCAAAGGAAAAATCCCTCATTTTTTTTCCAAAGTAAAACCATCAGAAATCACTTCAATTATTATTCTAAATGAGGGCTTCAAGCTCTCCAGAATAAACAGTAGCAACAGATATCCCTCAGATTAAATTCTTGCCTTATAGCTGAAGTATTTCATGAATTCAAAACAGCACTTCAGAAATACAGTGAAAGAATGTTTTAGAAGTAGGTAGGTAGCACCTATGGTATGCTGCAGTTCATAGTCTAAAAAGTCAGGAATGCTTGTTAACAGACACAATATCAAAACATTAGTACAGAAAAGATTAAGACTAATATTTTACAGTGATTTTCTTATATGTCTTTTTATTGACATGTCTTTACTAAGAGGGGAAAGGGGAAAATCAAGATTTTTAATATCAACATAAGTTAGTATTTTTAGATGCAAGCAGTCAACAGAAGTTACTATTTTTAGTTGCAAGCAGTATATTTTGTTGAGTTTAAAGCTGGATCTGATATATGACTATTTATATTGGAATGTGTGTAAGTGTCCTGTGTATAGGCATGAATATATCTGCTTATATCGCATATGCAGGGTAGGAGTATTAGTCACACTGACTCAAACAAGTGTTTCATAATTGATGCATTTTATTTATTATTACTGTAAATCATGTTTTTAATAAGGCTTCACAACAGTGTGTGGCAGTGAATTGCTAGATGGAGGAGCAATTGCAAAGATTATCATATATTAGAAAGTTCCTATTCAGATCAGGATCAGTAACCAAGCCATAATCAAGAGCTAATTGTCTTCAGTGTGGATTTAAATACACAAACAATAGTGGATAGATAAAATTAGAATTTGAAGGTATCTAGTGAAAGTCTGTTGCATAATTTCTTAGTCACTGAGAGCTGAATTCAGAAAGGCAAGTTTTTTAAGGGTTTTAAATACTTTGAAATAATGAGCTTAAACAGTGACTGCCAACCTAATCTTATGTACCTGAATTGTTACTGACCTAACAAATAAACGTAATTATTAAATAAGAAGCTACAACTACCCAGCATCATATTTTCAATGTGTAGCTTAGCAGATATGCAGTCATGTTCAATAATATTTTTTCAGTCTTAAAGAAGTGAAAATAAGAAACATGGTGCAATTGGTTATAGTATTTACTTGTAATTCAAAAAATCTGTGTTATAGTCTCTCTTGTGTTATGCATTTCCCTATGAGCTAGAGCCATAAAAGCACTTGAATTAAAGTTCTTAACTTTTACATGCCTGGCTCTTAGACTGAAAAGCACTTCAATATCTGAAGAATCCTTTTATATTATTTTTAGAAGTTCAGAAACAATCCTATTACACTTCTTCCATGTACCCATGAAATTAAAGGGAGAAATGTAATGTTTTCATTCGTTTCCTTCTAGAAGACACAGTAATACCACTGTTTCAAGAAAGGTAAAAAGTAGCCCTTAGACCACCTCCACTGTTTGGTCTCTGTAAATGCTCAGCAAGTGTTGATGCATGTCAGTGGATGCCATTTTTCTTCATGGAGGAATTCAGATCCACACCTTTGCTTCATACACACTTTGACTTTTTCAGATGCCGTTTTGTCAGACTTTCCCTCTGCTGCCATCTGTCACAGAGAAACAAAATGCAATGGAATGTTGGTGGGAAGGTTCAACCTCTACTGCCATATGGCCAATATCTGCCTCTGATGTCACTGGCTGACAATAAAATAGAAGGCATTATTTTTGGAGTAGCCCTTATAAGTGTGCATTGGTGTCTAGGGGATTTAGAAGAAACCAAACTACGTACGGTATCCTTAGGCATCTGTAAAGCATCTAGACAAAGCAGTGGCAGATCTGGAAACATTTGGCTAAAATGATTTACTTCAGACATTCCTTTTCAACTGCTGACACTTTCTGACTTGTGAAAGAAAACATGATTAAGCAAATGTGAACATTTTAAAAACAGAATAAAGAAAGTAACTTATTTAACTTTCTTAACGTTATCACTGTTACTGCTTTTTGTGATTTACTTTGCTCTTGGCTAGTGTACTAACAGAATGAAAATAATCTGATAAATTCAGATTTCCATTTATATGGATAAGATACATTTCCTGATATGAGCTTTGTGCTTTGCATTTTCTTTCAAACAAGTGAGTCTGTCTGAACGAGGATGACCTCAAAAAAGTCAATACAGTATGAAAGAGTATCTTCAAAATTTTCCAACCCAGAATTCATGAACACAGCTGGGTTTCTTTCTCAGTGAGACCATCCGATTTACATTCCTCAAGAGCACTGAAATAATTACTAATTGCTTTCCTTATATCTTCTTTATAAATTCAAAAGTCTTTCTAATTATAGTAGTGTATAAATATAAGCCATTATTGTAAAGTGGTAACCTTTAAAATCTCAGGTGGTTTTCTTGCTGTTCTCATGTTTAACATGTTTAAAATTAATAATAATAATTCTGGGTACCTTCACTATTCATTCCAACATAACCACTGGAAAGCTAAGCAAGAATTTAATCCAATCTGATTTAGCTTCAGGAAATACATCCACCATTACCCCTTCCACAAAAAGGAGAAGTGATTTCTAAATTTAAGGTTTATAAGTCATTTTCTGTTTTTCCAACAATGAATGTGAAATACATAGGGCTGATGATTACAGGAATAACGTGTATGCTTTTCCCATCCACCTAGTCTGTCTAAATGGCTATCCAATTTGCTTTGAAAATTTTTACACTGCAATTTTCTGCTTGTGTTTATCATAAATTGTCTGTTGAGTCCTAGACAATTTCAGTGGAATTTTCTAATTTTCTTTATCTCCCACCTATGAGAAAACTAAATTAGATAATATGTTGCTAATATGTGCAAGTGTTTAGAATCTAGTGGAGAATCTTGAAATTTTAAAACATAAATTTGAAAATTGATATGGGAAATTGAATGTCATTTCATCGTGTACATATTTTGGATGACTGTTAATGGTGTAGTGTCCAGGGAAAACTGGTAAATGTGACCTGCTTCATTAAATAGAGTTTAGAGTGCTTAGAAGACAATGATTTATTTGAATTTTCTGATAAATAAAATGAAATTCTGAATTTGGGGGTAAACAAAGCACATTACAGATAATACTAATTTTTTATTGCTGTTTGTTCCATGAGTCAGAAGCAAAAATTTGGTATTTATTGCTCTTATCTCTTCATACACTGAATGTTTGCAGGACAGTAAAATCAATGTGGAAAGAGGAATAATAAGGTTTTTAGAGGGTAGTTGTGAACTCAAGAAAAATATGCCTGCTTTAACACATTTCAGTACCAAGATAGTTAGCAAACATTTGTCTGGGACAGTTGTCTTTTAGTACTTTTATAGCGTCCATTTATTCATTGTTCCCAGGAGCTTTCTTGTTCAGTTTACCTGTTTATATTCAGTGAGTAAAAGTGGCAGATTAGACCCTTCAAAACTTTAGATTTCACTACTATAATTTTTGTGAAGTATCAAATACATTTTAATTCTCCCTAATAATTTTGTATGTTCTGATGTTCCTGCCCTGAAGTGAAAATGGAGGTGGTTTTACAAAGTAAGACTGAGGTTTGGAAAAATAAAATAAGGTGATAAGACAGTTTCATAAGGAGTGTGGTAACAGATGGTAATGACAACAGTAAAAGAGGGCCATACACTTCCATTATATCCATATGAACCATTTTTCCATAGTGAACTATCCCACATCTATCCATAGAAGTTCTACTAATGTAGTAACAAATTTTGTGTTAATTAATTTACTTTGGAAGTGATGTAACTGCCCTCTGGAAGCAATAACTCTGCTATGAGTTTAAGGCAGAATATGCTGCTAGTGTCATCTCTTCCCTGGCTGTTCTGCACCACGCTGTTTTGTATTTCATTCTGCCTGCCCAGGAACTCTGCTGCTTCCCCATCATCTTGATTACTTACACTTTAAATACTGTAATAAGCATGACCCTTTCATGATTCCCGTTGTGGCAAGCCACATGCCCGTAACAAAATAGCTGCATTTAGTTCAATTTGTATGATATAAACTTACTTTCCCCCTGAGCATCTGTAGCTCTCCAGAAAATATTATTACTTTAAATTTTCCTTATTCTCTCATTCATTCTACGTTAATTTTCTTTTCCTTTTTTTTTTTTCCCCTCACATATATATATTCTTTTCATTTTGTAACTTTTTCTGCTCCCCATATTATTTCTCAGTTCAGTGCTATTTTTTTTACCCAATAAACTAATTTTCTGTTTGAAGGCAGTTTGCTCCATTTCTGTAAAGTGAAAAGTGCCCAGGCCTTATCTTAACTCCAATTCAGTCATTACCTTAGGGAATTTCAATCTGAAATGAAGGAAAATGGAAAAGAAAATGGAAGCAAGGGTGAGTCATGGCTCATGGCTTGAGACATCAGATGCTTACAGTTGTTTCTCCCATTGTTTGTAGCAGTTTTTTTTTTTCTGTTACAATTTAATTTTTACTCATATGTGAGTTAACGAAGTCTGATAACAAGCAACTGTAACTTTAACCTGTTGTCATCTATACTGATCTTGCTCTGAATTTCTGAATATAATTCTTTTACCACTCACTTTTCCTATGACTATTTTCTAGGCATATCTATACAAAATTCTTCAGTTAATAGGACTTAATTTATGAGAAACAAGATAGTAACTTTAATGTTTTTTAAATGCCACTTAAAATAAATGAAAATGAAATTTAATCAAATTTGACCTTCTAACTTTGAGCTTTTTTTTATTTTTTTTATTTTTTATTTTTTTTTAAATCTGTGTTGTACTCCTTTCTCATAGATTTTTTTTCTGGTAAAGAAGAATAGCAATCTTCTAAAATCCTGGACAAATGCATCTGTGCAATAAATAAAATGAAAAACAAAAAAGCAGTAAATAAAATGAAATGCAACTGTGAATGCCTTTATAATGCCATCATCCAAGGTGCAGAAATTGAAAAGAAAAAACACTTGTTAATGAGAATATGCTTTTTATGTTCAAATTAAGGTTGCAGTAATTAAAATCTTTTTATATCACCACCAGTAAAATAATAAAAAAAGTAAAGACTATTCTTAGAGTTTCTGTGTATAGCTATGCTTATTCTTTGGTGTTCTGACAGTTCTGATACTACTTTCTCTGTCTAACACAAATCAGGTAATGTGCCTTACCTGTAACTAAACTCTTAGTATCATACAGACCAACGAAGTGCCTATGTGTTTAAAATACAATGAAAAATGAAAATGCTTCATGTTAAAGATGCTAAAAAACTGTGCTTTTATTTAGATCTAATTCTGCTATTTCTTAGAAGCATTTGTTCTCAGATTCGGTACGTTTAATAGTATGACCTCAAAATCAATCATCTTTGTCTTTGTATTTTATATTATTTGAAGTTTATTCCTGCATTGACTGATGCCTTTTAAATATACAAACTATATTTAAATATAGAAACTATACATTTAAAAAAGCAGAAAGTAGATTTGTTCTTAGTCTCCAGAATTTATTTTGGCATACTGGTGTCGTCCAACTGATGCTCTTGAAAGCAGGAACAAGAATATACCAGCAGTCAACTTGAGAATAATTTACAATTACTTGAAGTGTCTAAACTCAAGCCTAAAATGCAGGGCCCTGACCAAATTTTTCAGGAAATGTGCTGTTTTTGTTTTGAAGTTGAAGCAAAACAGAAGTAGCATATTTTACATGAACACATATCAGTGCAAACTTAATTATGTGTCAAAAAAAACGGACTTTACCTATGTGAAAAGGATTTGTTGTCTCTTTGAAGATGTTGAAAATTTAGGATAGGAAAAGACTAGGCCATACTGTAGCAGTGCTGCTTACTGTAGCTGAAACATAGCTGTGTTACCAAGATGATCGCAATGCTAAATTCATCGATTGTCAGGAACTTAAGTAGTGACAACTCTAAAAGTTAGATCTCTGTCATGACTAGAATATAAACATATCATGGAGCTTCTCCATGTTGGTGGACTGAAATACAAAAAAAATACTATTGCAACAATCAATATTAGAACATGTTGTAGAAGCTAATTCATATTCCTGCACAATTATGTGGTAACATCTGCATCAGTGACACTGCTTACAGCAAGAACTTTCAGAAAGGATTTTACTACATGAATCTGTATGATACGTCATTATAATATCTTCAGTGAAATTCCAGAATGTAGAAATCTTCAGGTGGTATATGTAATCTAGTTCTTACATGAGCCAAAGGAAGATCATTCCTGGATAGAAAAAAATGGTATCTAGAAAGCTAATAAGATAACAGGATTCTTTTTAGTTATCCCATTATTTCCCGTTTCTTATCAGATTGAATCTCTTGCTGTCTAAATTACCTCCTTAACTACTTTCACACACTCACTGAATAATCAGTGTTTCATTCTTGTTTGTTTATTTGTTTTTTGTTAAGTAGATAACATATATTAAAAAGACATAGCATTTGAAAATCACTCAAAGATCACAACAAAATTGACTGTGATTTCATGGAAAGAAAAACAACGGTACTTATTTCTAACTCTCTTTTCTAGTTCATGAATATCTGTAGTAGCTTATCACACATAAATTCAACTTGTGGGATGGAAGGTAGTTTGAGGCATTTTTCAGGATAAATGCAATTACATTTTTGTGAATTCATCTTTCCTTGACAGAAAGATTTAGTTGTATTTTATTTGTCACTGGGATATAGACTGAAGTGTAAATTCATGTGATATTAGGAAACAGGCTTAGAAACAAACCTTACAAAACAGAACAAAACAAAACAAAACAAAACAAAAAAAAACTGGTCAAAAAAGAGATAAAGAGGAAAAAAAAAGATCACGATGGCAACTTGATTACTGTGAGAGAGATCTCATTCTCTTGCTAACCCTAAATGATCCTATACAGCAGTACTTTGGGAAAATAAGGAATTAATTCCGTCTGATATTGAATTTCATTCTATCTTTTCTCTGCAACATGATATAAATCAGAGATACACCATTCATTTATCTGAGTTTTTCAGCTTTGGGCTAGCTAGGCAAACCACAAGAGGCTGAGCAAGAAATCACTTTTACTTAGTGACGTGGGTGTCTGACCATCACTAGGATACCAAATCTATAGAGAAAGTAATGGGAAAAAGAAATAAAATTGTTTTCAGTTCATTGGTGATGCTACATATTAAAATTACCTTTGACCTAGTTATTTTTAGGGTCAGACTGAATCAATGTTTGAATTTTCTCACCTGAACAAAAGAAAATAAAAAGAATTCACTCTGGATGATATAAAATTCATTTCACTATATCATATTTTTTTTAATTTTTAATGAGTTTTCTACTTAAAGGTAAACAAAAAAAGACAGTATTTTCCATGTTTAAATTAAAATCTGTTACAACAAATAATAAAAGTAAGTAAGAACAAAATTTAATAAAATACAAATAAAAAGGATGAATAATAACCAACATAGATACAACATACAAATACTCTTTAACATTCTTCTACATTTTCCTGAGGTTGTCTTAACTGAAATAATCTAACCAACGCAACACAAATTCATGAACAGCCTTTATTACACCCCAAAAAAATGCATTTTAAAGCCAAAATATGATATCTGGAACATGTTATTTACTCTCTTAAAAAAGATATTTTAAACCTATCCTGCAATCTGTAAAATTAATTAGTGGGAAGTTGTAATTCCTACTCTTCATTCTTTAAAATTTGTATTTATCCTAATTTCTTGATCAGCAAACCTGTTCTTATCTACAAACCGTCTGCTAGTTTCCTCAATTTCTTCTTACATTTGGATAATAGGCATCCTTAAATATTTTTGTTCCGTGCTTAACATGGCCTGGCCTTTCTTGGCAGAAGGTTCTACTCACAAATTTTACTCACAGCTATTTAGAAGATAAATAATGACAGCACTAACCGTGGCAGTGTACAATGCAATAATGGATTCTTCCTGTATTCAAATCCTTTCATTTTGCTAACAGAAAAGAGCAACTGGCTACAGTTGCATAGCAGCTTTATGTAAAAAGAGCATTTTGTTTATTCCTTTTTTTTTTTTTATTCTTCTTTTTTTTTTTATTTCTTTTTTTTTTTTTTTTTTTTTTTTCTTGTACAGATTTGAAACTAGTGCTCTCTGCCTGCCTACCCATCTTCAACATCTTCAATTACTTTACTGTCAGTTTTGGATACAGGAGAAATAAACACCATAGGCAAGAAGTTGCTGCAGACAGTAAGCATTTTAAATGACTTGTTTGAAGGATATAAACTTAATAAAATCATGAATATTGACTGACAGTCTTAACAGAGAAGAGGAAAGCCTAGAAGACCAAAAGTAGTAGTTTGGATTTATACTTTTTACTGTTTTAATATATAATGAATTCCTACCTTCACAAGAGTATGAGTTTACAGACAGTATGATAACTACTGAAGCAATTCCACAAGAAAACAAACATCTCAGAGAAGAACATAAATATCATTCAGAATGTTTGCTTTTCTTATTAGGGGTAATTTTGATTTGGACACGAAGGCTAAAAATCCCTAATTCGGAAAAAGATCATGTAACTGAAAAACTGTAAAAGGGAATAACTTGACATCATATTGTTTTTGATGGTTGCCAAGCTGGGATTCCCTTGAAACTCATCAGCACTTTTGTAACTTTTTATTAACCTTGTTTGTTGAGACTGTGTTGCTGGCCAAATTAGATTTGATGGCAGAAACTTCTTTGGGAACTACAGAAGAGCTGGGATATGAACATTTGCTGGAGTTTAATGGAGATAGCAAATATTATCTTCTTATGAACATCATCTTCAGATGATAAGTGCTAAAAATGAATTATTTTTAGTAGAATGGAATATCTAAAGAATGTCAGAAAAATATAACCTTTCCAATAATTTCCATGTTTTATGCCTCCCAGTACAAATATAAATCTCCTTGAGAACTAGATAATCTGATGCTCCTGGTACTACCAGCCCTCTGACAGTTGAAAATTCAAAAGGATTTTTTTTGTTTGTTTTTCTTGTAAAGGATCAGTTCAGTTTTGGCTCTTATTGGAGGTATAGCTGAATGGTTGAGCAATGTAAATTTTTACTTGTTCTGTTTGTCATTACACACTATAACAATTTTATCATATATAAATTGTAGAATTGATTCTTTGGAACATGAAATCTTCATAGCAACTTGATCCCATTGTTCTAGCTTCTGTACAAACATAGTATGAAAACTGTTCTTGCCCCAGAGAGGTGGCAGTTAGATGTGTCACTGTCACACAAGTTAAACAACAACAACTAGTTGTTAAAGAACTAAAAGGCTCTACATGTGTGGGGAAAAAAAAAAAAAAATAAAAATCTTGAAACACGAAAAACATGTTCAGGAGGTCAAATAGCTTTCCAGCTCACTTGTTCAACTCCATACACCATGTGTTAAAGTTACAGTTAATTACAGAATCACAGAATTGCAAGGGTTGGAAGGGGAAAAAGATATCACTGAGTCCAACACCCCAGCCTACAATAAGTTACACAGATAGGCATCCAGATGAGTTTTGACTATCTTCATAGAAGGTGACTCCACAGCCACTGCAGGTAAACCTTTCCAGTGCTTCGTCACCCTTACCTTAAATAAGTTCTTTCTTATGTTTATATGGAACTTCCTATGTTCAAGTTTTAGGACATTGCTCCTTGTCCTATTGCAGCACACACCAAGAAGAGCCTGGCTTCATCCATTTGCCTTCCACCTTTCCTTAGGTATTTATAAACATTAATCAGATCTGCCCTCAGTCTTCTTTTCTCGAGGCTGAACTGTCCCAGGTCTCTCAGCCTTTCCTAGTAAGGGAGATACTCTTTGCCATCTTTGTGGCCCTCCATTTTGATGTTTAGAATAGGAGATTTGAGATACCTTCTTCTGTGATGCAAACTGGTAGTACTGAACTTTGTCATCTTAGCCATAAAATATCTAGTCACTTCAGAAGTTATGCAATGAAATTCTGATTCCCTACTATTGTTATCAGTGAGTATTTCACTACAGAAAATACAGGAATCAGTCTGAAGTCCTTTGATGCTTTAGAATCAGAGACATGGGCACTGATGCTCATTAATAATCTTTATTTTCCTGGGCTCCTTTCATCCCATTATTTTGACTGTCGTTCACAATAAAAATAAACACAAAAATCTCTCAAGCTTTCTTTTCAGATTCATGTGCATTTTGAAAAGCAGTACTTCAGCCATAAGAACAACACTGCTGAGAATCACTTCAACAAAATGATGGCATTCTCTTTAACTTGAGCATTGTACAACACAATATTTTCTTCTAAGATGTTATAGTACTGCAAATTTAGAGGATGGAGACAGCTTTGGCATGTTTGAAAAATACCATGGAATAAAACACACTCTCACATATGTTAGTTTGTGTTTATACTCAAGGTAAATTTCACTGTCCATTGTGTATTTTACTGCAGAGAGCTTCTTTTCATCCATATACCTGTTTTTCAAACTTTCTGTAACTTCTTTTTTGATTAAATATCTCTCTGACAACAGTATTTTCATTATAGACCAGGCTTTTTTGTTCTATTATTACATGACACTTAGAAATAACAAGTGGTCAATTATCTTTTACATAGTACCATCAGAAAGGAAATTCAATTTACCTGCATCTTCCCTCATCATAGTACAAAGGACATTTCCCAACCTCAGTGACACTTTAATTAGCATGGTAGCAGAAAACAGTATTTTCCATCATTGGTAGTGTAGGGGCTTTAGCCTGCAAATCATGATTCTCTATTATAGTTGGAATGGTTTAGATAATATTCTTCTTGTGACCCAGTGAAGCAGACAAGTATTTCACGAGCTTGAAAGATACACTACAATAGTCACATTTATCTGTACTATTTCAACAGAATTTTATATAAAACAGTTTATAATATTGGAATATAGATGTTCAGTACTGAATGACTCATTTCAAATATGGAGACAGTTGTGGAGAATCATTCACAAAAGAGATTGTCCCTGGCTTTTATTTTGTTTTATTTTATTGTTTATGTTTCTTTTTAACTGTCAAAACTATAGAATGTGATCAATTCTTTAAGGTATGCATTCAGTCTCATTCAAAATGTATAAAAGAAGATAAACTACATTTAGACTTATTTGACTTTAGACAAACTTAAATTGCTTCAGTGTAGTATGAGTACCTAGTCTGTAAGATATAAAAGACAAGAGTCCAAAACAATGAATGAGAGATGGGAAAACCAACTCAAAAGGTTATTTAGTATATAGTCACTACTGGTTGTTATTTTCTAAATTACTTCATTGTTTTCACCTGTATAAAAAAAATTACTTTCTTGCAACTGAATATGTAGACCCACATATTGTTAGGAAATTAGAGATGGTTCTGATGGGAACAAATAAAAGACTGAAACATCTAACCAGTTTCAAAATTCAAAACTCTTTAATCAACTAATGTTTAATAATACACATTGAAATACACCATCAAACATTATCACTATGTGTGCAAAACAATTAGTCCTTTAACAAAGCTATCCCAAATTCACAGTCTGTATGCAATGTTACAAAACACACCTTTCTAGCTAATACAAAAGCATGCGGTCTGTGGTGGTCCCTAGTTGCTGAGATAAAGGCTATCAGACTTGGGAGCTCATGAAACAGAATGTGTTCTTTTTTCCATTCATTTCCCCACTCATGGTTTTTCTTGGCCCAAATCTTCCCCAAAAGAAAGGGGATGCCTTTAACATCTTATTTCTCTTTTTTTTCTGTCTTACCCTATTCTGCTGGATTATTCTGATCCCACCGGACATCTTGACCATTTTCTTTGCAGAGTACTTGGATTTTACTAGGCATGTCTCCTGTCTGCTCTATATCCTTCTTTCGTATCTGGTAGGTTTTACTACTTGCACATTTTCCTGTACTTTTTTTTTTTTTTTTTTGGTTAATAACAATACCATAAGGGCTATTATTTATATATTTATGCTAATCAGTACTACAAAGTACTCTTAGAGGTATTTCAGTATCATAAATTGCACATGCTGTGTTGCTGGGTTTGCACCTTCAACGTGCTTTTACCTGGGTTCTAAGCAAACAATGTGCTAAGCTTTATTCTTTTTGGATGCCTGTGCTTTGTCTACAGTTACAGGCTCTTTCAACTGAGTGGCAGTGCTTCAATGGAGAGGCAGTGCAAACAAAATTTTATTTTCAAATAGTGTTGTGGTTTAACCCAGAAAGCAACTATCACATGGGAAAATGAATTTTCATAAAAAACTTGCTACACAACTATATGCATATAGTGTTCCTTACAATTTTCATGTAAGGTGTGTATGGCTGATGCTGTCATTTATGCTCTGGCTAGGTTAGGTGATATTTAATAAGCACATCAGACTCAGATAACCATCTGATTATACTTGATTTATTAAAAAAAAGTAACTCAGAAAGAAAACAGTTAATGTGCAGTAATTTTAAACTTTTCATGAAGGATATAAACAATTAAATATCGCCCTTTAAAAAGATTTAATTTTGACAGTCTTTGCATCCCTCTTAGCTCTGGTAATGATTAATAGGGCATGAGATCACATGGAAACTTTTTCACTGACTACCAGGAACATATGTATTAAAGTAACCTTCCATGAAACTCTGTTATGGTTCAGAATTAGTTACTGAATTGGAGGATTTGTAATTGCCCCCCTCCTTTCTATCATAGATTTTTTTGTCCAGTTGTCAAAGTTTTACACATAAATCATCAAGCATGCTTGTAGATGTGTCAGATGGCTATAAAATGTCCATGTCCAATTCATGATATCACCATCAGATACATGATACCATATTGGTATTGATTAGCTCTTAAGACACTGAAAATTCCATGTTGGAGTCAAGAATTAAAATTTGGATTTGTTAATAGAATAGACTATTTCCAAAAGTGTTGGCCCTCTTTTAAAAAGGTATTGAAACAGTGTGTTCGTGTGCTGTCTTGTAAGGGTGGAGCACGGAAAGGGAACTGAAGGCAGGACTTAAAATCACACCCAGAAAATCTGAGCTTGCTGTACATTCCTGGGTGACCAGCATGGAATTGTGGGCAGCCCCTCCAAACCCAAAGTTGTGAGAGCTATCCATAAATACATTATCTTCATCATACAATTATAAATAATTGGGCAGCAGTATTCTATTTTGTTGTTGTTGTTGTTATACCTCTTCTTGATTATATGCATAAGCATTATTTCTATTTAAGAAATGGGAACTGAGGCATGAGATCAGTTCAGAACTTTGTTCATGAGCACACAGGAAACTCAGAAGTAAACACGGGACTAAATCTAGAGCTCTAACTCAGAAGCAAAGTGCCATTAGGACCTTGCAGTGAATCCCTTTGCTTATTTGGCCATTACTCCTCTTGCAACTGTAATTTCCACCTGTATTAAACAAACTAAAAAACACAACAAATAAAGCCAAACCAAATCAAAAACAAAAATAAAAAACAACAAAAAAGAAACACAAGAATGGCCACACTGTTCAGAATAAGATCCCATCTAGTAAAATACATTATGTCTTAACAGTGTCTGGAGTAGACACAGGGAAGAATGAGAATAGAACAAATATATTTTCTCTCTTGCAGTTCACCTGCCAACTATTTTCTGTGCACTGTCTGCTCAGGATTTCTTGATCCATTTGTGGCTTGTCTATTTAGTAACCCATGCAGTTCTCAGGTACTTGCCCAGCTGCCCTTTGAAATGGATGAATTTCTGATGTTCACCCAGCTCGCTGGCAGTGAAGCTGCTAGCTATATTACATGGAGAAACACCAGTTAATTTCATGCTGGATTCTACATTTACTTCTTGTACTGGAAAAAAAAAAACAAGTAGTTGACGCTAATTGTGCCTTTTGTGATATCCATGATTCTGTAGACCTTTTTTGTCCTTTCTTTTCTCAATCAGTACACCTCACTCTATCTCTTGCTAGGATGCTACAAATTAAAATACAAGAGGTTCGTGTTACAAGCTTGTAAAATATATCACGCAAAGTTCTTCTAAAGGCAACTAGAAACCAGGCACCATGACTTTGCTTATGCTAATAGAAAATGAACTAATTTTGTTTCTTTTTTTCTTCTCCAGCACTATCTCAATTTCTCTGAATTCAGCAGAGAATTTTTCACTGATCTAATTTATTATCTCACACTCTGAGGTACTTAAAGAGATAATATAATCCAAGCCTGATTAAAAACAAACAAACAACAAAAAAAACCCAACCAAACAAAAAAAGTTTTCTCCTCTAACTTCTAATGGATCTTTTCTGTCTGTTTCCATCAGCAGACAGAAAAATAAAATCCTAGGATGACAATAAAAGCCCAAAACACATACATGGCCTTCAAAATGAATTTGAAACAACATGGATGGAGGTTGATCTGCATATGGTATGTGATTATGAAGGTCCTCAGAAAGTAATGAAGCTATGCCACTTTAACAGTAGATGAGGTTTTCACTATTCCTGTAGGTAGCTGATAAATTTTCTTGCATTATAATATTTCTTTTCAGCATCATCCCAGCTGCCAGATAAATGGCTGCCAGTCCACTTGTGCAAGAAATTAAGTTCCATTAAAAGGAATGGATGTGTTTTTTTCTCTGTCTTGACGTGAAAACTAGCTCATAACAAATATGGAAGATCTGAGCAGTTCTTAGAGCTCTTTCACATTCTCATTTTGTTAGTTCTTGAAATTAAATTCTGCCTGTTTAAACAACTGCATGAATTACGCTTAGTAAGGATTTTAAAGATTAATCATAAGATGATTTTATCATTGAAATGGCAATTTTCATTGATTTTGTTTTCTAAAAATAAATTGTTTTATATTTCACTTCAGTTCTCCAGTGAACTACAATTTACCCTTCATCTAACACTTCGGCTGAGAGGTAGCTTCTACCTATAATGAACAGCTGTGATTCACTTCATCTGGCAGTTTATCACTAAAATCAAACTGCAGCCTAACAAACTGTGCAGTCTGCAAAAAAAAAAACAATGGCAGATGAAACTCATGGTAGGTGAATTTCAATAAGTGAAAACAGAAAATAACCCTGGATTTATGCAGAAAATGGTGGATCCGGAATTGGCTGTTACCATTTTGGAGTGGTACCTTGGTGTCCATTTCAGTCCTTGGGAAAAAAAAAAAAATGGTTAGGAAGTGTCAGGAAATGACACTTCTTGTGGATGTATTCTTCTGAATACATCCACAGCAAACCAACAATCCTACTCCTTTGATATTGATCCTAGAGAAAGAATATACAAAAATGGGAAAGATTCAGTGAAGTAAAAGGGTTATGAAAGGCTGAAAATTCCTTCCATAAGAGGAACAAATAGATAGAAAGGACTGTTTAATATCACCAGCGTCCTATTTCATACACCGAAGCATTAGAAGACTTTGATGGGCATTAGTCTGCTGTTAAAATCTAGCAGTGAAGCTAGAATTAGTCTTTTTTTCCAAGCAAAATTTGAATAAAGTAAGAAATTGCTATTCATAGCCATATTTAAGAAAATGAAATAGTGATTGGAAATTGAGGACTTATTAAAAGCAATGGTAACATTTCATCCTTTTTTTCCCTTCTGAACATGAAAGATGAACATATCAACCACATGGAAATTCTGTCAGACTCAAGAGGAACATGAAAACTGTGTTTTCATCTGCTTAATTTGTTTACAGCGAGTGCCTGTGACTCAACACCTAAACTATTACAACATAAAGAACTTAGCAAGCATCTTAATACCACTCTAAAGAGGTCAGCTCCCTTACAAAGCTTTTACCTTTTGCAAAATCAAGAACATTGCTTAGCAGTACATATCTAAAACTAAGAACAGCAAAATTAAGTAAGGTGTATAAAATGGTGCCCAAACTGAGAGCACCTGGGTTGTTTAAGCAATATTTTAATGAGAAATAAATAAGTGAGAGGGTTGCTGTTCCTCTAGTGCAGAAGTAACCATAGAAACCAAACCCTGGAGTTATTTTCATTCACAAACCGTTTTTGTGGCAAAGCAAGGCAAGGAATTCTCAGAGCAAATTGATGGGTTTGATCCTGCAAAGTGCAGCTGCAGCTCAGTTTGTGCTTGTTCCAAATGCAATGAGCAGAGCACCTGCCAATGCTGCATAGTTATCAAACAG